>CM053784.1:608242868-608842868 GCA_028749045.1 Cupressus sempervirens | reverse complement strand
AACTATAGTCAACAGTGCTTCTCTAGCTCTCATGCCACACATAAAAATATCTCTTTCTTCCTCTGTACAAGTTTCCAAATCCTTTTTAGCAATGATTTTGTTTGTTGATTTTATCAAGATCCAATATCTTAGACTCCTACACAATATATGTGTCTTCATCCTTTCCTTCTATCTATCATAATTTTTTCCATTGAACTTTGAACTATCTTTCCTAAAAATGCTTTCCATGGATCTCCTAAAGTAATTAAACTTTATCTTCAAGGACCAGATGCTCTGATACCAATTGTTATAAACAATAGTCCACCAAGATAACTAGGGGGTGGGGGTGAATTAGTTATCTAGCAATTAAAATATATATCTTCTTTAAACATACTTAACCATTAAACCAAAGTGAACAACAACCATAATAAAATGCACATAGACAATTACATCAGATATGTTGACTAGGGAAACACTTGATCAGAGGGAAAACCCTGGTGAGAATAATGCCCACAAGATGATGTGCTAATATAAATATTCCTTGTTAGAGGATGAACCTTGTTAGGAGTCTATTACAACATTTTGTACATAGAGTCCTTGTTAGGAGACTTTGAATCACTATTAGGAGATTCCAATCCTATTAGGAGTTGTAGTACAATGTATGCAAGATGAGCCCACTACCCAAACATGCAATTTCAACTACAAGAAGAGCTCACTACTCAAACAAGTAATTTATTGTTAACTTTCTCTTTTCTCTATCTTGTCAACCAAACTAATCACTGTTAGACCTTGCAGACCAAGTCACGAACCTCAGATCCAAATACCAAACATTGGATCAATTAGCAAAAGCTTGATAATGAAGTTTCCTTCACTTCCACATTGCTCTACTCAACTTCGCATTCTGCTCTCATTTTTGCTTCTCAAATAGTTCAAATACATAATCATGATAAAGGAAAATGTCTTTCCTTTATATCAAGTCCATAAAATAATCCCTAAGTCAGTTGTTAGACCTTCTCAATTAATTATTATAGGACCACATTAAGAACATGTTACAGTTAGTGATAACATTAATCATTCACCTTACAACTTGAATAACTTTGCATACATGCAATATTATGATGAGCAAGCTTAGACACATCATGCTCAACATTTCTTCTTCATGTCCACAATCTTGATCCTCATAATATCAATGCTAAGATATATAGCAAGTTTACCTGAACATGCCTCTATAAACTCTATCTTAGAAAAGACATCACCAAAACTTTCATAACTTCAACTAGACTCATCATTTCTTCTTTTGACATGAACTACATATACCAAATACACAAAAGTATCTCCCATAACCTTAGGTAGTTAGAATACTTAACTAGTCATCCATACCAACTTGATCTTTCTACTATTCTTCTATTAGATACCACATAAAATTGCTATGTTGACATCAATGAAAAACTCAATCATGAAAGTAACATATCTATAGTACTCCCCCATAGTAAAACCATTAGCATTCATTATTTGAACCAATATTCTAAAATAGCTTCATCAAAATTTTCCATGTAGAAAAGTTTTCCTTGTTTAGTTTGGGTACCTCCTTTCTATACATCTTGATCTTTAGCTTTTATTACCTTAAAACTATTTCCTTACAAGCACCAAGGCTATGATGCCAATTTTTGTAACTCCTTAGAATAATAGAGAGTGGAGTGTACCATCCAAGGTCCAAATGTACTAATAAAACTTTTTAGTGCTTAACAAATTCATATCCATAAAACTATATCATGCATGCATCCACTAGATCATCCAATACATTAACTTAGTAGGTCATTGTCCTAGGTCAAAATAACTTAAAAAAAATATAAACATGAAATACTACAAACTTATTCAAGTAATTTGACTCAAAAATTTTATGTGAAAACTTAATATGGGAAAAATCACTAGTAACATGCTACTCAATTTCACTCTTATGAAGTGATGCTCTATTAAAGGCCAACCCTATTAAAGGTTACAATACACACTGTTAAATGTGATTTGGGTAAACCATTGAAATAATCCTATTAGCAATGATCCTTGTTAGAGGAGTTCAAAATTCCATTAGAATTTCACCTAGTTAAAAGATTTACAAATGACTTTTAGGTCAACCTTAATCCAAAGGATTTATCCAGACTGAAATAGTTATTAGAAAGTTACATCAAGACTTGAGCTTATAATAAAATACAACTTGTAGAGCTGAAAAATTAGTGCTTAAAGGAATACAATGGATAACCAAAACATTCAAAACAATAGATTTAACTCACATATATGATTAGAGAAAAGAGAATTAAAATACCAAAGTAGCATAAGAATGTGCAAACCTCTTAAACCAATCGATCTTCCCTTTGATGCATAGATGTGTCCATAAGATGTGATGTGTGCTCAATGACATTGCTCAATATTCAATTAAGGATATCATTCAAAATGGATTTGTGGAAGGATTTTGCCATTATGATGGTATTTTGATAGTCCTTAGTCTCTCAAAATAAAATTATAACATTAGCAAAGAAGTGGATGATATTTGTGAAGGGAGAGTTGTTCATTTATAGGCCAAGGGGTAGTGAGATGGAGGGTTAGGATGAAAGGAAGGGGAATTGGTTAAGGAGGGCTAGGATGCAAGGAGAAGAGAGCACATGGATTGTGCTTCTTCAAAGCCTTAGCCTTGTGACAAGTGTCACACAGGGATTGGATAGGGAAGATGGTCAAGATAGGTGGTTAGAGGAAGTTATGAGGGAAGAAAATGGGGGATGAGTGTGAAAATAGGTGTAAAAAGTCTTTAAAGAGCCTTTAAGGCTCTTGAATAGGAATGCAAGACTTTAAGGGTGGAACTTTTACTTTTGTTTGGTTTAAAAGACTTTCTTAACCCTTGATTAAACTTGTGCACATTTTTAAGGAAGGTATTAGGCTTAGCTTAGGATGAGATTAAGAGGAAAGTGGTTTGGGTAGGTCAAGTCATTTTATTTGAATATATTAAAAGAGGATGTTAAGTCTTTGTTTAAATATTAAAATGGAGGATAAAATCTTTGTTTGAATATTAAATTGGTTGGTGGGTGGATGTTTGGACTTTAAAATGGAGGATGAAGTCTTTGTTTGTATTTTAAAATGGGAGGTTGGTGGAAGTCTTGACTTTGGCTTGGGTTAGGAATTCTTAATCTAGGATTAAGGTTGTGCACATGGTTAGAGTGAGGATTAGGCTTGGATTAGAGGGGGATTAAGGGGCAAGTGGCTTAGATTTGATGGGATGGGTTAGTTAGGTGGCTAAGTGAGGTTAGTATGTGTGAATGGGTTAGATTAGGGGTCAGGATAGGGTTTAGGGAGGCTTTTATGATTTTAGATATTTTATTAAATGATATATTTAATAAAATGAGGATATAGAATTTAATTGAATAGATTTGAGGATTTATTCAATTTAATAGAGGAATAGGAATTTAATTGATAAATTGATTTTGGGTGATCTTTTCATTTTATCAATTAGACTATAGTTAATTAAATTAACTAATTAACAAGGGGATGACAATAGATTAATTAAATATTAAATACTTAATTAATGATGCCTTAGGAGATGACTAAATAGGATTACTTAAGTGATGTAATTAGATTTATGTGTCTACATTTTGCCTCTCTTTGAGATAGTGTTGGAACAATACTATTTCAAAGAAGTTTGAAGATAGATGACATGAAGAAAACTTTGAAAGCAATATGATTCCCCCAGTCTTGAATAGAAGAGTAGAGAGTGGACTATGTGATGCCCCTTCAAGAAGATGGTGGGGAGAGAAGGTGAGGCCCGATAGCTTCTTGAAAGGTACAAGAATCTAAGGCAAGCAGGAGGACTAAGAGTGGCTAAGAGAGGTGGTTCAAGGAAGCACATGGTCTCACTATGGGAGAATGATACAGAGGAAAACCTTGGGCACAAGGATAACCAAAGGGTATGTAGTGCCTGCCCCTAGTTCACATTTTTCGTTATTTTGTCAAACTCTTTTAAGCTAGTTTTATGTTTAATGATTAGTAGTATTGTTTGGTGATTATCAGATATTGTCTTAGATTCAGTTGATTTTTACTCTATATTTCATATATGCATGATGATTATACAATATTTTCAGATATTGATGGTTTATTATCACATGTGTTTTCTTATGGATACTTACCCCATACTTGCATGTGTATGGTGTGCATATTTATTTTCTTTATGTATGGCATTTCTGATGTGGTTAAGGAAGGGAGTCGTAGTCACCTGCTAGTCGGGATCTACACGATGCACCACTTCCTGCCATTGCCTGTTTAGCTTAGAATATTGTGTCTGTACATGCATGGATTTTATGCAGGTTGTAGGTACCGGGTATCGACTTCCCTGAATTGCCAGGATGAGTGTTCCCTATCGCATTATTTCAATGGTAAGAGAGGGGAGATAAATTCTTGAGTCCAAATCCTAACCCTTTAAGCCATTTGTCCTAATTGAAAATTAGGACAAGTATCTAAGTTAGTATAGTCCAAATGCGTCGAATGACATTAATTCGTGATTCTAACCCTTTTGTTTGATTTGGTATGTGTTTTGTTATAATGGGTTTTTGTATGTTGCTTTATGAGTCTTTGGTGAAATTTTCTATTAATTAAGTCTAATTAAAAGATTAATTAATGATTTAATTTAATGGAAAATTATTATGATATTTTAATATTTAATTTTATTTAATTAATTGAGAAATTAATTAAATAAAAAGAATTAAATTTTGGAGATAAAAGTTTTAAATATAAATTTAGAACGTAATAATATTTAGTTAATTTAATAATAATATATTTAGAGTTCATTTTTAAGTAAATGCTAAATATTATTATTATTTGAGTTAATAAATATTTTATCAATTAAGTTTCTAAAATAAATTAAAAAGTAAAAATATAATTATTTAATAAAAGATTTTAGATTGCATGGTGCGTGCATGAGTTTAAAATAATAGAAATTAATTAAAAGATAAAACATGTGAATTCAATATAGATATTTAATTGCATGGAACCAAATTTTATAAATTAATTAAAAATAGAAGTCAAGTGGAAAATTAAATAAAGTTATTTAATAATCTAGTTAATGTGCATGAAAAGTTAAAGCAAAGATTAATAAAAGTTAATTTCAAGTTGAGACTTGTGAGCAAGGAGTCCTCTCCGGTGAACACACAATTAGTGCCCTGATTTGAGGAGAAAACTTCTTATCACAACTTTGGGGTTCATTTTTGGGGGACAGCGAATTTGGGAAAGAATTTTGGGGAGATAGGAATTTTGGAGACATCTTTTGGCAGCGAATTTCAGAAGGAGAATTCTAGGAAAGTTTTCAAAGGAAAGTTATTGAGAGGAGCGAATTCTCTCACAATTTTTTGGAGTTTTTGAATTAGCATCAGGCTCAGGTAGGGTACTGATTAACTACACAATTTTCCTACTTCATGTCTTCTTCGTGCTTGTAGATTCTCTGTGATGAAAGCTTAAATATTTCAATATTATAAATTATTAAATGCTTGTCAATATATTCGGCATACGTAGAGATTAAAAGAGTGATCAAGAATTCTTGTTTGATAGGTTAAGGAAATATGGATTTAATCGGGGAAGGGTTGAATTTTAAGTTTAAAAATGAAAATTATAGATTGAAAATTTGAATGGTTAATATTGTTTTCTCTATTAGATTACATATTTGAATGTTTATAATAAAAAAAATTGTTTAGCAAACTTAGTAAAACTTTAGGTTAATTCTTTTGGATCTCTTGGCAGGGCGTTACATCTGGCATCAGAGCTCGAGTTTCTACATTGGGAGGTCTGGGTATATTGAACACCACTAGTATTAACTAGTTGAACAAGAATGAAAAACTTTAAACTATTATGTGTATCTCTTTCAAATTGAAACTTGAAACTAGTTGAATTGAAACATAACTTAAACTATTAGTTGTATATTTTTCATACTTCAACACTTAAACATATTCAAAACTGAAATTATATGTAAACATAAACATAGACAAAATTGAACATTGAATTCTGTTTTCAAAATATGTATCTTTCATCTATTCTTTGAGGTAGTATGCCTTGATTGTCCTTGCAAGTATTATGTTATTCTTGTTTAGAGTGTTAGGGGATCAATTTCAGTACTTGGTAAGAGGGATGAATGTTGGATCAATATGGTTTTCGATTTACTATTAAACCATAATCATATTGCTCTAACTGTGTTGTAGTGTTCTCAATAAAGCCATATCCTCATATAGGGGGAAAGGGTTCAATGGGACCCGCACAGTGAGTTCTTAACTTTACCATCCTTGTAGGCTTCCAGGAGTAAGCCTAAGTCAAGGGGGGTGGATGTAGTGCCTGCCCCTAGTTCGCATTTTCATTATTTTGTCGAACTCTTTTAGGCTAATTTTATGTTTAATGATTAGTAGTATTGTTTGGTGATTATCAGATATTGTCTTAGATTCAGTTGATTTTTACTCTATATTTCATATATGCATGATGATTATACAATATTTTCAGATATTGATGGTTTATTACCACATGTGTTTTCTTATGGATACTTATCCCATACTTGCATGTGTATGGTGTGCATGTTTATTTTCTTTATGTATGGCATTTCTGATGTGGCTAAGGAAGGGAGTCATAGTCACTTGCTAGTCAGGATCTACATGATGCACCACTTCCTGCCATTGTCTGTTTAGCTTAGAATATTGTGTCTATACATGCATGGATTTTATGCAAATACTGAGTATCGACTTCCCTGAATTGCCAGGATGAGTGTACCCTATCGCATTATTTCAATGGTAAGAGAGGGGAGATAAATTCTTGAGTCCAAATCCTAACCCTTTAAGCCATTTGTCCTAATTGAAAATTAGGACAAGTATCTAATGTGCTATCAAATTTCTGGGTTTGATTGTGTAAAATTTTTTTACATCAACGTTTCAGATCATACTACATGATCCATCATCAGGATGCTAGAGAGAAAAGAGAACATGAAAAATTAGAATGCAGATCCAACCAGCTGAAGAATTAGAAGGGAGGGGGAAGGGGAGGAGAGAGAGTTAGTTGATGAGACAAGCCACCTAACTCATAAGGAGAAAAATGAATTAAAAATAAAAATAATCCCAGGGGGGAAAAGAAGGGGGAAAGAAAAACCCCAATCAGAGGAAGCCACCAAGCACAAAAATTAACTTAAGAAGAGAAGACCGAAGGAAAAGGATCAAAGAGAGAAAAATACACGCCCCGACGAACTAAAGGTGCATCAACTTGAATAAAACCAAGCGAGCAAAAACAAAGAAGCTCAAGAAATGTAAAGTTTCAAAAAAGTCAAAACATCGAGGGGGACTAAGCCAAAAAAGAAGAAAGAAATATAAAAGATCCACCGAGCACGACAAAGAATAAAGGGGGAGAACTGAGAACCCAAACTCTCGAACATCTAAAGAAAGAAAATACAACACTAAAAAAACAAAAAAGGAAAAATAGAAAAAAGGATAATATAGAAAAATGTATATATACATCTCTATACGCGTATGTATGTGTATATACATATATACATTTATATATGTATAATAATGTGTATATACATATATATCTGTATATACATATAAATATACATATATACATGTGTAGACGTATATATATATATATACATGTATATATGTAAAAACATATATATGTTTATATTTACGCATATATAGTTATATACATATATATGTTTTTACATATATACATGTATATATATATATATACGTCTACACATGTATATATGTATATTTATATGTATATACAGATATATATGTATATACACATTATTATACATATATAAATGTATATATGTATATACACATACATACGCATATAGAGATGTATATATACATTTTTTTATATTATTCTTTTTTCTATTTTTCCTTTTTTGTTTTTTTAGTGTTGTATTTTCTTTCTTTAGATGTTCGAGAGTTTGGGTTCTCAGTTCTCCCCCTTTATTCTTTGTCGTGCTCGGTGGATCTTTTATATTTCTTTCTTCTTTTTTGGCTTAGTCCCCCTCGATGTTTTGACTTTTCTGAAACTTTACATTTCTTGAGCTTCTTTGTTTTTGCTCGCTTGGTTTTATTCAAGTTGATGCACCTTTAGTTCGTCGGGGCGTGTATTTTTCTCTCTTCGATCCTTTTCCTTCGGTCTTCTCTTCTTAAGTTAATTTTTGTGCTTGGTGGCTTCCTCTGATTGGGGTTTTTCTTTCCCCCTTCTTTTCCCCCCTGGGATTATTTTTATTTTTAATTCATTTTTCTCTTTATGAGTTAGGTGGCTTGTCTCATCAACTAACTCTCTCTCCTCCCCTTCCCCCTCCCTTCTATTTCTTCAGCTGGTTGGATATGCATTCTAATTTTTCATGTTCTCTTTTCTCTCTAGCATCCTGATGATGGATCATGTAGTATGATCCGAAACGTTGATGTAAAAAATTTTACACAATCAAACCCAGAAATTTGATAGCACATTAGCATGGATTGTGGAAATCTAATTGATCTCACAAGTATCTAAGTCAGTACACTTTGAATGCGTCGAATGATATTAATTCATGATTCTAACCCTTTTGTTTGATTTGGTATGTGTTTTGTTATAATGGGTTTTCGTATGTTGCTTTATGAGTCTTTGGTGAAATTTTCTATTAATTAAGTCTAATTAAAAGATTAATTAATGATTTAATTTATTGAAAAATTATTATGATATTTTAATATTTAATTTTATTTAATTAATTAAGAAATTAATTAAATAAAAAGAATTAAATTTTGGAGATAAAAGTTTTAAATATAAATTTAGAACGTGATAATATTTAGTTAATTTAATAATAATATATTTAGAGTTCATTTTTAAGTAAATGCTAAATATTATTATTATTTGATTTAATAAATATTTTATCAATTAAGTTTCTAAAATAAATTAAAAAGTGAAAATATAATTATTTAATAAAAGATTTTAGATTGCATGGTGCGTGCATGAGTTTAAAATAATAGAAATTAATTAAAAGATAAAACATGTGAATTCAATAAAGATATTTAATTGCATGGAACCAAATTTTATAAATTAATTAAAAATAGAAGTCAAGTGGAAAATTAAATAAAGTTATTTAATAATCTGAGACTTGTGAGCAAGGAGTCCTCTTAGGTGAATGCACAATTAGTGCCCTAATTTGAGGAGAAAACTTCTTATCACAACTTTGGGGTTCATTTTTGGGGGACAGCAAATTTCGGAAATAATTTTGGGGAGATAGGAATTTTGGAGACATCTTTTGGCAGCAAATTTCAGAAGGAGAATTCTAGGAAAGTTTTCAAAGGAAAGTTATTGAGAGGAGCGAATTCTCTCACAGTTTTTCAAAGTTTTCGAATTAGCATCAGGATCAGGTAGGGTACTGATTAACTATGCAATTTTCCTACTTCATGTCTTCTTCGTGCTTGTAGATTCTCTATGATGAAAGCTTAAATATTTCAATATTATAAATTATTAAATGCTTGTCAATATATTCGGCATACGTAGAGATTAAAAGAGTGATTAGGAATCCTCGTTCGATAGATTAAAGAAATCTCGATTTAATCGGGGAAGGGTTGAATTTTAAATTTAAAAATGAAAAATATAGATTGAAAATTTGAATGGTTAATATTGTTTTCTCTATTAGATTACATATGTGAATGTTTATAAAAAAAAAATTGTTTCGCAAACTTAGTAAAACTTTAGGTTAATTCTTTTGGATCTCTTGGCGGCGCATTACAGGGTAAGAACACTGGTTATAGGGAGAAGGGGGAGGGTGATTGGTTTTCTAAATTTGAACCTAGGGAAGTGATTTGGAAGATGGGATATTTGGGAAGATTATGATTCAAGGATTTATGATTGGTGATGAATAAGATTACAATTGATGTAGGAGCTATGATTATGATTGATGCAGGAGCTATGATTATGATTGATGAAGGAGATATGATTTATGAGTGATGAAGTAGCTATGATTATGATTGATAAAGGAGCTATGATTATGATGAATTAAGGAGATATGATTATGATTAATGAAGGAGCTAAGATTATGATTGATGAAGGAGCTATGATTATGATTGATGAAGGAACTATGATTATGACTATAAGACTGATTGGATTGGATGCTTGGATAGGATAGAATGTTTTAATAAGATGGGAGTATGAAGTAATCCATTGAAGCTTGAGTGCATGGGTGTTCCAAAGGGGAGCACCACCATGTAGTTGAGCACTTATTTTGATATAGGAATATTGGGAATATGCCAAGGTTACTAAGAACATCAAGGCCTTTTTACCAATATTACATAGGATTGACACAAAAAAAACATGCAAGGATTGCCCCAGCATCACACATGAATCCTGAAAGAATAAAAGTGGAAATGATACTGGATAACCCACAAGAAAACAATATTTCCCAAGCGCACCATGTAAGCACAAGTGATCACATTATTAGTTAAATGGAATGTTGTTGTTGTTGTCATAGGAGAATAAAAAGTTTGTGCTTATTATTGTGGCAATCAAAGGGACAACAAATGTTGTTTGTAATGCAATCTAATGTTTTGTGGTTGGGATTTTATGGAAGATATATGGATGTTTTTGTGTTTTGTCAAATATTTAAATGTTTTTGGGATGTTTGATATATATTTGAATGTTTTTTTTTTTTGTTTTTTGTGATAAAAAATGAAATAGTTTGACTCTTGTAAAAGTGGGAACAATACAATATGTAGAGTATGGGTAACCATGATTCATAGGTGAGAATATCTATGTAGATTTAAAAATTATGATAGACAATAATAAGAAAAAATGTGGGGACATTTCTCTAGGTGTGTGATGACACAAATGCTTATGAGGCGTGGAAAAAGGCATTGGGACCTATGCAAGTCTTGTGATGGCCAAAAGAGGTCAAGAAGGGTCTTGAAAAGGCCAAAAGAGGACCTTGAAAAAGGTGTTTGGGCCTAAAAAGATGTCTTAGGGGCCTAAAAAAGGTGTTTGAGCCTAAAAAAAGGCGTCTCGAGGGCCTAAACAGGTCAAAATAAGACCTTAAAAAAAAACATTTAGGCCTAAAAAGGCATTTTGGGGGCCTTAAAAAGGTGATTGGGCCTATAAAGGCATTTTGGGGGCTTGAAAAGGTCAGAACAGGGGCTTGAAATAGGCGTTTGGGCCAAAAAAAGGCACGTTGGGGGTCTAAAAAGGTGTTTTAGTCTTAAAAAGACATTTTGGGGGCCTAAAAAGAGGCATTTTAGCCTTAAAAAGGCATGTTGGGGGTTTGAAAAAGGTATTTAAGGCCTAAAAAGGTGCTAGAGTGGTCCAAAAAGGACACTTAGGCCTTAAAAAAAACATTTGAGGGGCCTAAAAGGACACTTTGGGGGCCAAAAAGGACATTTGTACCTTGAAAAAGGTATTTAAGGCCTAAAAAGGCACTAGAGTGGTCCAAAAAGGACACTTGGGCCTTGAAAAATCATATAAGGCCTAAAAAGGCACTAGAGTGGTCCAAAAGGGACACTTGGGCCTTGGAAAAGGTTTTAAGGCTTAAAAAGGCACTTGAGGGGTCCAAAAAGGACACTTGGGCCTTGAAAAAGCATTTAAGGCCTAAAAAGGCACTAGAGTGGTCCAAAAAGTACACTTGGGCCTTAAAAGAAAAACATATAAGGCCTAAAAAGGTGCTAGAGTGGTCCAAAAAGGACACTTGGGCCTTGGAGGCTTTTTAGGCCTAAAAAAGGCACTTGAGGGGTCCAAAAAGGACATTTGTACCTTGAAAAAGGTATTTAAGGCCTAAAAAGGCACTAGAGTGGTCCAAAAAGGACACTTGGGCCTTGAAAATTTATTTAAGGCCTAAAAAGGCACTAGAGGGATCCAAAAATGACACTTGGGCCATGAAAAAGCGTTTAAGGTCTAGAAAGGTGCTAGTGGTCCAAAAAGGACACTTGGGTCTTTAAAAAAAACATATAAGACCTAAAAAGGTGCTAGAGTGGTCCAAAAAGGACACTTAGGCCTTGGAAAAGGCTTTTAAGGCCTGAAAAGGCACTTGAGGGGTCCAAAAAGGACATTTGTACCTTGAAAAAGGTATTTAAGGCCTGAAAAGGCACTAGAGTGGTCCAAAAAGGACACTTGGGCCTTGAAAAATCATTTAAGGCCTAAAAAGGCACTAGAGTGGGGAGCCAAACTCTCACGCTTATGCCTACTTATTCTATGCCCCCAGCTGTATGAGGATGAAAGAGTCCGACAAATATCTGGCCTTTCAAGATAGTATTGATATATTTGTTGAAGGTGGCTAGACTAATCGTGGCCATTGTAACTTAAATAAGACTAAAAATCCTTCTTGATTCACATTAATAATGGCTACATGGAAGGAAGGTGACGGTCGGCTTTGCGGCATCTCTTCCGCTATCTGAGTTGTGCTAGATTATCCTAAGCCCAAAATTATGTTTTAGGACATTACCATGCTTCTTCTTAATATCAATTTCTTAATATCAAAAATTGAGAGGAATTTTGGGGTGGTGTTAATGTTTCAAGCTTTTATAGCCATATTTGGCAATTATGACCCCTTTTTGAATACTTTGGAATTTTTTTATTTTTTTTTGATATTTTTAGACAATTTTTGAATTTTTTGGATATTTTTGGGGGATTTTTGAATGTTTTTGATATTTTTCGGCAATTTTTGAATTTTTTGGATACTTTTGTGTGATTTTTGAATTTTTTTTGGGTATTTTTGAGTGATTTTTGAATTTTTTTGGTATTTTTGAGTGATTTTTGAATTTTTGGATGATTTTTGAATTTTTTTGGTATTTTTGAATGACTTTTGATTTTTTTTTTGGTAAGTTTGGATGATTTTTGAATTTTTTTGGTATTTTTGGATGATTTTTGAATTTTTTTTGGTATTTTTGGGTAGCTTTTGGATTTTTTAGGTATTTTTGGGTGATTTTTGAATTTTTTGGTAAGTCTGGATGATTTATGATTTTTTTTGGTATTTTTGGATGATTTATGAATGTTTTTGGTATTTTTGGATGATTTATGATTTTTTTTTGGTATTTTTGGGTAGTTTCTTTGTGCATCAATGCTATCTTTCCCTCCATCCTTGTGGGTTTGATTTTGGGGTGGTTTGTGCATAATCCTCTAGCAATCCAATGGAGGACATTGAAGAGCAATTTTGGCTTCATTTTCTAGATGTATTCATGGTCAGTAGAGGAGTGATGGGGTTGGTTCTCCTTTTGTGGTGTGAGGCAACTAGCATAGGACTTGCAAACAGTTACAACTCCAAAAGATTTTCTTTGAGAGGTCTATGTGAAAGGGTTGTAAGTCTATTGGTTTCTCATTATGTAAGGTCTGTGAAAGGTTTTTGTCCCATGTCAAGTCTTTATTGTGGAAAGTAAGGTATGTTTGAAAGGGTTGTGAGAGAAGGAAGCTCTTCTTTTCCTTTTTTGTTTTCTTTTCTTTTTTCTTTTCTTTTTTTGATAATTTTGGATGATTTATGAATGTTTTTTATTACTTTTTTGGCAATTTTTGAATTGGAACTAGGATGTGAGTGAGATAGTGATGTGGGATTTTGCTGTAAGGCTAAAAAATATACAAGCATGAATAGGAAATAGGTGGATGACTTAGGAATGGAGGATAGAATATAGTTGTGCACATGATAGGAAAAAGCTCAGGATAAGGAAATAACATTGATGCAATATGGTTATTGTTACATGGGTATGATACACAGAATTATTGGTTGTGTGACAAGGATGTGGTACATAGAATATTGTGGCTTGGTACAAGTATATGATATAAAGACATGGTTTTAAGGATAAAATACACCTGATATGATACATGTGGTAAGGTACAAGGATGGAATAGATATGCTAAACATGGTAGAATATGTGATCTAGGTAGGCTTTCCAAGTTGGTGTCATCAATTATTGGAGTGCGAGGAGGGAACTCTTTGAATACCTTGGAAAATGGGGAGATGGGTGATGAGATGTAAAGGGGTGATACTAGATATGTAGGTTATTGATAGATAATGAATAGGCTAACACCTGCTGCCTAATTGTTAGGTTTTCACCAGGGTATCAATCCAAGGTGCTTGAATTGCCAAGTATTCACCATTGGACAATTTTATTTTTATTTTTATTTTTATTTTTCTTTAGGCATAGAATTTCTTGAGGTGAATGATATTAGTGGGATCATTCATGACTTCACCTTTGAGTGTGGATAACTAATAGGCCCCTAAGCCAAAAGATGTTGTGACCATGTAAGGACCAAGCCATGTGGGCTCAAACTTGCCCTTCTTTTCTTAGTCAGCTTGGACTTTCATGTTTTCTTTGAGGACCATGTCTCCTTCTTGAAATTGGCATGGATGAACTTTCTTGTTGAAGTTGTTCTTGAGGTGATTCTGGTAAACCATGAGATGGTCATAAGCATGTTGTCTTTTTCCATCAAGTAAATCTAGTTGGGTGAGTCTAGCCACTCTATAATCCTCATATGATATCTGGCCTCACAAAGAAATGCACAAGGATGGGAGTTCAACCTCAATAGGTAATACTACTTCAGCACCATAAACTAGGGAGTATGGGGTTGTGCATGTGGTTGTACAGAATGAGGTGCGATAGGCCCATAAGGTGGAGTTGATTTGTAAATGCCAATCACAGTCAGAATCATTGACAACTTTCTTTAGGATTTTGAGTAGGGTTTTATTAGTTGCCTCTACCTAACTGTTGCCTTGTGGGAAGTAATGGCTAGAAAAATGGTGATGGATATGAAGCAAAGTGCACGATTCCTCCTTATTTAGGTTTTCAAAATTACCTCCATGGTCAGAAAAAATGGTAGCTAGGATGTCAAAGTGACATATGATATGATATAGGATAAACTTGGACACTTGAACTCCTGTAGCAGTGACAAGGGGAACTTCTTCAACCCACTTAGTGAAATAATCAATGGTGGTGATTATCCATTTGTTTCCTTTGAAAGAAAGTGGTACAATAAGATCGACAACATCAAACGCCCAACAGGAAAAAGGCCATGGCGGTGCAATGGGTTGCAAGTCCTAAGCTAGAGCTTGGATCAAATTAGCATGTTGTTGACAACGTTAACATCATTTCACAAACTCACATCCATCATGTTCTAGAGTAGGCCAATAATACCAAGCCTAAAGGATTTTCTTTGCTAGCACTATCCCACTTGTGTGAGCACCATAAAGTCCAGCATGTACCTCCTTGAGAGCCATTGCAGCCTCATTTTGATCTAAACATCAAGAGAGTATCATGATAACCATGATGATATAGGGTTTGGGTGATGATAATGTAGCGGGAAGCTCGGTGAATAAGGTTTTGGTGTTGGGTTCATGTGAGGTGAGGAGATATGATACCATTTAGTAGGTAAGTAGGAATTTTGTGGTACCATGGGGATTGGGGACCAACCAAGATGCAGACCCATGTTGATTCATCATTTGCATATGTAGGTTCATGTAGCTACTCGACCAAGAATTCATATTGTGTAGCTTTGCACGGTATTTCCAATAGAGAACCAATAGTAGCCATGGCATCTACTACTTTATTTTGGAGTCTAGGTACCTATATGAACTAGAGTTGAGTAAAATGCTCCTTTAATTGATTAACCAATTCCTTGTGAGGTAGTATCTTATCATCCTTTGTTTGATATTCATTTAAGTCTTGTTTGATGATAAGTTGAGAATCATTATAGATTTGTAGCTGTGGGATATTCCATTCAATGACAATTTTGAGCCTTGCAACAAGGGCTTCATACTCTACAATGTTATTGGTACACCAAAACTATAGCTTGAAAGATGTAGGAATATAATTTCCTTGAGATGTGACCAAGAGTATACCCGCACCAGAGCCATGAGATGTATAGGAGCCATCAAAATATAGCTTCCAAGATGGTTGTTCTTCTATCAAACAAAGATGTTCATCTGGGAACTCCATAATGAGGGGGTGATCTGCAACCAAGGGTGCATCTACCAAGTGATCTACAATAGCCTAGCCTTGGATGGCCTTTCTATCAATATATTGGATGCCAAACTCACTAAGAAGCATAACCCATTTTGCTAGGCGTCCTGTGAGTATTTTGCAAGAAAGCATATATTTTAATGGACCAATTTTTGAGATTAGCTACATAGTATGACTCAACATGTAATGTCATAGATTTTGGGTGGAAAATACCATTACTAAGAAAGTGTTCTCCATTGGTGTGTAGTTGAGTTCATATCTCACTAATGTTTGACTGATGTAATAAATAGCCCTTTCCTTCCCTGCATCATCAAGTTGTGCTAGAAGAACACCTAATTTTGTGGGAGTAGCTGTGATGTACAATATGAGTGGATGCCTTGCAACTAGAGGAACCAAAATAGGTAGATTAACCAAGTATTCCTTGATGAGCTCAAAGTTATGCTGGCAAGCAGGGTCCCATCTAAAGTTCTGATCCTTCTGGAGCAGGTGTGTGAATGGTTGACATTTATCAGCAAGCTGGGAAATGAACAATCTAACTGATTGGAGTTTTCCCTGCAAAGAACGAAGGTGTCTAAGTGTCATAGGAGGAGCCATTTCTATGATGGCCTTGACCTTTCTAGGGTTAATCTTGATACCACACCATGACACAATGAATCCTAGGAGCTTTCCTGAGGTGACACCAAAGACACATTTCTTTGGATTCAGCATGAGATGATATTTTACCAATCGATTAAACACTTCTTCAAGGTCAAATAAGTGATCAAGAGCATTGAGAGACTTTACTGAAATATCATCCACGTAATCCTCAATAATCTTATGGATTAGGTCATGGAATATGACCATCATGGCATGCTGATAGGTTGCCCCAATGTTCTTTAGCCCAAATGGCATCATATTGTAGCAAAATGTGCACTAAGGTGTAGTAAATGTTGTCTTATGTTGATCTTCCTTTGCTATATGAATTTGATTATATCCAGAGAAACCATCCATTAGTTACAAGAGTTCATGACTTGTGGTGAGATCCACAATCATGTCAATCTTTGGTAATGGAAAGTCATCCTTTGTACAAACTTTATTAAGATACCTAAAATCAGTGTAGATTTTGATATCACCAAAAGGCTTGGTAATAGGTACCATGTTAGAAAACCATTTAGAATAATCTATTGGGCGAATGATTTGGGCCTCCAACAATTTTTCTAACTTTGCTTTAACCAATAAAGAAACTTTAGGGTGCATCTTATAGAGCTTTTTCTTAAAAAGCTTGGCCTTTGGATCTATAGCCAAATGGTGTACCACTAGCTTGGCGTCTAACCTCGGCATGTCCCGATATGACCATGCAAAAAGATCCACTTTTTCATGAAGGACCTTAATGAGAAGATCTACCTACTCAGGTGGTAGAGAAGTTGCAATGTCTTTGATATGTGGTGTCTTTGTCAAACTAATAATTATTGGCTGAGTTTCCTCTATCAAAACTGAAGATATAGGAGGCCTATGCTCTTGCAAGGGAAGGATGAAATCTCCATCTTTAGGAACCTTAGAGAGGTTTTCACCATTAGATACATCCTTTATTTTTATTTCATTTTTTTAATTATCCAATGATGAGGATTTTTCATCAGAGGACATTTTTCCTTTGATTTTATTTATTTTTTGTTTCCTTTTTTATTTTTATTTTGTGACTAGAGATTTCCTCCTCCTTGAAATAACCTGTAGGATCTAGCTTGTAGACATATGCCGATGGTGGTGGTGGCTATTTATGTGGCATTTCTACCCCCATGAATTTAAGGAGTGCATTCTTGGTAGAGAATTTGTCAACATGAATGACACTTAGTTGGTCCCAATCTATGAGTTCAAGGTGAGCGAAGGGTAGGTCTATGAGATTTAGGGATAGTTGGCAGAGCACAGAGGCTCCTAGGATTATTTCATCAAGGAATATATTGTCATAGGCTTTCTTTTCTACTTCCTTAGGAATGTCTTTGACCTCAAAAAAGTTGTTTTGGATGTTTGTGAAGGCATGGCCTTCCTTTGTAGTGCCCCTAGTTGCAGGGAGTCCATAGCCTAAGCCTTTGGTTTTCTATCCCTGATGTGCCTCTATAGGCTTTCTCATACCTAATTCAAAATGGCCCAAGCCACCTCCTTGATAATCCCATTGCTTTGTGGCCAGGTAATGTGACCAGGGATATTTTTGTTTAAAGTGATCAAGAAGTGCTTCACTTTTAGGAGGTGGCTCCTTGTATAGCCATGTGTTAATGTCAGGTGCATTCTCCTCTCCATCAAGAATACCCTTGGTAATAAATGTGGTAGGTCCCATTTTTTTGAGTCGAGAGGTGGTTTCTAGTCTAGGCCCTTGATGTGTTAGGTGTCCTTGAGTATGGGGATCAAGTGGTAGAGCACCGACAACAAAAGCATTTGTAAGACTATACTCACCACAACCTTGATAGTTGATCTTAACCATGGAAAGAGTGGAGGCTAGTCTAGATCATGGCAGGTGCTAGAGGAACTAGCCATGGTATGGCCAACTTCGATCTTAGGATAATAATTGGTGTATGAAGCTACAACCACATTGCAATAAGGAAAGGGTTTAGGATTTGCATGGATGGTTATCTCAATGCCATTATGCAAAAATTTGATACACTGATGATATGTGGATGGAATGGCTTTCATGGCATGAATCCATGGGCGACCGAGGAGGATGTTGTATGGAAGGTTAAGATCAACTACATGGAAAAGTGTTTCTTGAGTGGCTAGGCTGACTCTTATAGGGAGCAAGATGGTTCCTTCAGTGGTGTAATTCAAATTTTCATATGCCTTGATGGTGATCACTTCATTAATGATATCTGCCTCAGTGTATCTTGCCTATTTGATGAACTTTAGAGTACATAGATTTAAAGCTGATCCATTATCTATCATGACCCATTTAATAGCAAAGTCAAAAACCATGATGGCTATGTGAAGTGGAAGGATATGATCTAGTTCAACTACTGGGATATTAGTGGTTATGCCGAAAGATGGCCAACCAAGTTGCAAAACTTGATGGCATTTATGTTAGAGGGGATGTGTGACTCATGTAGAGTACTGTTGAGGATCTCTTGATAAAGTGGGCTTGTTTGTAAGAGATCCAGAATGGAGATCTAGGCTAGTGTGTTTCCAAGGTGTTCCAAGTTGTTATATTGGGGCCCTAATGAGGATGATTCCAATGGAGATACTCTAGATGGAGGTGGTCTTGATGGTGCAAAAATAGGTGGGCCAACTATATTGAGTTGAGTCTTTCGAGTAGCAATTGCACATTGGGTATCTGGGCCCTTAATGTTAATGAAGTTTATGGATGGCTCAACCTAAGATATGCAATCGATAAGGCTTCCATATTCTAAATATGTTGAGGTATAGTTTTGAGACTTGTCTTGGTTATCTCCTTGTTTTCCTTGAGTATTGTTTGATTTGTTGACAAGAGGGTTTGTAGGTGCTTTTCCTAGGTTTGTGTTATGAGGAGGGAAAGCTTTTTGATATATCATTGATCTTGCATTAGGTGAATTATGTGCCCCCGTTGTGATTTCCTTCTAATTAATTAGGTCTTGGACATAGTCCTTGAGTTGCATGTATTTGAGGGTGGTATGTCCTTTGACATGATGGAATTTGCAAAACTCATTATCATTATACTAGGTTAAAAGAGAGAGAGAGAGAGAGAGAGAGAGAGAGAGAGAGAGAGAGAGAGAGAGAGAGTTTATTTTTAAAAAAAAAAATTGTGGAGGAGAGAGAAAGTGACGAAAATAGAAGGAAAATTAATAAAAATTGAAAAATGGAGGAAAAAAAGGAGAAAAGAGGAATTTCTATTTTCAAGGTGCATAGGTGGCGTAAATAGAAAAATAAGAAAAATAGTTGTCATTCCATTAATCGAGGTGTGTAGGTGGAAATTCTAGAAGATTTTGGATAAATCATGTATTTAATATTTGTTGGGTGCTTAGTTGTATTTGGGTGGGAATTTAATATTTATTTAAAGGTAGTTGTATTTACCTTTTATCCCACATTGGTTGTGTTTGTAATGTCTTGGGTTAGAAGTGCCTATTTAAGCAAGGCTTATTATCATTTGTAATGAAGTTCGAGAAATAGAAGTTCTTGAGTTGTAAGCTCTTCAAATGTAATCTCTTCTAATGAATTTAAAGTATTAATGGATGATGCTTTATGAAGCATTTTTTTCATCTCTTTGTCTCCATCTTGTTGCATTTTTTTTGGTTGTGAGTTGGTATGGGTGGTGTTGCCCGTCATCAGTGGTATCAGAGCATACATTTGTTAGTGGTAGTAGAGCATACTGTCATTAGTGGTATCAGAGCAGGTTGTTTCTTAGTGTACAAGCAGATCATCAAAGTGTGAGGCAGTTTGTACCAGGACCTTGGTTGGGTGAAATTTAGCAGAGCAGGAGTTCCTGAGCATGCAGACAGATCACCAAACGTGAGGCAGTTTGCACCAAGACTTTGAGTTGGGTGAAGTTTATGAAGAAGTTCTTGATTGTGTAGACAAAGCGCCGACTGTGAGGCAGTTTGCACGAGGTTCTTTTTTTGGACGAGATTTGTCTTCTGAAGACTTGATTATGGAGAAGAGAAAGAAGAAGATGACTTTTGTGATTGGATGGATTCTGAGGATTCCTCAACTTGAGAAATTTAGAGCAAGAAATCAACAATCATTGCTAGTTGATTTCCAGAAGCAAGTGAATGAATTAGAAGCTGAGTTGTAGAAACGAAGAGCATGTCACTAGAAAAGGGATGTTGATAATTCCTTGGATGTGGAAAAGGAAGATGATCCAGTGGAAGAGCAAGCGGATGAAGATAAAATTATTTGTGAACCAGAAGTTGAAGAAGATGAAAGAGAAGAGGAAGAGCATGAAGATAACTAGATTTGTATGCCAAAAGTAGATAAAGGTGATTGGAAGACTAAAACAATGGAGGAAGAGTATAGTGCCTTAGTTGGAGATCAAGCAAGTGGAGTAGTTACGTGCATTGTTGATGATATAAAAGAGGCAAGCAAAGATGTAGATGTCAAACAGGTAAATTCTTATGAATCATGGGATGTTGTCTTTGATATGAGTTTAAAAGATATTAATGATGGTTTGCATGAGGATCTTGTTCGTGATGTATGGTATGCAAAGGAAGATTGGTATGGTGTTGCTAGATTTATTACAGGTGTGATTAATTCAACAAGATTGGATGAGGATGAGATTTATACTTGGATAGAGTTCATTGTAAAGGAGAAATTTCAGCATCGGATATTTGTTCCAGCTATATGTTGGAGGAAGAGGAAAAAAATCTGTCAACAGTGGCTACTTCATTTTGTGAATCTATACTCACAAAATATTTTTCCTACCATGGGAGTTGGATGCAGGAGCATCATGCATCAGCAAAAAAAAATGTGGAAGATTTGCATGTTGGTTTTCTTGTCCTTATTGAGGTGGAAGCTTGTGGTGAAGATGAAGATAATTGTATATCTTTCTTTTGGCATCAAAGTGTGGGACACACTTTTCTATGTACCAAGGGAGTCTGATGCAGGAGCATCTTGCAAAACTTTATTATTAAAAGAGAGAGAGAGAGAGAGAGAGAGAGAGAGAGAGAGAGTGATTTTGGATAAATCATGTATTTAATATTTGTTGCGTGCTTAGTTGTATTTGGGTGGGAATTTAATATTTATTTAAAGGTATTTGTATTTACCTTTTATCCCAAATTGGTTGTGTTTGTAATGTCTTGGGTTAGAAGTGCCTATTTAAGCAAGGCTTATTATCATTTGTAATGAAGTTCGAGAAATAGAAGTTCTTGAGTTGTAAGCTCTTCAAATGTAATCTCTTCTAATGAATTTCAAGTATTAATGGATGATGCTTTATGAAGCATTTTTGTCATCTCTTTATCTCCATCTTGTTGCATTTTTTTTGGTTGTGAGTTGGTACGGGTGGTGTTGCCCATCATCAGTGGTATCAAAGCATACATTTGTTAGTGGTAGTAGAGTGTACCTTCATCAGATGTCCTAGATTGGTTTAGTTTCAAAGGTTTTTTTGGTGGATGTCGAATAAGATTATCCTTAGCTAGTTTTTCAAAGATTGCATCAAGAGGTTCTCCCAACGCGGTGTATACACGAGGTTGTCTTTGAACACGGGGTTTAGTACTTGCTAAAAGTGTGATAGCATTGGTTTGATTATGATGAGTAGGTATTTTTTGATTGTTCTATATGGGTGGTGGGTGATACATAGGGGGTTGTTGTTGATAGGGTTTTTACTGAAAAATTGTGGTAGGAACATTGGTAGCTGCCCCGACGATATGAACTTTTCAGGTGTCGATGGCACCATCTATCTTCATGTTTTTGTTTTTGTTCCAGTATCGAGTTTTGTCATTGTTTGGTCCTCGATATTGGGTGTTTTCCTTGTAAAGTCTAATAACACCATCCTTAATGAGGCCTTGTTCAAGTCCCATCCCTTTTTCCTTAATGTTTTTGTATGTTTGTAAATAGTTCATAACCATATAATGGGCGAGACTAGGGTGTGCATTACTTATGAACATTTTGACAAGATGATGCTCAGGGATGGTACAAGAAATCTTGGTTGTGAGTATTTGCTAACATTGCAAGTATTCTGCAAGGATTTCTCCCCCTTTTTGCTTAGTATAAACTAGGTCCATGATAGACAATTTAGTTTCAATAAGATGGGTGTATTGAGCCACAAAGGGTTTAGAAAGATCAGCAAAAGTTTTAATAGTGCCTTGAGGGATACGACATAACCATTCTACAGATAGGCCTCCTAAACTTTTGGGAAAGAGCTACATGAGGAACACATCATTATAGGCTACCTCCTGACAAAGCATCTAGAATTCCTTAACATGTATGACTAGATCACTTTTCCCCCTAAATTTGTCAAACTTGGGGATCTCAAAATGTTTAGGAAATGGTGTCATCGTGATGGTTTTGTCAAACAGGTATGGGCAGTCATTCTCAAACTTGAAAGTTTTAGAGTTTGTCCCATCTTTGAGGGCTTTGAGAGCATTTTTTCATCTCTTCCCATTTAGAGTTCATAGGTGGAGGAGCAAGTGACCCTAGTGTAAGATACATACCAAGATCTGATGGTTGATATGGAAAACCCTGGTTGCCATATGGTATTTGTGGAAAAATAGGTTGCACAGCTAGTGGGATGGATGTTATGGGTTGTTGGAATGTGTTTTGTGTTTTGGGTATACTATTGCATCTGCTAAGAAGTTTGTTGGTGGGGAAGATAAGTATGAGGCTGTTGCCCTATGAGATATCTTTGTGTGGGTGCTTGAGCATAATACTAGTGTGAAGACTACAGTTGAAAGGGTGGTAAGGTGGGTAATGCCTATGCCATGCTTTGGGAATAAATACCATGTCTAATATATGTGGGTTTCACTCCTTCTTGATAGTATGACTAATTATGAATAGGTGTAAGGTAATTAATCTATGGTAGAGTATTCATCATAGGGAACTACAATGGTGGGGTGGTTTGGCTATTTCCCAAAGGTGGCATGGAGAAATAGTTGGTAAGGGGTGGTAGTAAATAAAAATGTAAAGTGGTGGATAAAAGTGCCTAAGGGGTGGACATGGCTGTAGTGCTAAGGGGAAGACTAGTGATAGGCCCTTGTGTTATAGCAACATTCTAGGGTCCCAAAGGAAACAAGGCTGAAGAGCTTTGGCTACCTACAAAGGGGTTGATAGTGATGTTGGGTGGGATGGAAGATGAGGTATTTGACCCTAGTGGTGGCATTTGAGTAGTAAATAGACTAGGTGTGTTGTGAGGTGGAAGTGAAAAGGTAGTGTTGATGGATGTAAACGAAGGATTTTGTGGAGTAGGGAAATGAGTGATTGAAGCAGAGGCATATGATACACATGAGTTTGGTTGGGATGTAGTATCTACTTAGGGTTGAGTGAGGATGGGATGGGTGTTTTGTGGAATAGGAGTAGGCACCTAGGTTGAGGGTATATTTGGGTCTGTAGGTTCCATTTGATGTGGTTGATATCCTTTATTGAGTGAAGAGAAAGGATTGGTAGGATAGATGACTCTACAACTGTTGGTTGCCACCCAAATAGAGGGTGTGTAGGATCTAAAATGTAGATAGGTGGTGGACACCCAAATTTAAAGGAACCAACACTATCCCTTAAGAAATTTTCCATGATGGTTTCCTTGTTTCAATCTATGATGGCATTAACAATGGTGGCATGACTAGGTTGGTTCATGAAAGCATCAATGTCTATGGAGGAACTTGTTTCTTTGGGGATTTGTGGTGGTGGATCTGGTGGCATCGTGGAAACTATGGGGTATGGCTAAGCTCAAGATGTGTTATTACTATGACTAGGATCCATGTCCTTTTTCCTTATGTTCTTACCAAAATGAGTGGTGGGTGGCATGAAAGGATGACTTTCCTAATGATGAAAATGCAAATAGGGATGGTGCTAAGTGTATATGATACTTTTAGGAATCTAGATGATATGGTGCTACATGGAGGAGATTGTGTTTCCCTTAAGTGTGAACTTGAATATGTGGTACTAATATCAAACCCTAAGGTAACCTTGTGACCATTGGGAAGACAAATGAGATCAAGTGTGTAGCCCAACCTTTTGCTTAAGGTGATGTGGGACACAAGCGATAGTTTATCCTAAGCAATGCTTAGTTTAAGGACAACTATGATGGTGAATGGATGGAGATTTCTTTAGGGAGACAAAGCTTAATGAGATGATGTGAAAAATGTTTCTAAGTGTGGAGCAACTAATGGAGGATTCTAGGGTTTAATGATGCTTGATTTGGAGGATTTCTAAAAATTGAAGGTTTGATGAAAAAAAGTGGAGGAGATGATTATACCAAATATTTAGATGGGATGAAGAATTAATACAGAGACTAAACCTATAAGGAGACAAGTGCATAAGTGTGCATGGAAAAAGATGGACCTAATCAAAGTAGTTAACACAAGAGTTATTGATAAGGCTATGGTTGACACCTCATCGGAGAGTTAGGTTCTAAATCTTGTAATCCCACTCGGTTTGTAATACAATGTCTACTCCATCTTTCTTAATTTGATCTAGCTTGGAAATCCTTAGGTCGGGTGTATGTTTTTGATGTTCTATTTCTATCTCTATGTAAACTAGTATTTTTGGGAGTTTAGCCTTTTTGAACTTAGCCTTAGGTTGGCTTGACATGAGATATTTCCAAGGGATTTTGATCACAACTGTGGGGTTTTGGAGGTAGTGACTACACTATGTATAACTTCTAGACCTTGGGTTGGAACATAAATCAATTAAGAAATAGCAAGTTTTGGATTCTTTCAGGATTAATTTGGCTAACTGTCTTCTAGGCAAGGAAAAAAAAGTGTCATTTTTGATCAAGTAGATTGGTAGCAAAAATGTATTTTGAAAAGAGCAACTTTTGGACCTTTTTACAGCAAAAGGGGTTCATTGGTAACTAGACTTTTGTGGGGTATTTTCTAGGTAATAGGTGTAGGCAAAAGGTAAACTAAAAGTATGGTGTTGCAAGTGGGCTTGCTAACAATCATTTCTTATATATGAAGGTGAGGTCTCTCAAAGATAAAATTTGTGATATTTTCAGTCAAGTAGGGTAAATGGAAAAGTATTTTTGAAAAAGAGCAAGGCTTTGGGCAAACAAAGGATTTATAACTTAGGTTTTGGTTACTGATTCTTGTGTTTTTGAGGGAATAAGTAGATCGTTTTGAGACAAATGGAAAAATTGGACCAGTGAAACAATAAGTTGTTGTGAATGGACTTGCTAACAATCATTGTTTTGAGATGACAAAGGTGAAAATTTCTCTCTTTTGATACGGGGATAAATGAGCAAACAATTTCTCAAAGGACAAAGCAACTTTGAGAAATAGAAATAGTTGATCTCTTTAACAAAAGGATTTTTTTGATAGTAACCACTGAATTGTGTATGTTTGAAAAATGTTTTTCATAAGTCTTGAGCATAATTTAACATAGTTCAAACACACACTTTATCCCTATAGTCAGAATTTGATTGTCATATGCTATTCAACAGCCCATAGCTTGATGTCTCTTGGTTCTAGTGCAATATTTTCCTCTAATCGAAGAGGTGAGTCGATACAAGAGTCGATCGACAAAGGATACACATCAAAGAACCTTCAAGGCATGAAAAATAGAAGTTCCCCTTTTGTGGAAATAATGACCCTTGGAGATGAAACACAAGTAGCCTTATGCCTCTACTAGGGCAGCACAATTGTGAGTAATCTTGAGAGATGTTGTTTCACTTGCACCATGAATAACATACTGTGAAAGAAAAGTGAGATACTTTAGACTAAGAGGGTTGTAAATGGGTCTATGGAGTCTCCACAACAGTTGTTACTGGTTGTGATCCACTTAAGGGTCTATTTCAGACATGCTAAAATCATGAAAAAAATTTCCCACCTTAGGCTATCCCTAGAAACATGCCACCCAAACTGAAGAGATGAAGTGAGAAGGTTTACCCTTCCCCTCATTTATATATCGGCCAGACTATTTATCGATTTGAGCTTCTCACCAAAGGGGATGCACTTCCCAAAGGTGGATGAACTTCCTAGAAGCACTCCTAGGTTGTTGTGGATGCTTGCTAACAAATTTTGGTACATACGTCACATATTTTAGTGGTCTTACTTTTCATGAAAAGAGAGAAGTCTAAGATGCACTAAAAGGCACAATCTCAACAAACGCAAGACACTTGATTCATTCTATTTGTGAAGCTTTTAGATTCTCTATCATATAACTTGAAGACACATGTGATTAGCATTTATATGTTCATTCCAACTTGACAACATCGCCAACAAAATTAAAATCGAGTCAAAAAAAGTAAATCGCGCGCGTGAAAGCTTTTAAAAAGGAGGAAATAAGAACATTTTCATTTTAGAGCATTCAAGATTGAATGAAGTTCATTTAAAGCACCAAAGTTGAAGTGTGTTGATTTGAAATGTTCTTTAATACCCAAAATCAAATGTTCATCATATTCATTCCTTTTAACCTTTAGCATCCAAGATTGTGTTGATCATGCATTCCAATAAAAATGTTATATTTTAATCCATGGAATTCGAGATTTGATTTTATAAACATGCATTCAAAGACAAGTGTTTAAAAATTCAAGTTCATTTTCCAAGATCATTAAACCATTTCAGGAGAACTTGCAAGAAACATGGTTAGTGGTTTCATAGAAGTCTTCAACCAAAAATGCACGAGTTAGCAAATATCCCTACAAAAATCACCAAAGTTCAGTCATTGATAGTGAAAATAAGTATCTAAAAGGCTGAAAATTTTGATAAAAACCAATACCATCATGATAGGCTCAAAACCAGCTTTCTGATGATATTTCATTTTTTGAAAATAGAGTTTATATGCTCAAGTTATGAGCAAAACACCAAATGTTGCTTCTCAAGGCTTAAAAAGGCATGTAGAAATGATGTCGTCCTAGCATCATCAAAGTGGAAGTTTAAATTTCATGGCCATATGGCTATCATAGGCAAAAAAAAGACCTGCTCACATGGCAGATCCAATGGGTGTGGACTATGCATGATTAGATAGTGACTTAATATGATGATGTTTTACTAAAATGGCTAGAACCCAATGAATTAGTGTAATGGTGTTGGCAGTCTTCAAAGGCTGTAGGTTTTGAGGAGGCCCTAAGAGGCATTGGAGTAAATGACAAAGTGTGGAAGCAGCAATGAAGTTCGTTGAAAATGGGTATGGATACCAATAGAGGTTTGTCTAGGATGAAGAGTAGGTTGTGGGAGGAGTGCAGAGCAAGAAAAGTAGAGATCAAGGAGGTCATGAATAGAGAAGGTAGATAGGGCTGCATAATTGTAGTGGATAGGAATGACTTGTGGTGGCTGCCAGGTCGATTTAGATGGCTCTGGATGGTGCCTACAAGAAATTTTAAAAAAATTGGGGGCCAAAATCCATGCCACCCCAAAAAGATAGGCACATATTTTACACTCTTTTGAATCTTTTTTTAATTTTTAAATATATATATATATATATATATATGAATATGCATATTTTTACCAAACTTTCACACAAGAAAAAGCGTACCCAATTTTTTTTTTTTTTTTTGAAAAATATATATTAAAGAAAATTTGAAGAAAAAAGAAGGGGAGATTTTTTTATTTTTTTAATAATAAATAAATAAATAAATTTCACCTTGTGATTGTGGGGGTCCCACCAGGCATGCCAAAATGTAGAGTTGTAAAACTAGTGCTTAAAGGAATACAATGGATGACCAAAACATTCAAAACAATAGATTTAACTCACATATATGATTAGACAAAAGAGAATTAAAATACCAAAGTAGCCTAAGAATGTGCAAACCTCTTACACCAAGCAATCTTCC
The DNA here is from genome assembly GCA_028749045.1 of Cupressus sempervirens. Classification (NCBI taxonomy): domain Eukaryota; kingdom Viridiplantae; phylum Streptophyta; class Pinopsida; order Cupressales; family Cupressaceae; genus Cupressus; species Cupressus sempervirens. Next base: position 608,814,578 of record CM053784.1, on the reverse strand, counting down.
CTTTGATGCATAGATGTGTATGTAAGATGTGATGTGTGCTCAATGATGCTGCTCAATCTTCAATGGAGGATATGATTCAAAATGGATTTGTGGAAGGATTTTTCCATTATGATGGTATTTTGATAGTCCTTAGTCTCTCAAAATAGCATTATAACATTAGCATAGAAGTGGATGATCTTTGTGAAGGGAGAGTGTTTCATTTATAGGCCAAGGGGTAGTGAGATGGAGGGTTAGGATGCAAGGAAGGGGAATTGGTTAAGGAGGGCTAGGATGCAAGGAGAAGAGAGCACATGGATTGTGCTTCTTCAAAGCCTTAGCCTTGTGAGAAGTGTCACACAGGGATTGGATAGGAAAGATGGTCAAGATAGGTGGTTAGAGGAAGTTATGAGGGAAGAAAATGGGGGATGAATGTGGAAAATAGGTGTAAAAAGTCTTTAAAGAGGCTATAAGGCCCTTAGATAGGAATGCAAGACTTTGACTTTGGTTTGGTTTAAGACTTTCTTAACCCTTGGTTAAAGTTGTGCACATGCTTAAGGAAGGTATTAGGCTTAGCTTAGGATGAGATTAAGAGGCAAGTGGTTTGGGTAGGTCAAGTCTTTATTTGAATATATTAAAAGATGATGTTAAGTCTTTGTTTGAATATTAAAATGGAGGATAAAGTCTTTGTTTAAATACTAAAATGGTTGGTGGGTGGAAGTTTTGACTTTAAAATGGAGGATGAAGTCTATGTTTGTATATTAAAATGGGAGGTGGGTGGAAGTCTTGACTTTGGCTTGGGTTAGGAATTCTTAATCTAGGATTAAGGTTGTACACATGGTTAGAGTGAAGATTAGGCTTGGATTAGAGGGGGATTAGGGGACAAGTGGCTTAGATTTGATGGGATGGGTTAGTTAGGTGGCTAAGTGAGGTTAGTATGTGTGAATGGGTTGGATTAGGGGTTAGGATAGGGTTTAGGGAGGCTTTTAGGCTTTTAGATATTTTATTAAATGATATATTTAATAGAATGAGGATATAGAATTAAATTGAATAGATTTGAGGATTTATTCAATTTAATAGAGGAGTAGGGATTTAATTGATAAATTGATTTTGGGTCATCTTTTAATTTTATCAATTGGACTATAGTTAATTAAATTAACTAATTAACTAGGGGATCAGAATAGATTAATGAAATATTAAATAATTAATTAATGACGCCTTAGGAGATGATTAAATAGGATTACTTAAGTGATGTAATCAGATTTAGGTGTCTACACAACTCGCTTGAAAATTATAGATCTCTAGTTTACTCCTCCATTCATCTTGGCATTCATAATCTTCAATTCTAACATATTGTTCACTCTTCAAGAATTAAACCTTTTAAGCATTCTTTCTTTGTATGCTAATTAAAGTCTCTTCTATTTGACCACCATATAAAGAAACACCCTAGGCCTCTTATCTTTCTTAGGTTATCACACATGACAACCTTTTCTTCTAGCATATTATCTCTATAAATAGAGAATTTAGTTATTTTGTCATTTAGCCACAATCTTCCATTTTAGGGTTAGGTAAGATTCAATGAATCTACGCACTTTTTCATTTTAGTCCTTCTAGAAACTTCTTCTATAATCTTCCTTGAGTTCACCTCAAAATGGTTTATCTTGAATTTTGTGCCACCAACTCATCATACTTATCTTCCATATGTTTCACATAATTCTAAAAATCAAGTTAGCTAGCTTAGATTCATCAAATCTTCGATTAAAAACTTTTTATTATCACTCAACATCTACATTGTTCACTTGGAAATAATAATCTTTTGATGCTCAACCAATACTAGGTTTCTCGACACCAACTATTTCTTCTCATCTTGGTCACCACTATTATTTCTTTGATACTTGACACTTACCAAATTTTATTGATGGTTGGAATATACTTTCTACTCGGCCTAAACTAGAATTTTCTCAACTTACACTATTTTCTTAGCTAGGCTACTTATTATCTTATTATCTGGTCCTTCCTTTATATACAAACTACTATTATCATTAGTTCTTTGAAAACCAATCTGAATAAGATAGTTATGCAATCTTTCATACCATGTTCTAGGGGCTTGTTTTAGACCATACAGTGCCTTGTGTAATTTGCAAACCATTTCCTTTTTATCTAGATCAACAAAACCTTCAGGTTGTTCAATGTAAACCTCTTCATCTAGTACTACATTGAGGAATGCTGACTTGACATCCATCTGATAAACTTTGAATCCTTTGTGAGGAGCATATGCAAGTAAGGTTCTAACTCCTTCCAATCTTGCAACAGGAGCAAAGGTTTCTCCATAATCTATGCCTTCTTCTTGAGAGTATCCTTTGCATACCAATCTGGCTTTGTTTTTGGATACCTTACCATCTTTAGTCAACTTGTTTCTAAATACCCACTTGGTTTCAATTACATTCTTATTTTTAAGCCTGGGTACAAGAGTCCATGTATTGTTCTTCTCTATCTATTCTATTTCCTCATTCATTGCCTTAATCCAACTATTATTTTTCAATGCATCTTTAATGCTTCTAGGTTCAAAATCAGCAAGTAAACAAGTATTTTTCAGCTTGCTTCTTGTCAAGGTTCCTTCAAACTTGTCTCCAATGATCTGATCTGGTGCATGATGTCTTCTGACATATTTAGCTAATATAGGTTCTTTGCCTCTTGAATGAGTTTCATTGCTATCTCCTTGTGCTTCAATTTCATGTTCAGGCTATTCTGGCTCGATAAGAATTGGCTCGGGTGCTTCAAACTTGGTAGACACTTGCTCGGTAATGTTTGAATGTTGTTGTAGCTCAGTTTGCAACTCGGTTACTGATGACTTGGGAGTTGAGGATTCTTGAGTAAATGGTATGCTTGGTATAGTATCTGATTCAATGTAAACAAATCTTCTGTAATCTTTAGGTACCTTTTTGCTTTCTTCTTCAGATTTGTCTGCAAACTCATCAACTTTCACATGTGCACTTTCTATGACTTTGTGAGTGGATAGATTTAAACATCTATATGCTTTGCTTTTGCAAGAATATCCTAAAAATATTCATTCATCACCTTTTACATCAAATTTTCCTTTTCTAGATTCTTTCAAAATATAGCATTTGCTTCCAAATACTTTCAGATAACTTACATTGGGTTTGTAGCCATACCATAATTCATAGGGAGTTTTGAATGAGTCCTTCTTCAACTATACTTGATTTAAGGTATGAATTGCAGTGCTGATGGATTCCTTTTAGTATTTGATAGCAATGTTCTTTTCTATCATCAGGGTTCTTGCACAATCCATGATGGATCTGTTTCTTCTTTCAGCTATTCCATTTTGTTCAAGAGTTCCTAGTGCTAAGACCTGTCTTTTAATACCTTTTTCAATGAAGAAGTTGTTGAATTCATGTGAGATGAATTCACCACTTTTTTCTGACCTTAAGCATTTTAGTCTTTTTCCTGTTTCTTTTTCTACTCTTGCCAAATAGTATTTGAATTTCTCAAATGCTTCTGATTTATTCCTTAGATACATGACAGTCATCATTCTTGAGTAGTCATCAACAAAAGGAATGAAAAACTTTTCTCCAGTATAGCTTTCTATTCTAATGGGTCCACATAAATCAGTATGCACAATTTCTAATATATCTTTAGACTGATAGTTCTTACTTTTAAAACTAGTCTTTCCCATTTTACCAATCTGACAATTCTTGCATAGACCAACCTCAGGTTTCTTAATGTTAGGAATGCCTCTCACTTTCTTGAATTTGCTTATTTTTACCAGATTATCAAAATTGACACGACACAACCTTTTATGCCATAACCAAATTTCTTCAATTTGGGCAATAAAACATGAGCATTCACAAAGTTCTAGGTAGAACAAGTTACCTTTAGTTTGGGTGCCAGATCCTATCATCTTTCCTTGCTCATTCAACAGTCTTGCCTTTCCATGCATGAATTCCACCTTGAATCCAGTATTGAGTAACTGTGCCACACTTAGCAAATTATGTTTAAGACCTTCAACCCAATAGGCATTATTACATACAAGTTCTTTGGTTAGATAGATTCTTCCTCTTCCTTTTATGAAACGAGGTTCATTATTACCAAACCTTACACTGCCACCATCATAGTCTTCAAACTGATCAAACTTAGTTTTATCACCAGTCATATGATGTGAGAAACCACTGTCTATAATCCATGTATCATTCTTACTTATATGAGAAACAAGTGGCATTTTATCTTCTTCATCACTGTCAGAATCATCTTTAACAACAATATAAACAATTTCATCCTCACTATTATCAAAATCTTTAGAATTTTCAGCCATGAAGCATGATTTCTTACCTTTTTTTTTGGATGATTTGAAGCCTTTCTTTCCATTCCATTTGCAATCTTTCTTTTCATCATTGTTTTGCTTGTTTGGACACCTTGATGCAATATGACCAATTTCTTCACAAGAAAAATAGATTAGAGGAACTTTACCTTTGTATTTTCCTCTACCTCTAGAATATTTCTTTGCTAGTAGAGCTTCTATTACTTCGAGGTCACTGTCTGAACTTTGGCTTGATTCATTTTCACTTTCTAACTGAGATTCCTTCTCCCTTGTGTTTTTCTCCTTAAGTGAGAGCTTGGCTTGAAATGCTGATTCAATGTTCTTGGAGGCTGGAACATAGTTGTCAAAGTTTTCTAGTTCAAATGCAGTTAGTCTTCCAACTATGGCCTCAAGATTTATCTGATGATTTGCTTCACACCTTCTTTCCTGAATTGCAGAAACTTTGATTGCATAAATGGGAAGCAAGGTTCTGAGAAATTTGCTTATAACTATTTCTCCTTTGATATCACCTCTAGATGCTTTGATTGCACTCACACATGCCTTAACTCTTTCAACATACTTTGCAATTTTTTCATCCTCTCTCATCCTTATTTGATCAAATTGTCCTCTTAGACTTTCTTCTTTTGCTCTTCTCACATTATCATCTCCTCCATAGATCTCTTTTAGCTTGTTCCACATCTCAAAGGCATTTTTGTAGTCCTTAATGTCATCAAATTCTTCATAACAAAGAGCGGATGCTATGTCTATCATCATATTGTTGTGAGTTTTCTTTTCAGAAATGTCATTGACAAACAATGTGCTAGGAGGTTCTTCATATTTTTCTTCAAGGTATTTCAGTCCAGTATCACCAACAGTAGCCAGATGAAGTCTCATCAATCCTTGCCATGTGGAGAAGTTATCTCTATTGAGTTTTGGAATTTCTCTTTTGTAAGACATCTTGATCTTTGGCTTAGATCCTTGAAATCTTTTCTTGCAAGCACCAAATTCTCAGATACCAATTGTTGGAAATGAGAATAGAGTAACTGAGATAGGGAGGGAGTGAATCAGTTACTATAAAACTTTCCATAGTCCCTAAGATGTATGAATATATCATTGATCTGATTAATATAAAATGTTGAAACTTGATAATGCAGTAAATGATAAATATTAAGAACTAATATGTTATCATGCACAAAGAAATTCAGCAATTAAGAACACAAGAGACACCAGTTTTAACGTGGAAACCCAATATGGGAAAAACCACCAATGTAACTAGATACTATTTTTCACTCTTCTGAAGTGAGCCCTATTAGGAGCCAACCCTGTTAAAGGTTACAAAAACACACTGTTAGGTGTGACCCCGTTAAAGGATTTAATCACCCTATTAGGAGTGGCCTTGCTAGAGGTCTTTAGAACAATTCAACTGAGCTATCACCTTGTTAGAGGATTTATTGAATGGTTGTTAAACCAACTCTGTTAAGAGATTTTGAATTCACTGTTACAATGGTTAGAAAGCAACAATGAAGTGACCTAATATAATGTACAACTTATCTTTGCTGATTATAGATCTCTGTTATGCTTGACTAGATCCTTACTGATCAAATGCAACTTTACAGCTCCTTCAACACATCTGATCCTTCATCAGTTTTTTGCTCAACATTTTCCTTTTCATTTCATACTATAATTCGCATTCATAACTTCTTTTTCACAATCTCACACACTTTAATTCATAACTTGAATGACCATATATACCTTTTAGATTATCTTAGTCAACTCGAATTATTGACTAAACAAACAATTACAACAGTCGGCTAGAAGTAATTAATTTGCAAATCCCTATACTGGCCAACCCTGCATGGTAAACTTTGTTCTGAAAATAATTCCTATGTTAACCGACTAAGCTCGATTAATACAAAAAACTTTGTGAAAATCCTTCAATCACTAGGAGAACTCGATAAGTACTAAGTTTCCTAAGATAATCGAGTGAGCTCGGCGGAAACTATGCTTTGGAGACCGAGTGAAGCTCGGTTAACACTGACTTCTCCATGATTCCTTTGATGATAGAGTGAACTCGGTGGAAACTACCCTTTGGAGACTGAGTGAAGCTTAGTTAGCACTGACTTCAAAATTTCCTTCATTGACCAAGTGAGCTTAGTAAATACTGACTTTCACCTTTCCTTTGTTGACCGAGTTATCTCGATTAACACTATCTTCCACATTTCCTTCAATGATCGAGTGAGCTCGGTTGGCACTGTAGATTGCATTGCAGACTATCTGAGCTCAGTGAACTTGAGACTAATGACTAATATGACATTTTTGTGACATCAAGGACAACATTATCCAATAGTTAAACCCACCTAATACATAGGATTTTCTTGACCTTCTCCAAAGGCTCTCCTACCTAGCTATTAAGTGAACCTATCACCATAGGATTTCAACCTCTAATACAATTGTGAGAGAGTATTAGAACATTTGACCTGATTAAATGTAATCTCAAATTTCTTGATTTAGGCACTTGATCTGCTCCTCCTCTTCTAATCTCTACTAGATCTAATCTTTGGATATGTCTCTTGTTCTATTCTGATCAATTGGATGTGTAAATGCTATCCTTTTCGCTAAGTATTTTCTCTTCACACTAAATTTTTTCTATAATCTCCCCTTATGCTATTTTCTTCCACACACACAATGGTGCATTCATTCTCCTTATAAAGAATGCAAATACTTAGGGTTAGGTATGGATCTATGATCCATATTGAATCTCAAATTCTTGATCATACTTTGCATTTTTCTTATTGGTTGCATACCTTTACCATTTTTCTGATTGGTTGCATGCAGATTGCATAGGGAATGTAAATGATTCATCCTTATCATTTTTCTCCTTCAAAATTTGTCTAAGTCAGCTCCAAAAATGGTTCACATCTTAGTTTGTGCAAATACAAACTCTTATGTTGATCTTGCATTGCTCGGCACATGAAGTATTACTAATGCTTGACACATATTGTTTCTGGATTGCTCGACATCAACTACATTTTTTGGTTTTCTCGGCACCTGTTATATCCTATATTGCTTGGTATATGTTGTTCTTAATTACTTAGCATCTGAATGATTTTGTTACTCAGCACATGAATAATTCTTGTATTTCTCAGCACATACTACACTATGATCTGTTCAGCACTAACTATGACTCAGCACCTATGAAAATTCTAGCTCATAATCTGTTATGTACTCGGCATGTATGATGAAAATGGTTAAGTGTGTTGACACTCATTTATCAATACTATTTATTTTACCAACAATATTCCTCTTTGACATGAGTGTCAAAAAAACTTAACTGAGCATTGGTGATCCTAACCTTATTGAGTACATTCTTTACTTGCTTGGCTTACATGCAAAATTTCAAAATATTGTGAATAGCAATATACCTTATGACTCCCCATGAGTTGATTATGCCTTCAAAATTGAAATTATGTACCAATGTGCCTGATCCTCTCTGTCCTTTGACTTGTTTCTGCATTTTGAGCCTATATGATGTATCTGATTTGTGTGATATCCTTGTATTCCAAATTTTTACATCTCTCCTTGACTCTTTTATTCCTTGTCTCCCCCTTTTTGGCTATTTAAAATCATTCCACTTAATTCTAAAAATGAATGAAAGAATGGAGTGATTTCTACATATCTCCTCCTTTTCTCATTACTCCCCCTATAATATATCTCACCCTTTTTGACACTAATGTCAAAGGGTTCTATGGAGTAATACCATGTTTAGCCAAAAATGAGTTGTTAACCTCTAGGAGTATCTTTAGAGCTACATCCTAGTTGTTTAATGCAATATCCAATGACTTGTGTTGGATTGCAAGTTCTGCTACTAGGTCTACAAGTCCTTCATGTGTAGAAAAATTGGGATCTTTCTTCAAGATAATCTCTACATACATCTACTTGGGATCTTTTTCCAAGTTGCATGCTAGAAATCTTTAGATTTCTCTCCAAGCTCAATATCTTTTGGCTGATCTCTTGTGTGAAATTGGAAAAATCACACAATTTATTGTAAAGGGAGAATATATTTCCAAGTACAATTTTGACTTTATCTATTTTCTTAGCCAGGTCAACTTGCCCCAAAATGATATTATTTGATATCTTCTAATTGAGCTTACCTTGGAATTTCTTCTCTGACCATTCCATTAGTTTATTGTTGGTGTCATGGTCCTCATTTGTTACCTGATCAACTATATCTAATAGTTGCTCTATAATTGGTCTTGACTCATCTAGAGACTGTAGGCTAAAGACGTCCATGAATATGTCCTTGATTTTATTTAATGCTTGCATGTATTTGTAATCCTTTCTAAGTGCCTCTTATCTCCTTCTATCTAATGCACTTTTTATCTCATTCATCTTTTCTTCTGTGAGAGTGCTAGATTCATAATAGGGTATTTTTATTTCTTCATCAAGCTCAAGAATTCCATAGTGAATTTTCCTAGCTACCCTACTTGAGCTCAAGCCTAGTGTTCTAATTTGCAATGCTAGCATTTCAGTGCTCAGCTACTGAAGAGTTTTTGTAGGAGTGTCTATTTTGGGTAGTTCAACCAAAGTTTGTATTCTAGATTCCTCCTTATCTTTTGTCACTTCTTTCTCTTCAACTTGTTTCTCTTCTATTATCATTCTAGCTGGGGGTGTACCTAATGATTGTACTAATTTTCCTTTATCATTCCCCACTGCTACACTTAGCTCCTAAAGTGGTTGTGTGATTGTTTTTGGTGGAGATAGATGTGGAAGGAGTATAAATCTAATAGATTTTGTGGTCAAAGGTGGTTCTTGTGTTTTCACCTTGACTTCCTTTGATTTCACTACTACTTTCTAGAGTTCATCAACACTGACTAATATTGGGCTTGAACATAGTCTAGCTACTTGTGTTGATTAGTTAAGGATCTTTACTAGATCCTCTGTAGTTAATGGATTAATGTTTTGACCAAAAGTGTCAACAAAATTCTTTATCTTGATAATATCTGTAGGTGTGATGGTAGCATGAGGAAGGCTAGGAGGTGGTAGTTGAGTGTCCTGCACACTCTGTTCTTGTTGCTCATCTATCCCCTTTTCATCTTCTTTACTCATTTCCTCCTCCTTCTCTTCTTCATCTTTCTTTTCTTCCTCCACTTTCTTCTCTTCTAGCTTCTTCTCCTCTACTTTCTTCCTTCTTTCTTCTTTTATTTCCTTTTTTTTGGCACTTACTTCTATCTTGTATTCTTCATCAAATAAATCATCAATTTTCTTGTAATAATCTTCCACACTTTTGTGGTTTTGCTCACAACCCTTTTAATTGTATTTTGTAGAATATTAAATGCCCTATATTTGGGAGTAAATCTACTGTTGTGTGTTTTGACTACATTTTTTATTTGACTTTTAGTAAAATTAGGCAACATCCTTGCTAAGGTAGACTCCCTTATTTCCTTCTTAGTTTGTAGACAAAAATGCTAGTTATCCTCTACAATCTTATATAATTACTTTGGCAATGAGCTATCCAATTCAAGAGGTGTATGTTTATATTCTGCCATCATAATATACACAAATTTCTCTATTTTGTTCTGCTCATCCTTTGTGAGCTTATTAAAATTTACATTCTTTAAGTCATTCAAGTCACCAATCCTAATATTAGCACATAATTTGTCAATTTAAGATTTAGGTGGATGACTTACCACTTTAAACTAACTATGGTCTTCTGATTATGTCCTTTCTTCATCTAAATTAGGCTGAGCCACAAATTTTCTTCTTTTTTTTGGCTCATCTTTATTCTTCTTAGTGGATTTCTTTCTCTTTTCTTCCTCATCTTTTTCCTTTTATGTAGTAGCTCTTGTAGTAGCTCTAGTAGTAGGCTTCTTAGGTCTAGGATTTGCCACTTTCTTTGGCTTGGGCTGAGAAGCAGGTGGTGCTTTTGCCTTTTGGTTGATGAACTTGGTTTGGATTAAATGTTTCCTTGGCTTGTTCTTCCTTGTCACTCTCATCCTTATCTTCACCTAGGCCTTGGGTTAGTTGAAGTGGCCCTTGCTCTAGCCATCCTCATATTCCTCATTGTCATCCTCTTCTTCATCATCACTTATTTTTTCTGCTTCTTTTGCAGTACCTATCTCTCAAATGTCTACCCCAAATTTCTTCTTAAGCTTCTTTACAAGCTTATCCTTCTTGACTATTGTTGTTGTCTTGAGGTTTGTAACCACCCTTGATTTGACAACATCATATGTTCTAAAGTGCTTTGTAGTTTTACCAAATTCCTCTGCAAGCAATGTTGTAATAGTTGTTAAATCCTAATCCACATCAAGTTTATAATCCAGTGGTCTAAGCCATTTGACTCTAGGGATGATTACTTGTATGTAAGTATAGTCAATATCCATTAGAAAATAAATGTCTTTTTCATGTTGCTCCACCAATGAGACTAGAATTCTCATTCTCTGTTTCATGGATTGTTTGAAGTCCTCAAAATAACTAATCATTTGGGCATCAAAATTTTCACCCATTTGATCAATGAATCCATTTATTTGGTCAACAATACCCTTATTTGGATCCCATCTCACCTTATCTATTGAGGGGAATTCTTTCATAATGTAGAAAAACATGCAAATCAAAACTGAGCCAAATTTGCATTGAGCCCCTTTCGATTTCCTTATAGCTCCCAAGTTTTCATTGATTTGGTGCATCATCAACTCTACAAGATCATAAGTATGATCCTTTTTCACTAGCTTGTAGGCAACATCTACTGCTATGCAGGGTACACTATTTAACCTAGTGTATTGGTAAAATTTGTGAGATATGATTCTTACAAAAAAATTTAGTAGGGGGTCTTTGATGGTATCAATTGTCATACCACTATTGTTCCACTTGGCATTAGTGTTTTTCTCAATTGCCTCCCTCTTATCACTCCTTAGGGTCTTGGGCCGATCTAGGGTTGGAATACTAGTAACCTTATGTACAATTTTCTTTGTAAACTTTACTAGCCCTATTTCTAGCCAAAAAGATCCATCATGGATTCTACTCAACACAATGCGTATCCATTCCATTTTGAAGACAATAGGAAAAACTAGGGTTTTTGTTAGACCCTTCTTCTCAACTATGGAGAATTCATCTTTAAGTTTCCCATTTTCATAGAGTTTATCAAATGCATTGAAAATCTCTAAATCTCCTATTACTCCTGTCTTACAATTGTAGCATTTGCATACATCTTGAACCATTACTACTTTATCAAGGATCATGGATAGGGCACTAGTGGGATCATTTTTGTAATCAACCTCTAGGATTGGCTTGAACTTAGGTTGTTTAACTTTGGTTCTAACTAACTAAATTTCCAAACCTTCCTTTCCCTTTGCAATCTTAGAACCAGATGCCATTTCTAACTGAACTAGGGTTTACTATTTAAACAAACTTTTCAAACTACATAACTTGGCACTTGAATGAAATACCTAGTAAATCAATGAAATAGAGTTGGGTTGCTATTGAATCACTATAAATTGCCTTTTGATTTCTGGGAAATTGATCACTCACTCTGCTTGTCTTTTTTCTTTGTTCGAATGAACAAAAAAATGAACAATTTTCACTTTTATTAGGCTTGAAACCTAGCATTTATTGCATTCATGCTTACAGCTATCACTCGACTTCTAAAGGATTTTCCAACTCAGCATCAACTCTATTTCATTTACTCAGTAGCTACTATCTCATTTCACTCAACATCTATTGATCTTGTTAATTGCTCAGTAGCCATTATCAAGTCTTACTCAGCAACTACTAGATTGTTCAACTTGGCATGTACTAGAGTTTTACTAGGCAACCAAAGGTAACTTAGCATCATCTTCTAACTTTTATCCTAACATCTAGACTTATGCAAATTTCTTCTTTGCAGTGTTCCTATGTTCTTTTGGGCTGATGTATGATACATCTTTATATGTACCAACCCCATGTGCCTTTCTAGTGCTTAATTTGATGAGGTGTGATCACTTGACCTCTTGGGTGAAATGATCTCTCCATTTTATGTGCTACATTCACTTTTATTCTACCATGTCTTCTTCATATCTTCCTTGATGTATTCCACATCAACCATTTCTTTGCCCTTGTTAACTTTAGTCTTGGGTGCCTTGGCCTTTGTTGGACAGTTCCTACTAATATGACCAATCTTCAAGCAACTAAAACAAGTAGTTTGATTCAACCATCTACTGTAGTTCCCCTTGAAATGTTTTTTTATGCAATTCTAAGGTATATGACCATATTCCTGATAGTAGTGACAACTTTTCCTTGTATTGTAGTCCCAATTGTAGTGATGTGCATGATTAATTCCTCTTGCAAGCTGATTAGGTGTCCACATAGGCTTTGATTTGCATTCAAATGCTCTATGTCCATATTTTTTGTAGTTGTAGTAATGACCCTCAAATCTTGGTGTCCTAATGGTCTTGGTTCTATAGTCTTGTGTTAAATGTCTTTGCTTTTTGCACTTGTGATAGAAATTTGCATTTATAGGCTTATCATGCTGATGACTATCCTTGCTTCTGCACACATTAGAGGTATGTCCCTTTTTACCAAAAAATTGACAAGTAGGTTTAGTATTCTTACCTTTTTTTCTTCTTTCTTCTACAGCCTTGGATGATTCTCCTTGTTCAGTGCTGATGTATCCAAGTCCTGTAGTGTCATTACTAGCCCTTGGTGATTTCAGAAATTGCTCAAAGTACTTGATAGCCTCATTGGGTTTGTTGTAACTTTATACTATTTCCTTTTCTCTCTTTGATTCATTCTATATCTTCAAGGTGGAGATCTCAATATCCTTTATGTTTAGCTCATGATGAGCATTCATCATCTAGCTTAAGGTATCTAACTACATGTTTGAAATATTTTCAAATTCAATTATCTTCTCTTCTAGTCTATTGATGAGATTTCTCTTGTCATCTTCTACCATGGCCTTGTCTTCAATAGCTCTTTTCTTTTTTTTAGTCACTTCACAAAGCATTATAGCTTGTGATTCTTGTTCAAGCTTGAGTAATCTAAATTCTTTAGCTTGTGCTCTATCTTTCTCCATTAATTCTGCTATTGCTACATCAAATTCCTTGAAGTATCCATTGGAAAACACTTGTGAGGTGCCAATCTCCTTGTAGTGTATGTCATTTTCAGCTATGGCTATCTCCTTTCTTCTTTTCAAAGATTTTCTTAGTTCCTCCCTAGCTTCCTCTACTTTGTGTAGAGTTAGTTGCACATACATCACCTGATTATCAATGATCTTCCTAGGTTTGAAAACTTCCATCTTTTGACCTTTTTCTCCAAGCTATTTGGCTTCTCCTTGTGAGAACTAGAGATTTGATACCAATTGTTGAAATGTTCAAATGGCAAGAGTACTTTTGAGAGGGGAGGTGAATCAGAGGTACCAATTTTTATCCTTTCAAACATTTAATAACATATAACTAAAAAATAATTTGCATGCATGTAAACATATAAACAAATATGAAATGAAAGCATGCATCAACACATAACACAAGAGATTTTGATGACCCAAAAACCCTCTAGGAATAAGAAGGTAAAACTTGGGTGGGGATGACACCCACAAAAAATATTGAAGCAATGAGTTCAACCACTTCTAATGGTTTTCCTTGTTAAAGGCCTACCCTATTAAAGGCTACAACACACTATTAAATGTGACCTGTTGAAAGGATTTATAAACACTTCATATGAAGTGTCAGACTGTTATAGGATTTAAAAAAGGTTGTTAAACCCACCTACTACATAGGATTTTCTTAACCTTCTCCAAAGGCTGTCCTACCTAGCTATTAAGCTAACCTATCACAATAGGATTTCAACCTCTAATACAATTGTGAGAGATTATTAGAACATTTGACCTAATTAAATGCAATCTCAAATTGCTTGATTCAGGTACTTGATCTGCTCTTCCTCTTCTGATCTCTACTATATCTAATTTCTCGATATGTCTCTTATTCTATTTTGATCAACTAGATGTATAAATGTTGTCCTTTCCACTAAGTATTTTTTCTTCACACTAAAATTTTGTTATAATCTCCCCTTATGCTATTTTCTTCCACACACATAATGGTGCATTCATTCTCCTTATAAAGAATGTGAAGACTTAGGGTTAGGTATGGATCTATGATCCATATTGAATCTCAAATTCCCACTCATACTTTACATTTTTCTAATTGGTTGCATGCCTTCACCATTTTTCTAATTGGTTGCATGTAGATTGCATAGGGAATGTAAATGATTCATCCTTATCCTTTTTCTCCTTCAAAATTTGTCTAAGTCAGCTCCAAAAATGGTTCACATCTTAGTCTGTGCAAATAAAAACTCTTATGTTGATCCTGCATTGCTCAGTACATGAAGTATTATCGATGTTGGACACATACTATTTCTGGATTTCTCAGCATCAACTACATTTTTTGGTTTTCTTAGGACCTATTATATCTTATATTGTTTAGCATATGTTGTTCTAAATTTCTTAGCATCTAAATGATTCTATTACTTGGCACATGAACAATTCTTGTATTGCTTGGCACATACTACACTATGATTTGCTCGACACTAATTTTGACTAGGCACCTATGGATATTCTAGCTCGACATCTATTATGTACTCAACATGTATGATGAAAATGGTTAAGTGTGTTGAAACTCATTTGTCAATACTATTTATTTGACCAAGAGATATCATATCTCTTCTTTCTTGATGTGTACTTGATCCTTCTAACTAGATGTATCTTTTTTATCCTTTAACTACTCTTCTCTACTCTCTAACTAATTGTTCAATTCATATCTCTATCATAAACTCTATAGTCACCATAACTACTCTCTACATTTTCTATTAGACCTTCTCTTCTCATCCACACACTGAAAAATCTTAAGGTTTTTCCCTCCTTAAGAAGACTAAGGAGAGCTAGGGTATAGTAGGAATCAACAATTATGATTCATCCATTTTTTCACTTAGAACATCCCTTATTCTGATTGGTAGCATGTACTCCATAGGGATTCTCAATATGCCTTTGTATATATCTTCTAGAATCATAAGAAAATACTTAAGTTGGCCCAAAAAAGATGTACATAGTATGTTGTTCCATTACAGACAACTTTTCCAAAAACTTTAACTTACCACTTGAAAGATCTAATGCTTGGCGTCCATTATATCCTTAATGTTGTAACTTGGTTCCTAAATGACTCAACATCCTCTATTTTACTCGACATCTAAATCACTCATCATAGATGACTTTCTCAACACTTGAGTGACTCAACACATACCATCTACTTGACAGTAACTACATATAGTGCTCAACATACACTACTTACTCAACACATACAAAGTTTTGTTAATAATGACTTAAGTGTTTTTTCACTACCTTGTCAAAACCCAAATGATATCAACAATCTCCCCCTCTAAAATGAGTTGAAAAAATACCTTGTCATAAATATACAACCTAACTTATGTGCATAACTCATATAATCTATATACATTACTTGGCTCTCCTACAAAATTACAAGATTTACAAAATTGATGACATAACTGTCATACCTTATTTTACGAAAATTTAATAACTCCCCTTGAGTTGATATTTCCTTTCTGTAACTGAATTTTGTACACTAAATTTTTCACTTCTATTGAGTAAGTGTGTGATCTTTGTTTTTCCCCTAATTCTGCATGAGTACTCCCCTTGACTCAAAACTATACTATGCATTTGTCAATCTACAAAAGTCTTATAATCCCCCATTTTAAAACTTATGCCATTGGTGGTACACTTATAGTGTGTTTGTCCAAAAAAATTTTGTGGACCTCCATAATTATTTTTAGTGGCACATCCTAGTATTGCATGCTACCTCTAGAGATTGATATTGAGCATCTAGTTGGGTAACAAGGTCAACTAAGGCATCATGTGTTGAAAGTTGGTTATCTTTCTTCATCAATGTTTCAAAAAAGGCCTTATGTTTGTATCTTGCGAATGTAATGTGGGAAACTTACCTTGATTAAAGAGTAATTCTTAAAATGAGTCTAGCTTTGACTAGGAGATATTTTAATTTTTTTTCATATAGACTATGTTGGGACTCAAAATTGAAGCCTCGATTTTGAGTACCATTGAGAAAATCAAGCCCCATAGTGTCCTTTAATGCATAAGTACCTGACTATCCATTTGAAGCCTATGAGGTGTTTAATTTTTCTAACACCTTTCATTTAGTATATCCACTCTTCCCTTGAAGATAAATTGCTATTTTGAGCCATTTTGTAAAGTCCCATTTTGAGCAATCTCCATTTCTGCATTTTTGCTTGTGTCAAATGACAGGAGGCTATGTTTGCAATTGAATATCTCACACCTAGTAATGTTTCATGACTGAAAATTTTGGGAGTATTTAGTTTCCATACCAAAAAGCCTATGTTTCAAATTTTCAGTCATTTCAAATTTGTTTGACTAGGTCTTGAATGTCTCAAAGTTGGTCATTTATTAATGTCATGTTGATGCAACTTATTCTAAATTCTAGGAAGCCTTGTTCAACTTGTTATAATTTTGACCCAATTGACCAAAATGAGAAAATTCCTATTGTGTTTCATTTTAGAGGTTAGAGAGTTTCTATGTTTCAAGCTTGAGCTTATGACAAATCCATTTGATTAGTTTTCAAACAGGATTCCAAATACAATTTTTAACTTTTTATTAGTGTCCAAAGGTGCAAATTTGTTGGAACCCCTATTTGTGATGTTATAAATCCAAATTCATTAGAGGTGAGATGGAATGGATTATACCACTATTTTTTAGTCCAAAAATAATTTAAGTATGCCAATTTCCAAGTCTTGATGAATCCGTCTGCACACTTTTCCAGGTCAATTTTATTTGCAAAAATCACCTTTTTGTCAGTGTTTCTAGTCTGCAAATTCTAAGTAGACCACTTTGACCACTAACCAAATGCTCCCAGTTATTCATCATGAGCCTTAATCATAGATTTATATTTTCCTCATGGCAATGAACCAATGCCCCAGTTTTTGTCTTCCCAAGTGTCAGTTTGCCTAGTTTTTGAAGCCAATTCGAAATGTATTTTATTATTTTCTGACATTTTTATTTGCAAGTAATTCTAAGAGGGAAAATTTGATAGTCAATATCTTGTGACTAAGAATTCATCATGAGACAAGATTCAACATGGTAGGAGCATGCAGAAAAAAGAATCATTGTGCTGATTTTTAGAGCCCGATCAAGTGTTCTGGTCAATTTTTAAAGGCATTTAAAAGACCTCCTGGCACAAAGTCGGCAAGTTGCAATAAAGTGATAAAATATTTTTAAATGATCAATTAATGCTTGAATTCAATTTTAATTAGTATCATATTGATCCATAGGTTACTTTACAATTTCAGTCATTCAAAAACAACTTTTTTAGTGAGAACTGCTTTGGGCTTGACTAATTTTGCAAATTGAATAGACATTGTGGATTGAAATTTTGATGAGTATTATAATGGTTTCTTTTAATCATTATAATTACTCAAAGTGACATTTAATTTTGTTTAAAAGTGCACATGTGTGCCGAATTTACACAAAGTTGAAAAGACACAAGGCTTACAACATTGCACATCATTGGAGAAGGTAATAACAAATGGATCAGCAAATGATGCAAGGGGAATGGCAAGAAACATGATCAAATTTGCCAATGGATCTAATGATGAAGTGTTTATTATGAAAATTTTGATCCATTTTGACTTCATTGCTATGATTAAGGAGCTTCCTAATCCAATTTAGCTTTTCCAAGGTGTGGTACTTTGAAGAGGTGCAAAAGGAACCGAAATAAAGTCCATATAATTGGCCCTTTTCAATGTGTGATATAGTTGGTTCATATGGGTTCACTGTTGACCTAGATTATACTGAATGGACTCACTATTTTTCAGGTCCATGAAAAGGACATAATCCATTGTAGGGATAGGATTTTTACCATCTCCTTCAATGCCTTGGGATAGTTAGAATACATTCTCCAATGCAAGAATAAAGGAAACAAGATTGGTCAGTGATTATGAGTTGAGCAATGATAAATAGGGAACTTATTTCTGTGCTGAGGTTGAATGGGTTAAAAAAATAAACATCCAAATAGTGTTGGACCCTTTAGTTCATGCAAGGTTTGGGCAACTATGTCTTCTAAAATTTCTCCTATCTTAGGGTTCCCAAACATGAGCCTTGAACATAGGAGCTCCAACTATAGCAAATGGGAGTAACTAAATTTTAGGGATTTGTGTGATGAAGCACATGCACACTATAGAGCTATGAAAGGTGTTACAATGTAGAAGCTAGATGGAAACAAACTGAATGATCTTGTGTGTGTGAAGCATCCTTTGGAAACAGAGGCATGATTTGATGCATTCTAGGTAGAATTATTGTTGTTAAGAGTTATTTTAATTTCCACATTGAGCCCAAAATAGACTAGATCAAATTTGTTCAGGAATATTACTATGCTTCTACATAATTTGCATTCAATTTGGAGGATTTTGTAGGCTTTGGTTATTAATGGGGTAGAGCATTCATACAAAAAAGAGTGGCTTCAACGATGGAGGAAGAACATGATAAATGAAGGAAAGTGCCACTTTGCAAAGGAGAATAAAAACAAAAGATGTGAACTACTCCAGCAGACATGGAAGCATGCCAAGTGTTTGAAGAAGCTGCCAATGAACAAGAAGCAAACCCACAGCATGACAAAGGGAGCCACCATTCAAAGAAGGTCACTTTGTAATGACATTGAAGTGGCATGTGATTGAAGGCCTAGTGAAGAGGAGAAACAACATGTAGGAGCTCTTTTCAATGTCTTCTTTTTAACATGGGTAGTAAGAGATAGGAACTCCATGCTAGGAGAGAGTGCATTGAAGAGATCATGTGAAGGAAGTTAAAATAGGAGAAGTCCATGCTAAAAGAAGGGGTTGACTAGGGAATTAGTCAACAGTCATTGCATGGAGTCAGCTAGGATACCCCACGCTAAAGAGAAGACCTGTGATAGGTTGCAGAGTAGGAGAAAAAATGCCATAAGGAGGAATACCTATCTATCAGTGACCTTTTACAAAGGGATTGTTAGAATCCTTTAGAATAAATGAGAGGGGGGGGGGGGGGGGGTGTGAATCAGTTATTCAAGGTCCAAAATGCCCTATTAATACCTTTCTAATACTTTTATACCCTTTTCATCTGTTCAAACTTAAATAGTCATATAAGCAAATTAATGTAATTCAACATGCAAAGATAAAACATTCAATATCAAAACATAACATAATGATTTACGTGGAAACCCAATTTGGGAAAAACCACCAATAACATGCTACTTGATTCTCACTCTTCTAAAGTGATGCCTTATTAAAAGCCTGCCCTGTTAAAGGCTTACAACACACTATTAATGTGACCTTGTTAGAGGTTTTTCACCAAATTGTTAGGAATGGGCCTGGTTAAAGGTCTTTAGAACATCCACTTGGAATGTCACCCTATTAAAGGATTTATCTAATGGTTGTTAAACCAACCTAAGTCCATAGGATTTATCTTACTGTTACAATTGCTAGAAAGTAACGATAATGGTCTTTTGATCTAATATAACTTACAACATACTTTACAAATTTTAGATCACTCTTTCAGTTCAATCCTTATGCTTGGCTTCAATTTCTTTAGCTCTGGCTGCTTGTCTCCCTCTCAAGCTTCGTCTCCTTGAGTTTTCCTACTCATTTTGCCAATGGAATCATTCTTGAGGTCATCTATTAAATAGTGTTCCTGTGCTTTCTTCTCCTTAGCACATTCTTCAGCATTTCATGCTTTTATGCTTGACTACGACTCTCTCTCACACTATCCCCTCTATTCCACTCTCTTCCACACTGTTTTCTATTAACTTATGTCTTCTTATATACAAGTCTAATTTTCCTTTTGTGCTCAATTCTCCCTCTCTAATTTTAGGGTTTCAAAAATGGATTAGGTAGGATACAATGTATCTACCCCATATCTTGTTTTCTTCGCCAACTGTACCTTAAAAATGTTCTACATGGTGTTCTATGCCACCAACTCATCATTCTTATCCTCCTTTTAATTCATAGATTTCTAGATAACAACTTTGTCGACTTTGATTTGATGAATCTTTGATTTTCTAAATAATGCAGCAACTCGGCATTATTTAGTTACTGGTGCTCGGCACCTCTGTGTTACTCGGCATCATTGAGTTACTGGTGCTCGACACCTTTTTGTTACTTGGCAGCTATACTTGCTCGGCACTTAAACTTGCTCAACACTTGAACTTTCTCAGCACTTGAACTTTAATAAACTTAGTTTGAGCTTTACAAAAACCTTAGATCTTTGATATGTTTCAATGTGCTCATTCTTTATATCTTTTAGTATGTCATCCAATACACTATTTCATTAATGGCTTGACTGATCCTTATACTTCATTACAACATCATAACTTCAACCTTTCTCTAGGTGTTCTAGTTACATCTTATTGATTGCTTCCACCTTGACAATCAACTAATTGATAGTATTTGGATCACTAAAGCAATTGTCATCCCTGCAAGTAGCAAGTTTGACATCAATGAAAAAACAATGATTGAGGACATTCTTTACCAGTTCCATATATTATTTCAACAGTTGTTCTTATGATCATTTCAATCATTTCCAACAATCTCCCTCTTTGGCATTGATGGCAAACCAAACTAATCAAGTAATCAATTCAGTTACCACCAAGATTGTATTGATTTGCTGAATTTTCACTACTGATCACATATATCTCCCTCTTTCATATATATCTCCCTCTTACTTTGCATTGATCAGTTTTATGCATATTTCTCCCTCTATGACATAAATGCCAAAGATGTAGCATCTTTATTATGCAAAATATAAGCTTTGACATCTCATTTTCTTTCTCCCTCTGTCACCATGCTTGTGACTGATTTGGAGTTTCTGTTCCTGCTGTCATCCTTTGCATCAACCTGTTAATATTTCAATGATTTATTTATGTTGATGCAAGGTAGCTTCCTTTTTGCCTTAAACTACTTGAGTTAGGGGTATAACCCCTAGCTTGCCTCTAAGATATTCATAGGCATCCTTGGGCAATGGTTTGGTGAAGATATCTGCAGTTGGTTCCTTTGTGTGAATGTATTCCAACTTCACTTGTTTGTCTTCTACCAATTCTCTGACATAATGATACTTGATTGCAATGTGCTTGGTTTTTGCATGCATCACTAGATTTTTGGATATGTTTATAGCACTTGTATTATCACAATATAATATCACCAGTTTTGTTACTTCTTCTTTCATTCCATTCAATAGATGTGTGAGCCATACAATGTTTGTACAATTGACTGCAGCTGCCACATATTCTGATTCTACAGTGGACTAGGATATACATGTTTGTTTCTTGCTAGTCTAGGTAACCAGCCTTTTGCCTAAAAATAATGCACCTCCACTTGTGCTTTTTCTGTCATCAATGTTTCCTCCCCAGTCTGCATCTATATATGTATTGAGTTCAAATTTTCCATTCTTTTTGTAATATAGACCAAAATCATCAGTCCCTTTAAGATATTTGAATATTCTTTTTACTGCTATGAGATGATTTTCTTTAGGATTAGCAGAGAACTTAGCCACTATTCCAACTGCTAATGCTATGTCTGGTCTACTATGTACAACATATTATAGTTTTTCAATCATGGATCTATACATTGTTTGATTGACTTCAGCTGACTCATCATTTTTGGATAGCTTATTCCCTATGGCCATTGGTGTGCTGACTAATTTGGATTCCTCCAATCCAAATGTTTTAAGAATTTCTTTGATGTATTTTGATTGTGTAATAAATATTCCATGTTTGAGTTGATGAACTTGCAATCCAACAAAAAATTTGATTTCACCAAACATAGACATTTCAAATTCATGTTTCATTTTGTCAGGAAAGTCTTTGCAAAGTACTTCCTTACCACCACATACTATGTCATCCACAAAAATTTTAGATACAATAATGTCTTTACCTTCTTCTACTTTGATGTACATGTTGCTGTTATCATCAGGTTTTTCAAATCCAATTTACACTAGATACTTGTGAAGTCTCTCATACCATGCTCTAGGTGCTTGTTTCAAACCATAGAGTGCTTTATGTAATTTACACATCATATCCCTATTATTTTCATCAAAAAATCCTTCTGGTTGTTCAATGTAGATTTCTTCTTCTAGTATACCATTTAAGAAGGCATATTTTACATCCATCTGATAGACTTTGAAATCTTTGTAGGCAGCATATGCAAGTAAAGTTCTTACTCCTTCCATTCTTGCAATAGGAGCGAATGTTTCTCCATAATCTATTCCTTCTTCTTGAGCATAACCATTGCATACTAATTTGGCTTTATTTTTGGTAATCTCACCATTCTCATCTAGTTTGTTTTTGAATACCCATTTGGTGCCGATCACATTCTTGTCAATTGATCTGGGAACCAAACTCCAGGTTTTATTTTTTCTTATTTGATCAATTTCTTCTTCCATAGCTTTATACTAGTCGCCATCTTGTAATGCACTGTATATTGTCTTGGGTTTAGATTTGTTGATCAGACATGATTCATGTCTTAGTTTGTTCCTTGTCATTGGTCTTGCATCTTTGTCACCAATTATTTGTTCAGCAAGGTGATGTCTTTTTACATATTTGGATAATCTTGGCTCTGTCCTTGTTTCCCTATTTGATCTTTCAGATTTAGGATCACTATGCTCTTCATTATCAGGTTGTTCTTCATCATGTATGCTATCTTTTGAATCGGATTGTGTATTTTCTTCATTTTGTAACTCAGCTTCTGAATGCAGCTCGACATTCACTAGTTGTGAATCACCTAAAATTGACACTTGTTGTTGTCTTTCAATTTGATTGACATCATCCTCATCAGCAGTTATTCCTTCATAAGAGTATACAAAGGTTCTGTATTCTTCCATTTTCTTTGGTTCTTCATCTTGGACTTCTGTGTGCTCATCAAAATTTACATTTCCACTTTCCACAATTTTGTTAGTGTTAACATTCAAACACTTATATGCCTTACTTCTTGTGGAGTAACCCAGAAATATACCTTCATCACTTTTTGCATCAAATTTTCCATTTCTAACATCTTTAAGGATAAAACATTTGCAACCAAATATTTTGAAATGTTTTACATTTGGTGAGTAACCATACCATAATTCAAAAGGTGTTGTATTTGTACCTTTCTTGACTTGTACTCGGTTCAATGTATGAAAAACTACACCTACAACTTCTCTCCAGTATTTTAGAGCAACATTCTTTTCCATCATCAATGTTCTAGCACAATCAATTACAGATCTGTTTCTTCTTTCAACAATTCCATTCTGTGGGGGAGTTCTAGGAGCTGATGTCTGTCTTTTGATTCCATTGTCATTACAAAATATCTCAAATTCATTTGATGTAAATTCACCACCTTTATCTGATCTTAAACATTTCAAGCTTTTTCTAGTTTCCTTTTCAACTCTGACCACATACCACTTAAACATTTGAAAGACATCAAATTTTTTTTTTAAGAACATAACAGTCATCATCCTAGAATAGTCATCAACAAATAACATTATGTATTTATCTCCTCTATAGCTTTGTATTTCCATTGGACCACATAAGTCAGTGTGAACTAACTCAAGTATCTCTTTAGATGTATAGTTTTTGCTTTTGAAACTTGACTTTGTCATCTTTCCTAGCTGACATTGTTTACACATGATATTATCAAGCTTCTTCAATTTTGGTAGACCTCTGACTTTCTTCATTTTACTGACTTTGACTAGATTGTCAAAGTTGACATGACATAATCTTCTATGCCATAGCCATTCATCATCAAATTTTGCAAATAGACAGGAAGCATCATCAAGGTAAAACAAATTACTCTTTGTTTGATCACCTTTTCCTATTAGTTTACCATCATTGTCATAGATTTTTGCAGTTTTGTTTTCAAATTCCACTTTGCAACCTATATTGCCTAATTGTGAGACACTCAGTAAATTGTAGTTTAATCCTTCAACATAGTATGCATTGTCACATGAAATTTGGTCTGTGAGCTTAATGGAACCTTTTCCTCTGATTTGACATGGAGCATCATTACCAAATCTAACACTATTTCCATCATACTGAGTAAAGTTAACAAACTTACTTTTGTCTCCTATCATGTGATGTGAGCATCCACTGTCTATGATCCATCTGTCATTCTTGTTTATACATGTCACCAGTGTTGTGGCTTCTTCTTCATCAGATTGGTCCTTCATGGCTACATAAACAACTTCATCATCATTGGCATCAGAATTTTCTTCAACAATATAACACTTCTTACCTTTTTCTTTGTAATCTCTCTTATCATCATCTCTTCTATTCTTCTATTTGTTGCCTTCCTTGGAATCCTTTTTCTATGGACATTTTGTAGCAATATGACCTACTTCATTGAAATTAAAAAAAATGATAGGCATCTTACCTTTGAATTTTTCTTTGCCCCTGTGAAATCTTCTAGCAAGCAATGCTTCTAATTACTCCACATCTTCCTCATCAGTGCTACTGTCACTAGATACATACTTCATTTTTCTTCCTTTCATTGATTTCATCTATTTGGCATCTTTTAGTGATAACTTGGCCTTAAAAGAAGATTCAACATTTTCAAGTTTGTAGTTGTCAAAGTTAGATAACTCAAATGCAGTGAGTCTACCTATTATACCTTCAAAGCTTAGATTATTTCTTGGTATACATGTTAGCTCCTGTATTGCTGATACTCTAATAGCATAAATAGGGAGTAAGGTTCTTAAGAACTTACTATTAACAGTATCTTCATTCAGTTGACCATTCAAGCATCTTATTTCACTTACCACTTCCTTTATTCTTGCACCATACTGAGCAGCATTCTCATTTTCTTCCATTTTCATGTCATCAAAATTTCCTCTGAGACTTTCTCTTTTTGCTCTTTGCACATTCTGATCTCCTCCGTAGATTTTTGATAGGGCTTTCCACATTTTGAATGCAGTGTCACATCCTTTAATATCATTAAATTCAGCATAGCTGAGTGCAGAGGCAATCTCCAGCATTGTCTGGTTGTGTTCTTGTTTGTTTTTCATGTCTTCGGTAGTAGGAGCACCTGTTGGATCTACATGTTCAGTGACAATTGAATTTTGGGCATAATCTCCTATGGATCCAAGATGTAGCTTCATCAAACTTTTCCATGCAACAAAGTTGTCTTTTTTGAGCTTGGGAACTTCTCTCTTTGGCATTTTGATCTTTTCTACTAGTAGTCCCTTTAAACTGAATCAACAGTCAGGCTCTGATACCAATTGTTAGAATTCTTTAGAATAACTGAGAGGTGGGGGGGGGGGGGGGGGGTGTGAATCAATTATTCAAGGTCCAAAATGCCCTATTAATACCTTTCTAATACTTTTATACCCTTTTCATATATTCAAACTTAAACAGTCATATAAGCAAATTACTGTAAATCAACATGCAAAGATAAAATATTCAAGATCAACACATAACACAATGATTTACGTGGAAACCCAATATGGGAAAAACCACCAGTAACATGCTACTTGATTCTCACTCTTCTGAAGTGATGCCCTGTTAAAAGCTTTCCCTGCTAAAGGCTTACAACACACTATTAAATGTGACCTTGTTAGAGGTTTTCACCAAACTGTTAGGAATGGGCCTGGTTAAAGGTCCTTAGAACATCCACTTGGAATGTCACCCTGTTAAAGGATTTATCTAATGGCTGTTAAACCAACCTAAGTCCATAGGATTTATCTTATTGTTACAATTTCTAGAAAGTAACGATAATGGTCTTTTGATCTGATATAACTTACAACATACTTTTCAGATTTAAGATCACTCTTTCAGTTCAATCCTTATGCTTGGCTTCAATCTCTTTAGCTTTGACTACTTGTCTCCCTCTCAAGCTTTGTCTCCTTGAGTTTTCCTACTCATTTTCCCAATGCAATCATTCTTGAGGTCATCTATTAAACAGAGTTCCTGTGCTTTCTTCTCCTTAGCACATTCTTCATCATTTCATGCTTTTATGCTTGACTACGGCTCTCTCTCACACTATCCCCTCTATTCCACTCTCTTCCACACTATTTTCTATTAACTTATGTCTTCTTATATACAAGTCTAATTTTCCTTTGGTGCTGAATTCTCCCTCTCTAATTTTAGGGTTTCAAAAATGGATTAGGTAGGATACAATGTATCTACCCCATATCTTGTTTTCTTTGCCAACTATACCTTAAAAACATTCTACATGGTGTTCTATGCCACCAACTCATCATTCTTATCCTTCTTTTAATTCACAGATTTCTAGATAACAACTTTGTCAACTTTGATCTGACGAATCTTTGATTTTATAAATAATGCAGCAACTCGGCATTATTTAGTTACTAGTGCTTGGCACCTCTTTATTACTCAGCATCATTAAGTTACTGGTGTTCAGCACCTCTGTGTTACTCAGCACTTATACCTACTTGACACTTGAACTTTCTTGGCACTTGAACTTGCTCGACACTTGAACTTGCTCGGCACTTGAACTTGCTCGACACTTGAACTTGCTCGACACTTGAACTTGGTCAGCACTTAAACTTTAATAAACTTAGTTTGAGCTTTACAAAAACCTTAGATCTTTGATATGTTTCAATGTGCTCATTCTTTATATCTTTTAATATGTCATCCAATACATTGTTTCATTAATGGCTTGACTGATCCTTGTACTTCATTACAACATCATAACTTCAACCTTTCTCTAGGTGTTATAGTTACATCTTATTGATTGCTTCCACCTTGACAATAAACTAATTGATAGTATTTGGATCACTAAAGCAATTGTCATCCTTGCAAGTAGCAAGTTTGACATCAATGAAAAAAAAATGATTGAGGACATTCTTTACCAGTTCCATATATTATTTCAACAATTGTTCTTATGATCATTTCAATCATTTCCACTAGGGATGATCTCCACATGAAGACATGGCGCCATGCAAAGAGTCCAAGGTGGCACATAATAAAGCCATGAATAGAGGGCACCCACATCCAAGCAAATAAACTGCCAGTCAAAGGGAAAATGGAAGGAACTTTCCATATTAGTACCAGGGAAAAGTGAACTATCGAAGAATAAAACTGACCGCTCACAATATAATTACATTAAAATTAGAGGAATCCATGACCAAGCCAAAGGTAGTGCTAGCGAAGGAAATTCTAAAGCACCATCCTCCAAGGTGCTAAAGTGAGTTGCATGGAGGAAAGCAAGGAAAAAGGAAAAAAAATATTAAAAGTTTTAGTCGTGCATTGCAGATGTGATGGGTTTCATATAGTTAAAATACTATTCATCACATTGACTAAGTGTCTAAAAGACATAGGGCTTTTGGAAACTGAGAGTTGTAAGGTGGGACTCATGCACAACGATGATAGTTTGAAGCAACCATAGAATAATTTGAACCATAGTACACACATGATGATGTGGTGGGCTAAAAGGAAAAGGCACCAGATGATGACACTTGTCATAATCCTATGGTGGGTACTTGCCCACAAAATAAAGATGCTTGATAGTTAAGGAATGTGGGAATGCATTAGGCTACAATGTGGCAGTGAGCCCGACTAGTGATGATGTGGTGCCATAATAGCAGATCAAGACTGTCACACTAGATTTTTCCACATGGCCTAGATCAACATTTAGCACATCCCCACAAAATGAAGTTGCAAGATGGTTAAATAACATGGGAATGTACTTGGGCGCCATGTGGTAGTGGGCTTGGGCTAGTAGTGACATGTCAAGATGACATGGTGCTTGGTTGACAAAAAAGCCAGTCAGGTGCTACCACATGGCAACTTGGTCAAACTAGTTTGATCCAAATTCGAAGGGTGAGAAAAAATAAAATATTTTGAAATTTCAATTTTAAAATATTTTCGAAAAAAATGGGATTACATGCAGATGTTTTAAATTGAAATTGAAATATTCTAAAGTGTCAACATTAGAATATTTTAAATTTTTGAAATTTAAAGTTTGTAGACAAAGAAGCCATGCCAAGGGAGTATTTTTTCAAACTTACTTTCAAGGGGTTTTTGAGAGGCAAATATAACGATATTATATATCACTAGAATTGGGAGAAGACAAACTTTTCGATTATGGAGTTTTTTTTCACATAGGAATTCACTAGTTTGAGTTACAATTAGATTTGTAATTTTGGGGCCTTCTTAGTGAAATGGGCTAAAATTAGAAAGGTAATTACAAGCTTGGTAAAAACACTTGGTAAAAGGTCTATTGGATCAATTTTGAGGATACTATGCCATTCTGGTATAATTTGGCTCCAATTTTCAATTAGAAAGAAAAACTAATCAAGAATTTAATTTATCAGTTGTAGAGAGAGATCAGAGAGATTCTTTTCACTACAAAGGAGGCAATTTCAAGTGGACACATGTCATCTTTAGAATAGATCCAAGAATTCACTCTCTTCTATATCTCCTTTTCTTTCATCCATTGTAGGGGTTCTAGTTTTCACTATGAAATTGGTTGGTTCTAGTTTTTGGAGAAAAACTACTCACTGCTATGATACCATGTTTTGGTTCTAGTTTTTATGTGTTCCCATCACTATGACACCACATTTTCTTCAAAAAATTCTCTTGTATGAATAGGAGTAAGAAAGATAATACAAAAAATTTAGATTTATCAGGTGTTTCTATGTTTTGATCTCATGCATATGAATGTATAATTTCAAGGAAATGAATCTAGTTGAGCAAGAATATTTTTAGTTTAATTTTGATTCTCATTTCCTTCCTCTAATATCTGCAATGTTTTATGTTTAAAAAAAGAGAGCTTAAACTCATTTTCAACCCCTTAAGGTTGTATGTCTAGATAAGTTTTCCATTGGAACAAAGAGCCAAGTAAATGTTTATTTACATTGACAAGGTTGTAGGTTTCATTAGGAGGATATTTAGTAAGTAGTGAGATCTTTATGAAACTTGATGTCATTTTTACAAGGTGAATGGATAGATCAAATATCTGAATATATGAATAGGTATCAGGTATCCATATGTATGTATTTGATTCAAAGAATATCCCAATAGATAAGGCACTGATCATCTCTAGGATCAATTTGTTCTTATTGTTGCATAGTTGGGGTTTTGCTAAATTCAACATTATTAATCAAATGTTTTTCTCCTTTCATGTTGAAGAGCTAAAAAGGATGCCCTCACCTAGCTTGTGAATTTCATAGCTTTGCATTTAGCAATGGTAGATCTATGTTATCGCATTAGTCATTAGGAGATATAAGGGTTAAATCTACTTTGATAGATTCAAGAGTTATTTTTTTCACTAGAACCACATTGATTGATTTTGAGGTCCACCCTCCTAAGTTTTTTAGAGCCTAAATTAGAAGAAGGGTCTAGCCTTATAGTTGGCCTAGTGTTTGAAAAGATGCGTTAAGGATGGGAGTTAGCTGCCCCTAGATGTATCTTGTTCTCATTAGGGTATTTTGAAACTTGTAGCATTTTCAAACATTAACAAAATGGAAACTTTTCTGGGGAGTCTATGAAGTAATTCATTGATAAGGAGCTAGAAATCTCTAACATGTTGTACATATTTAGTTTTTTATGAAAGGTTTCATGTTCCCCAATTAAGTTTTATCCATTTGCAATAGTTACTCTGAGGTTGAATGTAAATTGTACTGCTAAAAGGTGTTCATCTCCAGTCAATTCAACCCATTATTGTTTTCAAAGTAGTGTTTTAATTTCAGAGTTAGAATTGATCTAAAGTGATATCTCTTTTTGAAATATTTAAAGATTTACAAATTCTACAAGTTCAAAATCTAGTTCAGATTTGTCATGTTAAAAATTATGTTTTAACTTTTTCTCACAATTGTGAGTGGCGACTCTCTAAAGAATCTTTGTACCAGTGTACATTGGTTATATATAAGTGTTTTCAAGAGTTTTTAGCTGAATTGTGCAAATCTAAAAGTTATGTTAAGTTTTAAGTAAGAAGAGAGATATATAAGTTCTTGACTAAGTGAGTTTTAAAGTGTTCTTTGATCTACTGTCAGAACAAATTTTAAATGTTAAGAATGAATCACAATAGCTTTATCATTGTGATGAACCTCCTTATAGCAATATCGTGAGAATGCTCGAAATAACAGAATACAAAGTGATAGCAGAACTCAGAATGAATCTACTGATCGCAGGCCACTTCGAGGGGGTAACCTCCTTTGAGCAAGCTCAATACAATA
Organism: Cupressus sempervirens; assembly: GCA_028749045.1. NCBI lineage: Eukaryota > Viridiplantae > Streptophyta > Pinopsida > Cupressales > Cupressaceae > Cupressus > Cupressus sempervirens. The sequence continues at coordinate 608,784,090 of CM053784.1, read as the reverse complement.
AATTCGTCCGTGCCCATCAAGGGCCTCAACCTATTCTTATATACTGAGTACGATCTAGAAAAGTAATACTACCTATGCATGTGGGATAATAAAATATACTCACGGGACGACTTACAAAGCATATGCGTCCAACAACACTACTCTAACAAAATAAACAGAAGGAACACACAGGTTCCTAACATCCCCTCTCCCTTAGAAAAAAGCTTTGTCCTCAAAGCTTAAGGTGTGGAAATTGTTGTTGAATCTGAAGAAGGGGTTTCCAGGTAGCATCCTCTGGTTGCATGCCATGCCACTGAATCAAGACTTCAGAGATGGAGTGAGAGCGAAGCTAGCGAGTGCGCTGGTCAATGATTGCCACCGGCTCCAGGATAATGGATCCTTCCGTATCCATTTCAGGGAGAGTAGTTTGTGCTCTGACAGTGGTACCCAGAACTTTCTTTAGACAAGAAACATGAAAGACTGGATGAATGCGGGAAGAAGGAGGAAGTTCTAGTTTATAAGCAACTGAACCAATCTTCTGCAGAACCTTATAAGGCCCATAAAATTTTGGGGCCAGCTTATGACGCCCTTTCAGCTTTAGGGAGGATTGTTTGTATGGCTGTAGACGAAGAAAAACCATATCCCCAACTTGAAATGAGCGCTCAGAACGGTGTTGATCTGCTTGTTGTTTCATCCAATTACGGGCCATGTGAAGATTATCCTGTAAGGTACGAAGAATCTGATCCCTGCTGCGGAGAACTATGTCAACTGCCTGGACTGGTGAGCTGTTGGGAGTGTAGGGAAGGAGTACTGGAGGTGCCTGACCATAGACTGCTTCATATGGAGTCATTTTAGAGGCAGTGTGGTAAGAGGTATTGTACCACCATTCAGCTAAAGGGAGCCACTTGGCCCACTGATGTTGCTGTTCGGAAGTGAAGCAACGAAGATAAGTTTCCAAGCATTTATTGACAATTTCAGTTTGACCATCAGTTTGTGGGTGATAGCCCGAACTCATCTTCAGTTTGGTGCCAATTTTCTGAAACAGTTCAGTCCAAAAATGACTGGTAAAAGTTGCATCACGATCAGAGACAATGGAAGAAGGGAGTCCATGAAGACGAAATATCTGGTCCATGAAGATTTGTGCAACAGAAGAGGCAGTATAGGGGTGGCTGAGGGCACAAAAATGACTATATTTCGAGAGACGATCAACCACAACCAAGATCACTGTCTTGCCACCGGATTTAGGAAGCCCTTCAATGAAATCCATAGAAATATCAGTCCAAATCCATGTAGGGATAGGCAATGGTTCGAGCAAGCCAGGAAGGAGGGTCGTTTCACCCTTGTGGCGTTGGCAAGTATCACATTCAGCCACCATCTGTTGAATCGTCTATTTCATCCCTTTCCAAAAGAAGTTTCTCCTTGCTCGCTCATAAGTTTTGAGGAAGCCTGAGTGCCCTGCTGAAGGAGAAGCATGGAGTTCATAAAAAATAGCCTGATGTAGAGCTGGGTTCTGAGGAAGCACTAGCCGACCCTTGTATCGAAGAGAAGCACCATCCCAAGAGTAATGTGGTATAGCAGAAGGATTATTGGCTAGCTGGTGAATGATTTGAGATAAAGAAGAGTCACTGTCATAGCCCTGCTGAACAGACGCTAACCAATTGGGAATGGGCATAGAAATAGCGAAAAGGGAAGCTTGATTATCAAATGTGTGAGAAAGAGCATCTGCCACAATATTCTCCTTACCCTTCTTGTAGGTGATCTCATAATCATACCCCATGAGTTTGCTGACCCATTTCTGTTGTGTAGGAGAGGATACCCATTGTTTCAGGAAGTATTTCAGGCTTTGGTGATCGGTTGTGATGCAAAAATGACTCCCTAAGAGGTATGGCCGCCACTTCTGTACAGCATGCAAAATAGCCATCATTTCTTTTTCAGAAGTAGAGAGGGCTAGATTCTTACCAGAGAGGGCTTTGCTAGTGAACGCAATAGGATGGTCATCTTGCAGGAGAACAGCACCCAATCCATTGCTGCAAGCATCACTCTCAATAGTGAAGGGATTGGAAAAATCTGGCATTGCGAGAACAGGTGTACTGCACATAGCATGTTTCAGTTGTTCAAATGCAGTCTCAGCAACAGGGGTCCAGGAGAAGGCATCCTTTTTTAACAGAGCTGTCAATGGTGCTGCAATTTTCCCATAATCTTTGACAAACTTGCGGTAGTAGCCAGTCAACCCCAAAAAACCCCGAAGGCTCTTGAGAGTTTTAAGATGCGGCCAAGTTTTTATGGCATCTATTTTTGTAGGATCCACCCGCACTCCATGGTGTGCAACAATATGCCCGAGATACTCCACTTCCTCCTGGCCAAACACACATTTAGATAGTTTTGCACAGAGTTGATGATCAGAGAGAAGTTGCAAGACAAGCTCCAGATGATGGAGATGCTCAGCCCAAGTTTTGCTATATATGAGGATATCATCAAAGAAGACCAGAATGAATTTCCGGAGGTATGGTCGAAATATGTTATTCATCACTGCCTGAAATGTTGAAGGAGCATTCGTGAGGCCAAAGGGCATGACTAAAAATTCATAGTGACCATCATGTGTGCGGAAGGCAGTTTTAGGGATATCCTCCTCATTAACCCGAATTTGATGATACCCAGAACGAAGATCTAACTTGGAGAAAAAATGAGCCCCATGAAGTTCATCAAGAAGTTCATCAACAACTGGAATGGGAAACTTGTCCTTTATAGTGAGATGATTAAGTGCTCGGAAATCAATGCAGAGTTGCCATGACCCATCTTTTTTGTGAACAAGCAGAACTGGAGAAGAAAAGGAACTGGTACTAGGGCGAATAATACCTTGCTTCAGTAAGTCACGGACAAGTATCTCGATTTCGGTCTTCTGATGAAATGGGTAGCGGTAGGGCCTGATGTTGGGCAGAACACTACCAGGAAGGAGCTGAATACGGTGGTCCTCTGGACGAGAAGGAGGTAATCCCACAGGTTCAGCAAATACACCAGAATACTTGTCCAAAATGTGTTGGAGATCGGCAGGAGTGCTAGAGACTGCTGATGGCTGCATCTGAATGGAATGGAGCTGATGTAATTTGATGTAATTTCCACCCAGCGAGCCCAAGAGAGTGCTCTGATACCAGATGTGATGAACCTCCTTATAGCAATATCGTGAGAATGCTCGAAATAACAGAATACAAAGTGATAGCAGAACTCAGAATGAATCTACTGATCGCAGGCCACTTCGAGGGGGTAACCTCCTTTGAGCAAGCTCAATACAATAAATTCGTCCGTGCCCATCAAGGGCCTCAACCTATTCTTATATACTGAGTACGATCTAGAAAAGTAATACTACCTATGCATGTGGGATAATAAAATATACTCACGGGACGACTTACAAAGCATATGCGTCCAACAACACTACTCTAACAAAATAAACAGAAGGAACACACAGGTTCCTAACAATCATTTGTTTCTCATCAAGGAGATGGTAGCTCTACAAGGATTTGACTAGTGGTGTGAGTAATTGAGACCAACACCTATGCCAATCAACAGAACAATGTTTTCATACAGCAACACTAAAGGTGTTTTACACTTTCATGTGATTTCATTAACATGAAAGTAAGCTTTACAAAGTTTCTCCATCAAGTGATATTTTCAGCACTAATTAGGAGATTGGTTTGGTACATTTCAACATACTTTGTGAGAGATAGATTTAGTAAAAGTGTTGTCATATTTTGAAGTATGTTTGAGGTTGAATTGGTAGAAGATTTTCAGATTTGCTACTTGTAATGAATTCTAAAAGTATTTATTGGTGAATGAGTTTCAAATCTTTGAAGAATGTCAAATTTCCCTTCATCAACTATGAAGCCGGTTACTGAGAATTATACGTCTATTTATACCAAGAGATATATGCCATTATGTTTTGACCAAACCCTATGCCATATAACCTCAAAAAGTATTTACCTAAGTTTAGTGGGAACCATGAAAATTCAACTAGCCATCATGTTCAGATGTTCAATGACTTGGTCAGTGATTTTGAACTTGCTTATGAAGACATTCATATAAAGTTGTTTGTTCAAAATTTAGAGGGCAATGTTAGGTATTGGTTTTCCTTTCTACCAGCATGCTCAATTTCATCTTGGGATGAATTAATTTCAGCCTTCATCAAGCAATTTGGGGAAAGAATAAGCATATCTGATTATTTTGATAAGTTCTTGAAAATCCAAATAGGAAATAATGAGTTAGTTCCTAAATTCAATGTCAGATTTGCAAAGATTTTAAATGAAATTCCCAAAATTTATAAGCTAAATGATCAAGTATGTTTAGTGGTTTACCTTGGTTCATTTGATAAGAAGATGAGCTACTTATTAGGAGATAAAGAGCCCAAGACTTTGCATCAAGCATTCATGACAGCAATAGAGATTGAGAATAACATAAAATATGGCTTAACTCGAAATCACTTCTCTAGGAATGTTTACTAGCAAGATGAGGTGCAAAGCACAAATCAATGTCATAAAGAGTATTTGATTTTAGATCAAAAAATATATACTACTATTTTTGTAAATGATTTGGTTGAAAATTCAAAATTAATGACATGTGAAGATTAAGTCTCTTTGTTGCAAAGAAAAAATGATTCAATTCTTGCTGAATTGAAGGCACATGTTTGTAGTATTATAGCAGCAAAACATAAAGTTAGTTCACTTGATGAATCATACATGCAAGATGTAAGTTCAATCATTCCTTCTCCCATTAATGATTTACATTATGCTGAAAACATAATGAGTCATGAAGAGGAAAGGTATTCATATTAGTATGAGGACAAAGAAGCTGAAATTTATGTGTCAAGTGATGAAGGTGAACTTGCTAATCGAATGTATTATGAAGAAGCATGATGTGAAGATAATAGCAAGGGTTGTTGCTCAAGTCAAGAAGAGGAAAGAGCTAGTATATGTTCATCTTTAGGTGAATCAGATGCAAATTGGGAAGAAGAAAGTAATGATAGAAGTGAGTACTCTTATGCTAGTAGAAGTATGAGTTCTTTTTCTAAATCTAAACGTGAAGTTCTATTTCAAAATTATGCAAATCAGCTTGAGGTTGAAACTTGTGAAGAAGAGTTGTCTACACAATATGAAGATAAGGATTGTTTGTAAAGATGGACTACCTAATTGTGTAGATGAATATATTGAGGATGTGTGCAATGATAATTAACATATGAATGATTCTGAGATTAATACATAAATACCTATATTTGAATCACCTTAATGGAGACAATGCAAGTAATATTGATTCATATTCTACATGCTTCATTGATGGAGTTGATGGTGTGTCTTCTTGTGATGATTCTAATTTTTCTTCTTCATATGCTAAAAGTGTCCATGACAGTGATGTTAAAAATGGTTTTAAAGTTTTCACTAATATGTTATATGGTGAGGAGTTTGATGTTGATCATCACATCACTTGTCATAATGTCTACAAAGGTACTTTGGATGGAATTATCATCCCTCCTTTTGAAGAGCACATGGATAGTTTAGATTTAGTTGAGGATGATCTCAATGATGATACTTTAACCTTCTATTGTGAGATATAAGATTGTTCTTCTTCTGAGTATGATGGTGAAGATGATGATGTTGCATCTAATGAGATGGATGATAAGGTGTTTGATGAAGTTGTTGAAAATCAACATGCACCTTGCACTGAGTTTTATGATGAACTTTCTAATGAGATGACTAATCCACCTGCTGATTTCAAAGAATCATTTGAGGACTCTGGATTAGTTTTAGGTTCTGACATTGATGACATAGTTGAATACAAATTTGATTTCTCATTTGAGTACCATCTGGTTATGCATAAGGATACACAATTTCAAGGTATGTGTGATCCCTTTCCCCATGTTGAGTATGAAGCTTTCATATTCAAGACTAGTAGCATGTAATTTTTATTTGATGAAAAGGATTTTTAGTTTGAGATTGATAGTTGTGAGCATGTTGGCCAAAACTTTCATAATGAGCAAGTGGTTGAAAGTGAAGCTAGTTTTTATATGCATTATGAAAGTCAAGGTGTAGATTTAGTTTTTCTAAGTGGTGTATTTCAAGATGCTGATCTAATTGGAAATAATAGAAATGGTATTTCTAGTTTACCTCATGAGAATGTAGATGAAAATTAGATTTACGACAGAGGTAAAAGTTTTTGACAAGTTTTGGTGGCCTGGGGTCATTATTTGTACATAGTACGAGTAGTTTTTTATTGTTCTCAATAAAGCTATTCGAGAGAAATTTTTTGTTGTCAGGTATGTGGTTTGCTTCTTCCAAGAGGTTTGAATCCTTACCATACCTACAAGGGACATGCATCCCTAGATAGAGCCACTGTTGGGACTCAAAGTCGAAGCCTCGATTTTGAGTACCATTGAGAAAATCAAGCCCCATAAGCACTCTTTAATGCATAAGTACCCGACTATCAATTTGAAGCCCATGAGGTGTTTAATGCTTCTAACATCTTTCATTCAATATATCCACTCATCCATGAAAATAAATTGCTATTCCAATCCATTTCGTAAAGTCCCATTTTGAGCAATCTCCATTTCTACATTTTTGCTTAAGTGTCAAACAACAATAGGAGGCTATGTTTGAAATTAAATATCTTGCACCTAGAAATGTTTCATGACTCACCACTTTGGAAGTATTCCATATCAAAGAGCCTATTTTTTAGATTTTGAGCAGTTTTGAATCCCTCAAAGTTTGTCATTTGTTGATGTCATGTTGATGCAATTTTTTTAAATTTTGGGAAGCCCTATTTGACTTGTTATAATTTTCACCTAGTTGACCAAAATGAGAAAATTCCTATTGTGTTGCATTTTAGTGGTCAAAGACTTTCTATGTTTCAAGTTTGAGCTTATGACGAATCCATTTGGTCAATTTTCAAATGTGATTCCAAATGCAATTTTTAACTTTTTACTGGTGTCAAAAGGAGCAGATTTGTCAGAACCCTTGTTCGTGATGTTATAACTTTGAATCTATGGTAGGTGAGATAGAATAGATTGTACCACTATGTTTTACTCCAAAAAATATTTTAAGTGTACCAATTTTCAAGTCTTGAATAATCTGTCTACACACTTTTTCCAGTCAATTGCATTTGCAAAATCACCTTTTTGTTAGTGTTTCTAGTCTATAAATTCTAAGTAGCCCACTTTGACTAGTAGCCAAATGTGCCCAATTATTTATCATGAGTCTTAATCATAGATTTATGTTTTTCTCATGATAGTGAGTCAATGTCCCAATTTTCATCTTCCCAAGTGTCAGTTTTCCTAGTTTTTGAAGCTGATTCTAAACACGTTTTATTATTTTTTGACATTTTTATTTGTAGGTAATTTTGAGAGGGCAAATTCTATAGCAAATATCTTTTGACTAAAATTTTTTCATGAGATGAGATTTGATAGGATAGGAGTATGCAGAACAAAGAATTGGTGTGCTAGTTTTTAGAGCCTGATTAGGTGTTCTAATCAATTTTTAAGGCCATTCAAAGGACCTCCTGGCACAAAGTTGATAAGTTGCATTAAAGTGATAAAATATTTTAAATAATCAATTAATGCTCAAATTTGAGTTTAATCAGTATCAAATTGATCAATAGGTTACTTTGCAATGTCAGTCATTTGAAAACAAATTATTTTTTAGCCAGACCCACTTTGGGCCTGACTAATTTTTGCAAATTGAATAGACATTGTGGATTGAAATTTTGATGAGTATTATAATGGTCTCTTTTAATCATTACAATTACTTAAAGTGACATGTAATTTTTCTTAAAATTGCACATGTATGCCAACTCTACACAAAGTTGAAAAGACACAAGGCTTACAACATTGCACATCATTGGAGAAGGTAATAACAAATGGATCAGAAAATGATGCAAGGGGAATAGCAAGAAACATGATCAAAGTTGCCAATGGATCTGATGATGAAGTGTTGATTATTAAAAGTTTGATCCATAAAGACTTCATTGCTATGATCGAGGAGCTTCCTAATCTAGTTTACCTTTTCCAAGGTGTGGTACTTCAAAGAGGTGCAAAAGGAATTGGAATAAAGTCCATAGAAATGGCCCTTTTCAATGTGTGATATAGTTGGTATATATGGGTTCACTGTTGACCTAGGTTATACTGAATGGACTCACTATTTTTCAAGTCCACAAAAAGGATGTAATCCATTGTAGGGATAGGCTTATTACCAGCTCCTCGAATGCCTTGGGATAGTCAAAATATCTTTTCCAATGCAAGAATATAGGAAACAAGATTGGTTAGAGACTTTGAGTTGAGAAATGATAAATAGGTCACTTATTGTCATGATGAGGTTGAATGGGTTAAAAAAATGAACGTCTAGATAGTGTTGGACCCTTCAATTCATGCAAGGTTTGGGTAACTATGTCTTCTAAAATTTCTTCCATCTCAAGGTCCCTAAACTTGAGCCTTGTACATATGAGCTCCAACTACAACAAATGAGAGTTACTAAATTTTAGGGATTTGTGCGATGAAGCACATGCACAATACATAGCTATGAAAGATGTTACAATGTACAAGCTAGATGGAAACAAACTGAATGATCTTCTATTTGTGAAGCATCCTTTGGAATTAGAGGCATGATTTGATGCATACTAGGTAGAATTTCTGCTATTAAGAGCTATTTTAATTGCCATGTTGAGCCCAAAATAGATTGGATCAAATTTGTCTAGGAATATTACTATGTTTTTGCATAATTTACATTCAATTTCAAGGATTTTGTAGTCTTCAATAATTAATGGGGCAGAGCATTCATACAATAAAGAGGGGCTTCAGTGATGGAGGAAGAATACAATAAATGAAGGAAAGAGCCACTTTGCAAAGGAGAATAACAATAGAAGATGTGAACTACTCCAGCAGACATGGAAGCATGCCAAGTGTTTGAAGAAGTTGCCAATGAACAAGAAGCAAACTTGCAACATGACAAATGGAGCCACCATTTGAAGAAGGTCACTTTTCAATGACATTGAGGTGACATGTGATTGAAGTCCCAGTGAAGAGGAGAAAGAGCACGTAGGAGTTCTTTCCAAGGCATCTTGTCTTCTTTTTAACTTGGCTAGTAAGAGATAGGAACTCCATGCTAGGAGAGAGTTCATTAAAGAGATCATGTGAAAAAAGCTAAAAAATAGGAGAAGTCCATGCTAAAAGTAGGGGCCAATGATAGAAGCAATTGGCAGTCATTGTAGGGAGCTGGCTAGGATACCCCACCATAAAGAGAAGACCTACGATAGGTTGTAGAGTAGGAGAAAAAATGTCATAACGAGGAATACCTATCTATTAGCATCCTTTTATGAAGGGAGGATCTCCATGTGAAGACATGGGTGGCATTTAATAAAGCCATGAATAGAGGGCACTCATAGCCAAGCAAAAAAGCTACCAGTCAAAGGGAAAATGGAAGGCACTTTCCATATTAGTAGCAGAGAAAGGTGAATTATCTTTAAATAACACTGACTACTTACAATATAGTTACATTACCATTAGATGAATCCATGACCAAGCTAGAGGTAGTTCCAGTGAAGGAAAGTCCAAATCACCATCCTCCAAGGCATTAAAGTGGGTTACACAAAGTAGAGCAAGGAAAAACCAAAAAAATAGTAAAATTTTTAGTCCTACATTGGGGATGTGATGGGTTTCATATAGTTTAAATACTATTCATCAAAATGTTTAAGTGTCTAAAAGACACACAAATTTTGGAAGTTGAGAGTTGCAAGGTGGGACCCATGCATGATGATGATAGCTGGAGGCAACCATAGAATAATTTTGAACCAAAGTACACATGTGATGATGTGGCAGGCTAAAATGTAGAGGCACTAGATGATGAAACCTATCATAATCTTGTGATGGGCACTTGCCTACAAAATAAATATGCTTAGTAGTTAAGGAATACATGAATGCACCAGGCTACCACATGGGAGTGAGCTTGGCTGGTGATGATGTGGTGCCATAATAGCTTATCAAGACTAATGCACTAGATTTTACCACATGGCTCGGATCAATAGTTAGCACATCCTCGCAAAATGAAGTTTCAAGATGGTTAAATAATGTAGGAATGTGCCTAGATGCCACATGGTAGTGGGCCTAGTCAGAGATGACATGTCAAGATGACATGGCACTTGGTGGATAGACAAGCCAATCAGGTGTTACCATGTGCTAGCTTGGTCAAAGTAGTTTGACCTAAATTTGAAGGGTGAGAAAAAAAATGTCAATTTTAAAATATTTTCTCAAAAAATGGGATTATGTGCAGATGTTTTAAATTGAAATTGAAATATTCTAAAGTGTCAACATTAGAATATTTTAAATTTTTGAAATTAAAAGTTTGTAGACAAAGAAGCCATGCTAAGAGAGTATTTTTTAAAACTAATTTTCACGAGGTTTTCAAGAGGCAAATATGGCGATATTATATACCACCAGAACTGGGAGAAGATGAGATTCCCAATTATGGAGTTTATTTTCACACAAGAATTCATTAGTTCAAGTTATAGTTAGATTTTTAATTTTGGGGCCTTCTTAGTGAAATGGGCTAAAATTGTAAATGCAATTATAGGCTAGGTGAAAACACTTGGTACAAGGTCTATTGGATCAATTTTGAGGATATTATGCCATTCTGGTATAATTTGGCTCCAATTTTTAGTTAGAAACCAAAAATGATCAAGGATTTGATTTATCAATTGTAGAGAGAGATTAAAGAGATTCTTTTCACTGCAAAGGAGGGAATTTCAAGTGGACACATGTCATCTTTAGAATAGATCTAGGAATCACTCTCTTCTATATCTTGCTTTCTTTCATTGATTGTAGGGGTTCCAGTTTTTATTGTGAAACTAGTTAGTTCCAGTTTTTGGAGAAAAATTACTCATTTTTATGATACCATGTTTTCATTCTAGTTTTAATATGTTCCCATCACTGTGACACCATATTTTCTTCAAGAATTTCTCTTGTATGAACAATAGTAGGAAAGATAATACAACAAGCTTAGATCTATTAGGTGTTTCTATGTTTTGATTTCATGCACATGAATGTATAATTTCAAGGAAATGAATATAGTTGAGTAGGAATATCTTTAGTTTCATTCTGATTCTTGTCTCCTTCCTCTAATATCTGCAATGTTTTGTGTTCAAAAACAAAGAGCTTAAACTCATTTGCAATACCTTAAAGTTGTATGTCTAGATAAGTTTTCCATTGGAACAAAGAGCCAAGTAAATGCTTATTTACCTTGATAGGGTTGTAGGTTTCATTAGGAGGATATTCAATAAGTAGTGAGATCTTTATGAAAATTGATGTTTATTTACAAGGTGAATTGATAGATTAGATATCTAAATATATGAATAGGTATCAGGTATCCATATGTATGTATTTGATTCAAATAAATTCCCAATAGATAAGGCATTGATCATCTATAGGATCAATTTGTTCTTACTATTGCATAGTTGGGGTTTTGTTGAATTCAACATTATTAATCAAATGTTTTCCTCCTTTCATGTTAAGGAGCTCAAAAGGATGCACTCACTTAGCTTGTGAATTTCATATTTTTGCATTTAGCTATGGTATATCTATGTCATTGCATAAGTCATTATGAGATATAAGGGTTAAATCTACTTTGATAGATTTAGGAGTATGTTTTTGCACTAGTACCATACTAATTGAATCTAAGGTCCACCTACCTAGGTTTTGCAGAGCTTGAAGTAGAAGAAGGGTCTAGCCTTATAGTTGGTCTAGTGTCTAAAAAGACGTGTTAGGGATGGGAGTTAGCTACCCCTAGATGTGTCTTGTTGTCATTGACACATTTTTAAACAATAACAGACTGTAGGTCTCCTTATAGTTAGTCAATATCCATATGTACTTGTGTGAATAAATTCATATCACAAAGTTTTGTGTATCGAGAAATATATTCTCCAACACCTTTTCATATCCTCCATTTGGTTGCTAAGTCAACCTATCTTAGTGTAATAGCACTATAAATTTTTTCAAAAACTTTAGAATGAGATTTTCTTTTAGACCATTCCAATAGTTGTGTGTTTGTGTCCATGTCTTCATCACTAGTTTTCTTAATAATATTTACTAGTTTCTCAAGAATAGGTTTCTCTTCATTAGGGGTTGAGAGGCTAAAAGTATCAAGAAATATTTCTTTTATTTCATAAAAAAATTCTTCTTCTTGTGCTCCCTTCTTAGAAACTCTTTTTGTTTCTTCCTCTATAGAGTTCCATATAGAATGCTCATTTTCTCAATGATAATTGTTGTAGGATCAAAATTTGGAAGTTTAATCACCTTATCAAGATTTATATATGTAGGAGTTGATGAAATCCAACTCCATAGTGCACCAAGATCACCTGCATGCAAATAACCTGTCGAAGGGAAATCAAAGGAGGAAGATCTTGGAGCAAACAATGGAAGAGAAAATATTTCAGAATAGGAAAATGAAATTGCTATGTGAATCAATTTAATTAATTGATTTACAATGAGAGATATACCAAATATAAAGGCCTCAAGAAAGCTTGTAAAACAAGCTGGAAGGTGGTAGAAGATAAGTTTGATAACTAAGAACACTTCCACAAAAAGGTGGAACATGCTAGAAGGGAACAAACTACTATGTTGTCAACAAATCATCTTTAAAACTATTAACTAAATGCATTAACCTATGTAATCTTAAGTAAATAGAATAAATAATTAATAATTAATTAATTATTTACTCTAACACACCCCCCTTAATTGCAACCTAGGGGAATGTCTTAAGCTCACAAAGACTAAGAGAAAATGTAGAATGGGTGCTGGCAACAAGGCCATTAGGTACCCATGTACAATGTAAAGAAATGAAACCTCTAAAAGTGGGGAAAGAGAGAAAACCATATGGGAAAAGTCTTCCCCCAAAAAGAGGTAACCTAGTGAAGGACTGAAGAAGCCTCCAACTAGAGGAATGTCTCAAAAAAAAGAAAAAAAAGTGATCATGAAGAGTATCTCTGAAGCATGAAGAAGCCAAAAATTTTGTCATTATAAAGAAATTGCTGATCTAAAGGACCTCTATGGAAGAAGAAGGCACAAACTGAGCATGTCTATATGGTATATGATCCATCTCACTAAAATGCATAGGTAGCCAGCCACTACAATCGCTTAGTATATAGGGTCAACAACTAAATACATAGGTCACACTATCAAGACATCGAACCACATAAGAATTAGAACAACAAAATAAACACCCCCCCCTTAATGCAGATAGAGTGAGATGACAACAATTGAGAAGGTGGGCCTAAGTCTCCTATAGAAAGAACCAAGAATGAGGAGAGATAGAAAAGAGGCAAAAACACCTATAAAGACACGGTCACACCAACTCTGCAAGGGGAAAAAAAGGAAGAAGGCACAAAAGTGGCAAACAACTATTCCCCCATGGTGCTTTATAAAATTAATTCAAGTAAAACTATCTCAAAACAACATTCATGAACCCAAAATGCAAGAGTATCACCTTATCTTAGTGTGTTTACATAAATATGCTTATAAATGATGGCTACAATGATCAGAAAAGAAAACAAGTTGATAGAAAAGATAGTATAGTCCAAAAAAAAAGATCCCATGCCATGAAAATGATCCTTGAACCTAGAACACCCAAGATATCCACCATAGAGAAAAAATACTAAAATTATGATAAAAAGAGCATGGGGCAAAATCTAAAGGAAATGACAACATTTTTGAAAAGTAGATAGAAACAGCTTTCCAAAAATATAATGTTTTAAAAAAATGGAGATGGGAAGCAAAAGATATACTTTTCCAAGTCAAAAATAGAACTTTAGAATTCAACAACAAAAATGAGCAACAAAATTGTATCAAAACCTAAAAATACCTACACCAATATCTTCATCTTAGAACCATCTTTCTAATGCTTCTTTCAAATTGGAAAAATACTTTTGTATGCTCAAGATATGGCCAAAAAACCAATTGTAGGTCAAAAAGGACCCTAGAGAGGTGTTGGAGGGTTGATAATGTAGTGATGTCATTCTAATATTAGCAAAATGCTAGTTTAAAATTGATGGCTTCCAAGCTATCATAGCAAAAAAAGAGCCATTAGGCAGATGCCAACATGGCACCTCTTGCCATGTGGTAGTTGCAAATCATGCCAAGTGTCTACCAAAAAATCCTTGCATAGGAGATGAGCTAGTAGGTAGAGTGGAAAGGAGCAAGGGGTGGTAGAGCTATGGAGAACTAGAGGTGTCACCAAGCCATGATGGCTGGTAGGTGGCCCACTAGTGGTGGTCGGGCTATGGTGTCACCACGATAGAGCAACCGACTATAGCCTCCCACAGGCTACTTGCTGGTGGGACCGCATAGGTGTAGTAGTGGTCATTGAGTGACAAGCTAGTAGTGCACCTAAAAATTGTTTTATTTATTTATTTATTTATATATTTATTTTTTTTCTCCAAATTCTACATAGTTCGTATGGCTGCCTCTTGGGGAAATAAAAAAAATTTCCAAATGCCTGGAAGTCAAAATAAAAATAAATTTTATATGAATTCTTATTGTAAAGTGCCTTTTCAACTCAATGGTAGCATCTGTTTAGGCCCAAAGTGCTCCAAAAAAATCACTCATCCCCCTGATTGAAGAAAAATGCACAAAAAAACTAGGGTTTGTGTCTCCAAATTATGGCTTCAAAAATCCTTTGAACAAGAAGTAGTAGGGAGGCTTTGACACCATGTAGGAGTTAATGAAATCCAACTCCACAGTGCACCAAGATCACCTACATTCAAATAACTGGTCAAAGGGAAATCGAAGGAGCAAGAGCTTGGAGTAAAAAATGGAAGAGAAAATATTTCACAATAGGAAAATGAAATTTCTAGGTGAATGAATTGATTTATAATGAGAGAGAGACAAAATATAAAGGCTTCAAGGAAGCTTGTAGAACAAGCTAGAAGGTGGTAGAAGATAAGGTTGACAACTAAGCACACTTCTACAAAAAGGTGGAACATGCTAGAAGGAAATAGACTCTCATGTTGTCAACAACTCATCACTAGATGCATTAACTTAAGTAAGCTTAATTAACTAGAATAAATAATTAATAATTAATAATTTATTTACTCTAGCAACATCTCCATAGGATAGATCTTATGATCTGTTAGATGTCTCTGCACTTGGCCATGATATTTTTAATGGGGTGGCATGAGTTCTTGGCCTCTAAAGAACTTGACTACTAGTAGGAGTCACAAAAACTTGTAGAGTGACTAGAGTCTATATGAAAACTTGTTCCCTTATAGTAGTAGTCACCTTCAATTCTTCAGACTTGTCAATCTAACTTGCCTCTTCCTACTTTTCACCTTGAGTTTGTGATGTAGGTGTAGGACTTTCTTGTTGAATTAGTTTAAATCTCATTCCATCTTTCTCAACTGTAATTAAGGTTTTCTAATGTGAAATGAATGACACTAGAGGTAATGAAACTAGTGTTGTAATAACACCTTGTTTTTCAATATTTGCACTTAGTTCTTCTATGATTTTTACCTCTGGAGGCATACTAGATGAGTCAACTTGTTTCTCACCTGGTAATGCCATTACTTCCTTCTAGATTTCTTCTATTCTCAACAATATAGGATGTGAGCATAGTTTAGTTTCCATGGTGAAACCTTTAGAAATTTCTTCAAATTATCATATGTTAAGGAATTGATGTTCTAAGAAGAATTTTTAGAAGTATCCTTGACTTTTACTAAGTCTTGTTGGCTTACTTGGTCTACATGTGGAGGGCTAGCACTCAACACTTGTACTTTAGGTATAGTTTGATCATCTTGCTACTCATCTTTAGTTGTGGCATCTTCTCCTAATATTTCCTTAGTGCCTTCCACATGACCATCCTTAACTAATACATCTTTTATAGTCTATGTTTCCTTTTGTTCATCTTTCTTAGGATTTTTCATTTCTTGCCCAACTTTCTCTATCATAGTAGGAATGGGTAACTTGTAAATAGATCTCCATATATCTTTACTCTTAGTTACTACCTCTATATTCTTCTTCAAGATATTGAATGCTTTGTATTTTGGATTAAATTTACCTTTGTGCAACACCATAACCTCATCTATCATTTTCTTGGTCAATTTAGGGATGACTTGGGCTAAAGTAGTTTCCTTAATCTTCCTTTCAGTGTATACATTGTATTGTCATTTCTACTCAAGTTTTTCATATAAACATTTTGGTAATGAGTTGGAAACACCAATAGGTGTGGTCTTGAATATGGTCATCATCTCATATACAACTTCCTCCACATTATTCATATCTAACTTTCATAACTTATCAAATTCAACATGTGTGAATCTTAACAAATAAGTATTATGCCT
Source organism: Cupressus sempervirens (assembly GCA_028749045.1). Lineage (NCBI taxonomy): Eukaryota > Viridiplantae > Streptophyta > Pinopsida > Cupressales > Cupressaceae > Cupressus > Cupressus sempervirens. The sequence goes on along the minus strand of CM053784.1, from coordinate 608,767,758 downwards.
AATATTATCACATAAGTTGTCTGAGTTAGAGGAGGGACAATGGTCTATAATTTGAAATTGACTCATGTCATCTAGATTTGGATTTTCCTCATTTGACTTGGCTACAGAAACATACTTTCTTCTCTCTTGCTTATTTGAGTGACACTTCTTTATAGTAGCAATAGTCCTTTTACCCTTACATTTTTTACTTCTTTTGCTTGTTTTGTGGCTTCCCTTGAGCTATCCCTAGTAATAGGTACAGATGGATTCTATTGTGTATTTTTTACAACTTTCTTTGGCTTTTTTGCTACAAGTTCCTTTTCTCTCCTCTTCTTCTTTTTAGGTTTGGGTGCTTCCTTAGCTTCTTCTTCCTTGGCACCATCCACATTTTCTACCTAGTATTTACCTTGACCTTTTGTGAGTGCTAGTGAATCTTGGACCTATTATTCATCTCATTCATCTCCATCTTCATCTTCTTCTCCTTCTCTCCTATCACCAAATCTCTCCTTAAGCTTCTTCACAAGCTTGTTCTTCTTTCTAATCATAGTAGTTGCCTTCAAATAAATTTTTATTCTTGGTTTGGCTTCCTCATAATTTCCAAATGAGGTGGCACTCATGTCTATGCCCTTTTCCAATAATATTTTTATGGTTATAGATTCCTAATCCACATTGATTTCATAAGGCAATGTCTTCAGCCATGTAACCCTAGGTATTGCAACCTATACATATGTATAATCAACATTAACTAAGAAGAAAACATCATTATAATGTTTCTCCACTAGTGAGACTAGAATCCATGGTATTTTCTTCATAGACTTCTTGAAATCTTCAAAGTAGCTTGTCATCCCTACTTCAAAACTCTCTCCAAGTTGCTCTATCAGCTCTAAAATATGTAGTATCACTGCCCTTATTTTCTTCCACACTATCTTTTTGAATGTGTGAAATGCATTCTACACATAGATAAATATACAAACAAAAAGAGAACCAAATTTATATGATGTGTATTTTTCCTTCATAATGGTCTCCAATTTTTTAAATAATTTCTAAAGTTATAGCTTGGTAAGGTCATAGGAGTGGTCTCTCTTAACAATCATGTATCCTAAAGCTACTACCATGCAAGATGCATTGTTTAATCTACTAGATTGAAAGCACTTGTGAGCTATCACTCTCACTGAGAAGTCAATTAGGGGATCTAAAATTGAATATATTGGAATTCCTCTTTTATTCTATACTACCCATGTGTTCTTCTCTTCTCTATCACTTACTTTGCATCACTTCTCATGCTCTTAGTCTATCAATTGTAGGATACCCTGTGACTCACTAGATGATCCTCTTTGTGATCTTAGTAAGTCCATTTTCCAACCATATGAAGTCATCATGTATTATTCTAATTATAAATTTAATCCATTATATTTTGAATACATTTGGGAATCTAGGTCAGGGGTTAACCCTTTTCTTTCTACAATTTTGTTCTCTTCCCTTGAGGATCCATCTACACACAATTTTTTATATAAATCTCTACTTTCCATATCTTGAATACCTCAAACCTTACAAGTGTAATAACATCTAACATCTTGTATCATTAAAATTTGTGGTGGTATCATCCATAGCACACCAAATGGGTCTCCCTTATATGTTATCTTAGGAATATCTTGGAAGGGTATTTGTCTAATTTTATTACTAATTAATTGCACATTAAAAACTTATTTCCCTTCCTTCCTAATATTTGTAGAAGAGATAGATGACATTTATGTAACTAGGGTTTGTAAAAACACAAATAGTGAAACTCGCCACTCGAAAAAATACCTTATGAATCTGATGAATAGTATTGAGTAATAGTTGAATCTAGTTTGCAAACACTTGAATCTTTCTCCTTAGTTTGCCTTATGCTCTTTGATCTATGATGAATGAAAATGAGTAAAAAATAGACTATATAACCCTTGATATTTGACAATAAATGATTATAAAATTGTAAGATTGAATATCATAGGATTTCCTAGTCACCTAGCTTATACATGATTTCCACTTCACTCAAAAACCACAATGAGCTCGACCAATACTAACATAATTCCATTCACTCAACAACAACATGGAAACTAACAAAACTACAGATTTATTCCAAGTTATGACAAATACATTACATATTAATTCATACATATACTATCTTTTTAGATCTTAAATTCTTAGAATTGATGTATAAAATAACTTTGAAATATCAGTCCCACACATACCTTTTGATTGCCTAGTTGGAGGTGATGTGATCACCTGATCTATTAGATGAAGTGACCTCACCTAAACTTGATGTGTTGTAATCCTCCTTATTCTCCCGTGATTTTTTCATTTTCACTTTGACCTTCTCAACATTTTCCTTTTCTTTTCCTTTATTGCTACCACTACTTGGCACTAGTGATTTTTTTGGAGAGTTTCTCCTAAGATGATTGATCTTCAAACAACTAAAGCATGTAGTCTCACTCAAACATCTATTGTAGTTGCCTCTAAATTTTTTTCTCATTAAATTCTTAAGAAAATGTCCATACTCTTGAAAATAGTGATAACTATACCTTATGTTTTAATCCCAATTGTTAGATTTCCCACTTGTTGTACCTTTGTCTGCTTGTTTGATGTCCAATTGGCATTAGATCTACATTCATATGCTTTATGTCCTTACTTCTGAAAATTGTTGCAATATCCTTCAAATGTTTGTGTGCTTAAGGCCTTGTTCCTAGATTAATGTGCTTGATGTCCTTGCTTATTGCACTTATGATAGTAACCCTTGAATTTTTTCTTAGGGTTCTAATTTGTATTGTTGCTCCTATAAATTTTTTTTGTATGAGCTCAATTTCCACAATTATGAAAAGTTGTTTTATAGTTCTTACCTTTGTTTCTTTGTTCAACACTTTTGGATGGTTCTCCTTCCTCAGTGCTAATGAATCCCAATCTAGTAGTATCATTGTTAGATCTACTAAATCTCATCATTATCTCAAAGTATTTAATGGATTCACTAGGTTTGTTGAAACTTTTAGCAATTTATTTTTCCTTTTTCATCTCATTCCTTAGTTGTTCACTCTATGGCTTTAGAGTTGTTATCTCAATATCATTTCCATTCAATCCATGAATCAAAATCATTAATTGATTCATTATATCCAATTGTATGCTAGCAATCCTTCAAACCTTTGATGTCTTTTCTTCTAGTCTTTGGTTAGTAACCTTTTGTTATCTTCAATCATTACTTTTTCTTCCTCATAATTCTTTCTTTGCTCGATAACCTTACATAGCAATATTGATTGGATTTCTTGTTCTATCTTGAGATTTCTAACCTCTTCAGTTAGGGCACCATTTCTTTCCACCAGATCTAAAATGGTTGCATCAAACTCACTTGAGTTTCTATTTGTAAACAATTTAGTAGTGTCTTCCTCTTGGTAATGTGTGTCATTTTTCTCAATAGCTATCTCTTTCCTTATCTTCTATTGGTGTTTGAAAATGTTACCAGGTTTTCAATTATCCCCATGAGAATATGACATATCTAGGGATAGGTAACTCCCTCTCTCAACATATCATTTAAGACATAGGGCCAACTATAAGGCTTGACCGTTCTTCTGCTTTAGGCTTTGCTAAACCTAGGCGGGTAGATCTTAGATTCAAATAATACCATACCAGTGCACAAACATATCCTTGAATCTATTAAGAAGATTTTACCCTTATTTCTCCTAATGACTCATGAAATGACATAGATCTATAGTAGCTAAATGCAAAGCTATGAATCTCATAAGTTGAGTGAGGGAATTTTATTATAGCTCTTCAACATGAAAGGGGAAAAGCGTTTGATTAATAATGTTGATATCATAAGACCCATATATAACAAACAAAACTCAATGATCCTATCTTTGATCAGTGCCTTATCTATTGGCTAATTAAATAAATTATAACCATACATCTTTTGGAAATCTCAAATATATTTCTACATCAAGATCCCTGATCTATCTTTCACCTTGTGAATAGACATCTGCATCAAAATGAATCCTATCCTTAGACTATCCTATCATGAAATCTGTAAACCCTATGGTAAACATCAAGCAATTGCATGGTTCTTTTTTTCATTAGAAAGACACTTCGATCACATACACTTCTAAAGAAAATGCAACCTAGTTTATGCTCTTTGTTCACAAACTAGAAGAGATTACAGACCCACAAATAGGAGACATGATTCAAATTGAATTTAAATCCCTTTACTACTCTTTGTTTGTTTTCCTTGAAACCAAATACATGAAAGATGTACAAAAAACTAACTCATAAATCACCTAACAAATCTAAACTATTTGCATTAAAACATAAATGTTGCTCATACAAGAAGAAGTGTTGAAGGATGGTGTCTTAGTAGTGAGTGATTTTCTTCTCAAAACTAGAACCTGTACAATGAAAAAAATGAGATTGATATAGAGGAAGGAATTTCCTGGATTGAATCTACAATTGACATCTGTCCACATGAAATTCCCTCTTTTTGCCAAGAAAAGACTCTCTCTAATCTCTCTCCTCAACTGGTGAATCAAATCCATTCATTTTGGCTCTTAGAGGCATAAAATATCTCAAAATGTAATGATCAAAGGATGAAACTAATTTCTGATGTCAAAATGAATTCACAAGGTAAAAGTAACAAATTAGTTGAAATGTGATTTCCAAAATGCAAGAAAACTGCTTAAAGATGATTTTCTTCACATTCAGATCCCAACAAGCCTTTAGAATTACCCTCTAACCAATTCTAATGCTCCATGATCAAATCTGCCTATTCTACTACCAATGCCCCAAAAATCATAAATTGACCTATAGCAGGAACTGGTGAACACCTGTGCTAAAATTGACCTTAGATTCAAAAAATTCAGCTCTTCCTAGTTCTGAAGGTATATTGGAGTGCTTATTTTCGATAAAAATTTCTCTAGATATGGCCCTTTGAAGTTTTGAGTCTTGTTCATACCTCTGTGGCAAGTTTACATTAAAAATCAAAAATTTGTAAAATTTAAACCAGTTCTATAGTTGAAATTATAGAATATCAAATTTTTAACATTAAATTTTTTAAATTTGAATGAACGTGCACAGAGATATTTTATTTTAAAATAATCTTCTTATATTCCCTCAATGAATCAGGTGATGTCACTTGTCTTATCGGCATTGGCTCTGATTTGTACTGATCCCACATGTCATATTTGGACTGGCCATTGGATGACTAGGAAGGACCCACCTCATATGCTACCCAAATTTTCAAATTTTCTGACAACTCACCAAGTCACTTGTCAAAATTTCTCCAACTTTTTTGGTGGCGACTTAGCCACCACTGGATTCCAGAGAGATTTTCCAGCCATCTCACCTATCCATATCGGCACCACCTTAGCACCACATCATAGCCAACTTATTGCATTTTGTGATCATTATTATCTCACATTACTAACTATCATGCATCTTCCCTTTAGCGAGATAGTGACTATCCTCAGATCATCCACGTGGAGCAATCTGAGCACATCTCAAGATTCGGCACCATGTCATTAGGGTTCCACCTTTGTTTAATATTAAGCTATCATCATGCTAACATCACCTCTGACTAATAAACCATGGGCCCACACAAGCAGCACTGCCTTTCAAAAAGTGGATTTCTTGAAGACACTTACAAACTATGCATTCAAAAATTCAACCATAAAAAATTCTCCACAACTCATGAATGTGGGATAAAAAGGTCTCTGCTTATCCCAGTGTTCAAAACCCATGCCTATCAAATTTTTTGGTTTTCCATCTGCCTTTGCTCTTCACTTCATGGTGTTTCCCTTTTTCTATCAGCTTGAAACTTTGCAGTAGTAGATACAACACATGTGACTGGGTCAATAATAGATCAACTCTATTTGTGCCTTATTCTTTCACTCAAATTGGCCCCCATCTTTTTGCCTTTGTGTGGACTATTCTTTGGTCTTTAAGCCTAGGCTACCTCCTCTGCAAATGGCATTTTCTCTATGCATTGACTACCTTTTTCTTGGAGCTAGATGTCCCCCATCTACAACGGCCTACTTTGCATACATATTCCATTTTCATATAGCATGGCTTTAATTTCAATGGTCTTTGACTGCCACTGATTGACATGGGCTACTCCTCTCTAACGTACCCTATTCCTACTTGCAAGGGCTACTTTTTCTATCCACTTTAGCATCGAGCCTTCTTCTTCAAAGTGGATTGTTGTTTTCAAGCATGGACTGTCTTTTGTGGCATAGGCTTATTCTTCTAATTGCGTGGACTATTCTTCCACTGCATGACCTACCCCTTTGGATGTCAAACTCCCCATGGCATCCTTCCTACAGTTTCATCCATGTGAGTGGGCACTTGTGCTTAAATGGCATAGTTTTTTTTTACTACATTATGAAGAGACCCCTGCTTCCAAATGGCTCCCTACCATAGGATACCCCAGTCTTGCATGGGCTGGCTTTTATGCTTATGGAGATTTTTTTTTCTAAAAACATGGAGCTCTATCCTCTGCCATGAAACTATACCCCTTGCCTCCTCATGTAGGTGCATCCTCTCAATACTGTGCTCCCATGTTTTGCGTGAGCTTCTTCATGTTTGGTGCCCTTCACTGAGGAGCTTCTCTATTGAATTTTTTTTCCTTGAGGACTCTGCTTGATAGGTTGGATGAAGAGATTGAGTCTTTATTTGGCAATGAGGAACTCTTTGATGCACTACTCCAAGGTGAGCTTCTTGACTAATTTGAGTACATTCTGTCAACATATTATAATAGGACTTTATGATCCTTTAATGGAATTTTTTCAAACTCCAATACATGCCAATGGACTAGGTCCATGCATTTGTATATCATCTGAGAATATTAATTTACATGGATACTTGATCAATCTTGAACCAATAGCATCCTCACTAGATCAATTGCTAAATATGGCCCATTATTAAAAATGGAATACATGTTTGAGATTACTTTTTTTCTCAAGAACCAACATATCAAATGAGGTTATTATTGATCTTTCTTCAAAAAAAAATTCTAGATGATCACACACCTTGTGTAACTACATCAAGACATTAATCAATCCAAGAAAAAGTCACTTGCCAAGGTTGCTTGATCACTAGTTACAACCTTTGGTTGTTTTTCCTAAGAGTCCATTAGTGCAATCCATAATCTTTTACTTTTGATTTGGGCATGTTATATGACAATTGAACTTTCTCAATTTCACCATATTTCTTGAGTTCCTCTTTGATCCACTCTCCATCCCAAGATTTGGGTACCCCATTTTTCTTATCTTGGAAAAACTCACTAGAATGTATCATTATCTTTATCTGTTGGATACAATTAAGTAATTGTGTATTGTCTTTGATGTTACACAAATGCCATATCAGTTATTAGACAGAGTCTACCGAGCTCAGTTGGTCAGTAAAGACTTTTGCAGTGTATACCGAGCATTCCTGTATGTCACACGGTGAGTTAGTGTTAACCGAGTTCATACGGTAAGCTAAGGAAAGTTTAGTTCTTACCGAGATCACTCAGGTATCAAAGGATTTTGTAGCGGACAGTTAGTGTTAACCGAGTTCGCACGGTAAGCCAAGGAAAGCTTAGTTTTCACCAAGCTCACTCGGTAGTCGAAGATAGATTTTACCGAGTCTAGTCAATTTCCAAAGGAAGTGGTAGGTTTACTGAATTCCTCGGTAATTGTAGTTTTTACTGAGTTCTGTCGATTAACACAGGAAGCAGTTTTTTTTGTTCTGTATTGACCGAGCAGCGTTGGCCAGTGAAGAATTTTGTTTTGATTATTAGTTCAAGCCGACTTTGGAATATGTTTTGTCAAGTTGGTTGGGCCGACCTGGTATTATGTATAGTATATAAAGAGGTGCTCAAGATGCGGAAAAGTGTGGAATAGAGAGTGTATAAGAATAGTGCAAGGAAGTGCAAGGAAGAGACTTATGTGTGCCTAAGCAGAGTTGAGCAGAGGGAAATCTTGGAGCTGCAAAGATATATTTAATCAGTAAGGATCTTGTGGAGCTAAACTGAGATCTGTATTCAGCAAGATAAGTTGCATGTATTTTCAGATCATTCATTGTTGCTTTCTAACCATTGTAACAGTCATTCCAAAATCTCCTAACAGAGTTGGTTTAACAGCCATTCCATAAATCCTTTAATAGGGTGGCAATTCAGTTGAATTGTTCTAAAGACCTCTTACAAGGCCACTCCTAACAGGGTGATTAAATCCTCTAACAGGGTCACACCTAACAGTGTGTTTTGTAACCTTTAACAGGGTTGGCTCCTAACAGGGCTCACTTCAGAAGAGTGAAAATTGGTGACTAGTTGCTGGTGGTTTTTCCCATATTGGGTTTCCACGTAAATTTGGTGTCTACTGTGTTCATGATTACTTTCTTTTGCATGGTCGCTTATTTCAGTAAATGCTTAATAAATTAACTAAACATCTATCAAGTTTTAAGCAGTAATTTATGTGTTTACCGAGTAGCAGCAGCAACTAATTTTAAGGCATCTTTGGGACTGTTGAATTTGTTTTTGTGGTAACTGATTCACCCCTCCCCTCTCAGTTACCCCATCTTCATTTTCCAACAATTGGTATCAGAGCTTTTGGTGCTTGCAGGAGGAGATTTCAAAGATCTAAGCCAAAGATCAAGATGTCTTACAAGAGGGAAATCTCAAGGCTTAACCGAAACAACTTCTCAGCATGGTAGGGATTAATGAGACTTCATCTAGCTTCCATTGGTGACACTAGTCTGAAATATCTTAATGAGAAATATGTAGAACCATCAGGTACATTATCAGTCAATGACATTGCTATAAAGAAGACTCATAACATTATGATGATTGATATTGCATCTACCTTGAGTTATGAAGAGTTTGATGATGTCAAGGACTGCACTACTGCCTATGAAATGTGGGAAAGACTGAAAGAGATCTATGGTGGAGATGAAAATGTCAGAAAAGCCAAAGCTGAAAGTCTGAGAGGACAGTTCGATCAGATGAAAATGAAAGAAGATGAAAACATTGCCAAATATGTTGAAAGAATTAAAGCATGTGTCAGTGCTATCAAAGCTTTTGGAGGAAGTATCAGTGAAGAGACAGTCATAAGTAAAGTTCTTAGAAATCTACTTCCAATTTATGCCATTAGGGTATCAGCCATTCAAGAAAGAAGGTGTGAGGCCAATCACAAGATAAACCTAGAGGCCATAGTTGGAAGATTGACAGCATTTGAACTAGATAATTTTGATAATTATATTTCAACTGCAAAGAACATTGAGTCTGCATTTGAAGCCAAGCTTTCACTCAAGGACAAAGGCAAGAAGAAGAAGGAATCTTAGTCAGAGAGTGAAGATCAATCAGATCAGAGTTCTGACAACGACCTTGAAGTAATTGAAGCTCTACTTGCAAGGAAATATTCAAGAAGAAGAGGTAAATACAAAGGTAAAGTACCCCTAATCTGCTTTTCATGTGAAGAAGTCGGTCATATTGCTGCAAGGTGTCCAAAAAAGAAAGATAAAGATGAAAAGAAAGATAATAAATGGAACAGTAAGAAAGATCTCAAATCATTTAAGGATAAAAGTAAGAAATCATGTTTTATGGCTAAAGATTCTAATGATTCTAATGATGAAGAAGAGGATGAGATTGTTTACATTGCTGTAAAAGATGAATCTGACAATGAAGAAATGGCACTCATCTCTCACATAAGTAAGAATGATACATGGATCATTGATAGTGGCTGCTCACATCATATGACTGGAGATAAAACAAAGTTTGATCAATTTGAAGAGTATGATGGTGGTAGTGTAAGATTTGGAAACAATGAACCTTGTTGCATCAAAGGAAAAGGAAGAATCACTCTAACCCAGGAACTTGTATGTGATAATGCTTATTGGGTAGAAGGCCTAAAGCACAATTTGTTTAGTGTGGCATAGTTACTCAACAATGGACTCAAAGTAGAATTCATCCAAGGCAAAGCAAGACTACTGAACGATAAAGGAAAGCTGATTGGATCTGGTACTCAAACTAAAGGTAACTTATTCTATCTTGAACTTGGTGAACATTCATGTTTTATTGCTCAAGTAGAAGAGAGTTGGTTATGGCATAAAAGGTTATGTCATGTGAATTTTGACAATTTGGTAAAGATAAGCAAATTCAAGAAAGTGAGAGGCATTCCTGATTTAAAGAAACCAGAGGTCGGTTTATGCAAGAATTGTCAAATTGGAAAGATGGGTAAGTCTAGTTTCAAAAGCAAAAATTATCAGTCTGAAGATTTATTAGAAATTGTGCATACTGACTTATGTGGACCTATTGGAACTGAAAGTTATACTGGTGAAAAATATTTTATTCTTTTTGTTGATGATTATTCAAGAATGATGACCATCATGTACCTAAGGAACAAATCAAAAGCATTTGAAAAGTTCAAATGGTATTTGGCAAGAGTAGAAAAAGAAACAGGGAAAAGATTGAAATGCCTAAGGTCAGACAGAGGTGGTGAATTTATTTCACATGAATTCAATAACTTTTGTATTGAAAGAGGAATCAAAAGACAGGTTTCAGCACTAGGTACTCCTGAACAAAATGGCATAGCTGAAAGAAGGAATGGATCCATCATGGATTGTGCAAGAACCTTGATGATAGAAAAGAATGTTGCTATCAAATACTGGAAGGAGGCTATCAGTACAACAGTTCATACCTTAAACCGAGTATAGTTGAAAAAAGACTCATTCAAAACTCCCTATGAATTATGGTATGGCTATAAACCCAATGTAAGTTATCTAAAAGTATTTCGAAGCAAATGTTATATCTTCAAAGAATCTAGAAAAGGTAAATTTGATATAAAAGGTGATGAAGTTATATTTCTTGGATACTCATGCAAGAGTAAAGAATATAGATGCTTGAACTTATCTACTCACAAAGTCATAGAAAGTATACATGTGAAAGTTGATGAGTTTGCAGAAAAGACTGAAGAAGAAAGCAGAAGAGAACCAGAAGATTACAAAAGATTCATCTTCAGTGAACCAAATATAATATCAACTGCATCTGAGAATCAGAAACCTTCTTCTATCGAGTCATCACTAACCGAGTTGCAGGAAACATCTACCGAGCCAACATCTACCGAGCCAACGTCTACCGAGTTAGAGAATACCGAGTTAGAGATTACCAAGCCAGAGGTAACCGAGCATGTGCATACCGAGCCAGTTGATACCGAGCCAGACCAAACCAAGCATGAAGGAGAAATGCAAGAAGATAACGACAAGATTCATCCAAAAGGAAAAGAACCTGTTCTAGCCAAGTATGTTAGGAGACATCATTCAGCAGATCAGATCATTGGAAATAAATCTGAAGGAACCATCACAAGAAGTAAGTTGAAAGGTACTTGTTTACTTACTGATTTTGAACCTAGAACTGTCAAAGATGCATTAGAAAATGATAATTGGATTGAAGCAATGAATGAAGAAATAGAGAAGATAGAGAAAAACAAGATATGGACTCTTGTACTCAGGCCTAAAGACAAAAATGTAATCGGTACAAAGTGGGTTTTCAGAAATAAGTTGGATGAAAATGGTAAAGTATCAAGAAACAAAGCTAGATTAGTGTGCAAAGGATATTCTCAAGAGGAAGGCATAGATTATGGAGAAACTTTTGCTCCCGTTGCTAGATTGGAAGGTGTTAGAACCTTATTAGCATATGCTTCTTACAAAGGATTTAAAGTTTATTAGATGGATGTCAAGTTAGCATTTCTAAATGGTATACTGGATGAAGAGGTCTACATTGAACAACCTGAAGGTTTTATAGATCCAGATAAAAAGAACATGGTTTGCAAATTGCACAAGGCACTGTATGGTCTGAAACAAGCCCCTAGAGTATGGTATGAAAGATTGCATAGCTATCTTATTCAAATTGGATTTCAAATAAATAATGATAACAGTAGTTTGTATATCAAGGAAGGACCAGAAAATAAGACTGTCCTGGCAGAAATATTTGTAGATGATACTATTTTCATAGGGAATGATGATCTTTGCAAAGAATTTTCAGAACAAATGAGCAAGGAATTTGAAATTTCAATGTTCAGTGAAATCAAATTCTTTGTTGGACTTCAAATTCAACAGAACAAGAATGGCATCTACATCACTCAAGAAAAATACATCAAAGAGATATTGAAAAAGTTTGGTATGGAAGACTGTAAACCAGTTGGAACTCCCATGTGTATTGGACTAAAGCTTACCAAAGAAGATGATTCAAAGGAAATAGATCAGACATTGTACAGATCTATGATTGGAAAGTTGCAATATGTAGTTCATACTAGGCCAGATATTGCTCTTGCAGTTGGAATTGTGGCAAGATTTTTAGCCAAACCAAGAGAAAATCACATGATGGAAATCAAGAGGATAATGAGATATCTGAAAGGAACTGAAGATTATGGATTATGGTATAAATTTGGAGGAAACCTAGACTTAAAAGTGTTTACTGATGCTGATTGGGCAGGAAACCTTGATGACAGAAAAAGCACAAGTGGAGGTGCATTCTTTCTTGGAAAGAGGTTGGTTTCTTGGACAAGAAAAAAGCAAAATTGTAAAGCTCAATCAACAGTAGAGGCAGAGTATGTTGCTACAGCAGTAAACTGTTCTAATATTGTTTGGTTCAAGCAATTGCTACAAGGCATGAAGATGGAAATCAAGGAACCAGTTGTCATGTTTTGTGATAATACAAATGCAATCAACATATCTAAGAATCCAGTAATGCATTCTAAGACTAAGCACATTGCAATCAAGTATCACTTTGTCAGAGAATTGGTGCAGGACAAGGAAATCAGATTGGAATATGTCCATACAAAGGAACAGATTGCTGACATATTCACAAAGCCTTTACCTAAGGATTCATTTTTGTATCTCAGAGGTAAGTTAGGGGTCATTCCCCTATCTGAAGTTCACTAAAAATAAGTTTTAGTGATGCATCAGCTTTACAAAATTAAACAATCATCAGTTGATGCAGCAAATCAAGGAAATATTGCATATGAATCAGTACTAAAGGTACAATGAAATTCATTGAAATTGGATTGTCTTTGGCATGTGTTGTCAAAGAGGGAGAGTTTTACTGTCATATCTTTCCAAAATTTAATCATGTAATTCCTTCATAGAGGGAGATTACTGTAAGAGGGAGAGTTCTCTATCTTAGAGGGAGAATTGTTAATTGTGTTGTGTTGCTGTAGACTTGCTTTCAAATTTCATTTCTACTATGACATGTTGTGTTGCCATCAATGCCAAAGAGGGAGATTGTTGGATACAATTAAGTAATTGTGTATTGTCTTTGATGTTACACAAATGCCATATCAGTTATCAGACAGAGTCTACCGAGCTCAGTCGGTCAGTAAAGCCTTTTGCAGTGTATACCGAGCATTCCTATATGTCACACGGTGAGTTAGTGTTAATCGAGTTTGCACGGTAAGCTAAGGAAAGTTTAGTTCTTACCGAGATCACTCGGGTATCAAAGGATTTTGTAGCAGACGGTTAGTGTTAACCGAGTTTGCACGGTAAGCCAAGGAAAGCTTAGTTTTCACTGAGCTCACTCGGTAGTCGAAGACATATTTTACCGAGTCTAGTCAGTTTCCAAAGGAAGTAGCAGGTTTACCGAATTCCCCGGTAATTGTAGTTTTTACTGAGTTCTGCCGGTTAACACAGGAAGTAGTTTTTTTTGTTCTGTATTGACCGAGCAGCGTCGGCCAGTGAAGAATTTTGTTTTGATTATTAGTTCAAGACGACTTTGGAATATGTTTTGTCAAGTTGGTTGGGCTGACCTGGTATTATGTATAGTATATAAAGAGGTGCTCAAGATGCGGAAAAGTGTGGAATAGAGAGTGTATACGGATAGTGCAAGGAAGTGCAAGGAAGAGACTTATGTGTGCCTAAGCAGAGTTGAGCAGAGGGAAATCTTGGAGCTGCAAAGATATATTTAATCAGTAAGGATCTTATGGAGCTAAACTGAGATCTGTATTCAGCAAGATAAGTTGCATGTATTTTCAGATCATTCATTGTTGCTTTCTAACCATTGTAACAGTCATTCCAAAATCTCCTAATAGAGTTGGTTTAACAGCCATTCCATAAATCCTTTAACAGGGTGGCAATTCAGTTGAATTGTTCTAAAGACCTCTTACAAGGCCACTCCTAACAGGGTGATTAAATCCTCTAACAGGGTCACACCTAACAATGTGTTTTGTAACCTTTAACAGGGTTGGCTCCTAACAGGGCTCACTTCAGAAGAGTGAAAATTGGTGACTAGTTGCTGGTGGTTTTTCCCATATTGGGTTTTCACATAAATCTGGTTTCTACTGTGTTCATGATTACTTTCTTTTGCATGGTCGCTTATTTCAGTAAATGCTTAATAAATTAACTAAACATCTATCAAGTTTTAAGTAGTAATTTATGTGTTTACCGAGTAGCAGCAGCAACTAAGTTTAAGGCATCTTTGGGACTGTTGAATTTGTTTTTGTGGTAACTGATTCACCCCTCCCCTCTCAGTTACCCCATCTTCATTTTCCAACATTATCAGTCTGATGGAATCAGTCAGACCCTAAAGTGGGTTCAGCTAAAATTTTTTTTTTTCGAACAACTAAACCATCAAACTAACCCACTAATCATCTCAAACTGATTAAAAATAAATTTGATCACTGACTTATTGTTAAAAATTCAATTCAACACCTTTTTCCAACTGTCAAATTTGTGCTAGGAGGTCCTATTGTCTGGCTTTAAAAATTTACATAAACACTTGGCTGGGCTTCAAAAATTTGGAATTCTATTCTCTCTGACATACTTAATAGGCCTACCAAATATCATTATATGATGACATCAGGGTCAAAAGATATTCACTGTTAAAGTTGCCTTCTTAAAATCACCTGCATGTAAACATGTTAGAAAACACTAAATTGCATTCGGATTTGGCTTTGACAACTGGGCAAATGGACACTTGGGAAGATGAAAACTGGGATATTGGTTCCCTATCATGAGGACATTATGGACCTACAATTTGGGCTCATGAAAAATCATGGGGCACAAATGGAGAGCGGTCAAAGTGAGTTACTTGGATTTTGCAGACTGGAAATAGTGACAAGAAATCATTTTTTTGCAAACGGAATTGACCTGGAAAAGTGTGCAAATGGATTTGTCAAGATTTAGAAACTGGCACACTTAAATTATTTTTGGAGGACAACATAGGGGTACAATCTATTCAGCCTCACTTATCATGGATTTCAATATATAGCACCATGAACAGGGATTTCGACAAATTTGCAAATGCTGATACCGGTAAAAAGTTATAAATTGCATATGGAATCACGTTTGAAAACTGATCAAATAGATTCATCATAAGATGAAACTTGAAACATAACAAGTCTCTAAAATCTAAAATACAATACAAAAGGAATTTTAGCATTTTTGGTCAATTGGTCAAATGTTGTAATCCATCAAACAGGGCTTCCTAGAATTATGTGCAATGTGCATCAGCATGACAAATTTAAATGACCAACTTTGAGGGATTCAAAACCTAGGCAAATGGACTCAAAATGATTCAAAAATTGAAACATAAGCTCTCTAGTATGGAAACTAGGCACTCCCAAAGTGGCAAGTCATAAAACATTTGTGGGTACAAGATATTCAATTGTAAACACAACCTCCTGTCAATGTTTGACACTTAGGTGAAAATGCAAATTTGGAACTAGCTCAAAAGAAGACTTCACGAAATGGCTCAGAATGTCAATTTAACTTCATGGAATAGGTAGATACACTGAATGAAAGGTATTAGAAACATTAAACACCTCATAAGCATCAAATGGACAACCAGGTTCATAGGCATCAAAAAGCGTTTATAGGGCTTAAATTTCTCAATGGTGCTCAAAATTAGGGCTACAATTTTGAGCACCAATAGTGGCTCTATCTGGGGATGCATGTCCCTTGTGGGCATGGAAAGGATTTAGATCTCTAGGAGAAGAAAACCACACACTTGATAACAAAAACTTCTCTCGAATAGCTTTATTGAAAGCAAAAACAACTACTAAGATTATGTACAAATGATGGCCCCGGGCCACCGAACTTCAACAAAATTGTTTACCTCTGTCATAAACCTGATTCTCATCTAAAATTACATGAGGTAAAATTAAATTACTTCTCCTATTAGTTTCACCAATGATATCAACATTCTGAATCAACTCACTTGGCAAAATTGAATCTACAAATTCACTTTCATAATGCATATAACAACTAGCTTCATTTTCAATCACTTGCTCATTATGAAAATTCTAATCAGCATGCTTAAACATATTAGACTAAAACTGAAAATATTCTTTATTAGACAAATCATGCATGCTATCATTCTCAAATATGAAGGCTTCATATTTAATATAGGGAAAAGGATAACACACACCTTGAAATTGTGTTTCCTTATGCATATCTAGATGATACTCTAAGGAACAATATGACTAGTATTCACATATGTCATCCATATTGGAGTCTAAAACTAATCCATAATCTTCAAATGGTTCTTCACAATCAACAAATAGATTAGCCTTCACATCAGAAAGTTCAGCATAAATTTCACTACAAGGTGCAAGAAAATTTTCAATAACCATCTCATCGAATACCTTGTCCTCATAATCACAATCAAAATGCTGATTACTACATTCACTATCACATCTGAGAGAAGAATAAACTGATTTCTCATAGAAATATGACAACTCATCATCATTTATACCTAGCTCAGCTAAATCTAAAAACTTGAAGTTCTCTTCAAATAGTGGGTTAATAACTCCATGTAGTGATCCTTGTTGAACATCTTGACAAAACATAAGCTAATCATCATCAGGATCTTCATCATACAAAATGTTAGTATATACTTTAAAACCACTTCTCACACCACTGTCTTCATGGAGACTTTCAACATATGAAGAAAAGTCAGAATTATATGAAGACTCACTTGCTATTTCTTCTACCAGACATATTGTGTTCATAATAACATCCTTTTCATTATCTTGTTTAGGATAACCATTATGAATAGACCCTGATTCATCCCTAAAAATCTCACTATATGCTAAACCTTTACTGTCTAATGTAAGAACACTTGACAACTCTTCACTAAAATCTTCATATTCAAACTCATTAACATCAATTGACTTCACCATCTCTTTATCTTCATACTTTGCAGAAAAATCACTTTCAAATTTGTCATTGGCTAACTAATTTGTATAACACAAAAATTGAGATACACTTTCTTTTTTAGATTTAGAAAAAGAATTCACACCTCTACTTTCATAAGAGTAGCAACTTATGTCATTACTTCCTTCTTCCCAATCAACATTAGATTCATATGAAGGTGAATATATTGTAACAATGTCCTCTTCTTGACTCGAGTAACAACTCTCATCATCGGCTTCATATGACACCTCTTGATAATACGCCAGATCAGCAACTTTATTATCATCATTTGAAAAATGACTTTTAGCTTCTTCATACTCACATAGAGATGGTTGTCTTTCAAATTTAGATTTAATAACACATTCAACATGATGTAATCTCTCAATAAGATAATTCATTTCTTTCCTATCCTACTAATTAAGAAAATGCATCTTACCCTCTACTACTGAAACATCATAAACATGTGTGCTTAGTTCTTCTAAATATGACTGGGATAAGTGTAACTTACATTCTTCATCTTGTGTTATATCTCCATGACATGTTGGATCAGAAAAATCAAGTTCATGATCAGAGAGATAACTTTCAAACTCCTCACTTGCATAAGACTGAGATCTAGGAAAAACAAATGTTGTAGCATCATGAACACATGTGTCTTTATTTGCAATAAACTCATTCTTCTCTACACACACATTCTGATTTGAAATTTCAATTTGATTATTCATTACAGTAGGGGTATTGATAACCTTATTTGAAACTAAAGAATCAACATCATGTTCAAATTTTCTTTCATGACCATTATACTAGCTATCATTCATAGCAAAATGACCTCTACTCAATCCATACTTCATATTATTCTCAATATCCCTAGCAGTCATAAAAGCCTGATATAATGTCTATGGTTCTTTATCACTTAGTAGATAATTCATTTTCTTATCAAATGAATCAAAGTAAATAGACAAACACATTTGATCATCGGGTCTATAACTCTTAGGGATTTCATTCAAAACTCTTGATGTTGAATTGAGGGACAAGTTCATCACTCTAAATATGAATCTTCAAGAACTTGTCATAAGAATCAGATATGCTTACCCCTTCCAAATTGCTCCATGAAGGCAGAATGCAACTCACTCCAAGATGAAATAGATCGTGCTGGTAAAAAAGAAAACCGGTCTCTAGCATCTCCTTCCAAGGTTTGAACAAATAGCTTCATGTGCATGTCCTCATGAGCAATCTCATAGTCACCCATCAAATCATTGAACAATTCAACATGATGACTAGCTAAAACAAGATGGTCTCCTCTAAACTTAGGAAATTTATTTTTGACATGATTAGGAATGACATTCAAGAAACCATGAATACCATCAAAGCATAATGGCATATACCTGTTGGTAGAAATAGGTCTATAAACATTACTGATAGGCTGCGTACTTGATGAAAGAAAACTTGACATTCTTGAAATATTTGAAACTCATTCACCAATAATTCTAATTTGTAATTTGTAGCAAATCTACACCCTTCTACTAATGAATCACTTCAAACTATACACTTCACAAACTTATCATAACAAGCTGAAACTAATCTAGTGAAATGTATAAAACTTATCAAATCATTCTCCTCCTCTTCGTGCTAAATTTTACTTGATGGAGAATACACTTTTCACAATCAACTTTCATGACAAGAAAATACATAAAAATGAGAATACCTCAAGATCTAGATGGTTGAAATTTCTTTGTCCACCTTTTGCAACAACAGACCCAAAGTTTTATCAAATCCTTATTGAACCTTTTGAATCAACACATCACAAATCTTGAAACCATTTAAGATGTTTCAACCTCTTCAAATTTTCTCTTCTCTTGTAGTAACTAACCACACTTCATGCATAGAACTACACTGGTACAAAGATTAACTTTAAGTTACCACTCACATTAAGTGAGACATGAATTGGATTAGTTTTGAACATAACTACAAACTAATTTGAAACAACAACAAATAGAAGAAACCTTCTTTAGGTTTATCTTGAATTTGAAACTTCTAAACAAAGCTGAAACATAACCCTCTCCCACACTATCAGATCCAAACTACACTTCTCTCTTCAAAGAAAAAATTCAACAACAAATCCAGATCTACCCAACAATGTGCTAAAAGCCCTCACCTAAATATACCAACAATTAAAAGCCACTAGTTGTAGAGATAGAGTTGCCACTCACAATTGTGAGAAAAGATTTTGAAACATAGATTATTACTGATTTAATTCTAAACCAGACTTTCAACATGAAATAAACTTGCAGATCCTCAAACACTTTGAAAAGAGAACAAGATTGTGATCAATCCTTTGACTCTGAAACTTTATAATGACACTTGTAGAGATCGAATTGATTGAATAAAAACTTATGGCATTCATAAAACATAATTTAAATCCAAGTCTCACAACATACTACCATAAAGGGATAAAACTTACTAGGGTGCATGAAACCTTGCATACAAAATTGAATATGCACAATGTATCAGAGATTTCCAGCTCCTTATCAATGAATTCTTTCATAAACTCCCCAACATAGTTTCTATTTTGTTATGCATAAGGAGAAATTCTGACAAGCGACTTGGTGAGTTGCCAAAAAAATTGAAAAATCTGGTAGCATATGAGGTGGGTTCCGCCTAGTCATCCAATGGCTAGTCCAAATATGACATGTGGCATCAGTACAAATGAGAGCCAATGCCAATAAGACAAGTGGCATCACCTAAATTGTTGAGGCAATATAAGGAGATTACTTTAAAATAAAATATCTCTATGCACGTTCATTCAAATTAAAAAAATTTAAAGTTAAAAATTTGATATTCTATAGTTTGAACTATAGAATTCGTTTAAATTTTTCAATTTTTTGATTTTTAATGTAAACTTTTCACAAAGCTATGAACAAGACTCAGAACTTCAAAGGGCCATATCTAGAGTGATTTTTATCAAAAATAAGCACTCCAATATACCACCAGAACTGGGAAGAGCTGGATTTTTTGAATCTGAGGTCAATTTTAGCATGGGTGTTCACTAGTTCTTGCTATAGGTCAGTTTATGATTTTTGGGGCATTAGCAGTAGAATAGGCAAATTTGATCATGGAGTATCGAAATTGGTTAGAGGGCAGTTCTAAAGGCTTGTTGGGATCCAAATGTGAAGAAAATCATCTTTAAGTAGTTTTCTTGCATTCTGGAAATCACATTTCAACTGATTTGTTACTTTTACCTTGTGAACTCATTTTAACATCAGAAATTAGTTGCATCATTTCATCATTACGTTTTGAGATATTTTATGCCTCTGAGAGCCAAAATGAAAGGATTTGATTCACCAGTTGAGGAGAGAGATTAGAGAGAGTCTTTTCATGGCAAAAAGAGGGAATTTCATGTGGACAGATGTCAATCATAGATTCAATCTAAGAAATTCCTTCTTCTATATCAATCTCATTCTTTTACATTGTATAGGTTCCAATTTTGAGAAGAAAATCACTCACGACTGAGACACCATTCTTCAACACTTCTTCTTGTATGAGTAGCATTTATGCTTTAATGCAGATAGTTCATATTTGTTAGATGATTTATGAGTCAGTTTTCTGTACATCTTTCATGAATTTAGTTTCAAGGAAAACAAACAAAGAGCAGTAAAGGGATTTAAATTCAGTTTGAATCATGTCTCCTATTTGTGGGTCTGTAATCTCTTCTAGTTTGTGAACAAAGAGCATAAAATTGGTTGCATTTTGTTTAGAAGTGTATGTGATTGAAGTGTCTTGCTGATGGAACAAAGAACCATGTAATTGCTTGTTGTTTATCATAGGGTTTACAGATTTCATATTAGGATAGTCTAAGTATGGGATTCATTTTGATGCAGATGTCTATTCACAAGGTGAAAGATAGATCAGGGATCTTGATGTAGAAATATATATGAGATTTCTAGAAGATGTATGGTTGTAATTCATTTAATTTCCCAATATATAAGGCATTGATCAAAGATAGGATCATTAGGTTTTGTTTCTTATATATGAGTCTTGCTGATATCAACATTATTAATCAAACATTTTTCCCTTTTCATGTTGAAGAGCTATAATAGAATGCCCTCACTCAGCTTATAAGATTCATAGCTTTGCATTTAGCTACTATAGATCTGTGTCATTACATGAGTCATTAGGAGAAATGAGGGTAAAATCTACTTAATAGATTTAGGGATATGTTTTTGAACCGGTACAGTATCATTTGAATTTGAGGTCGACCCACCTAGGTTTAGCAAAGCCTAAAGTAGAAGAAGGGTCAAGCCTTATAGTTGGCCCTATGTTTGAAATGATATGTTGAGAATGGGAGTTACCTAACCCTAGATATGTCATATTCTCATGGGGATAATTGAAAACCCAGTAACATTTTCAAACACCAACATCTTCAATGAATATTGTAGTTCATATCTTGCTGCCATGAGTTGGTGTAGGGAAAGTTGGATTTTAATCTTGTAGTTCTTAATAGTCTTTCCCAACTTCTAAACTTCTATATTTGAAATCTTTCCTCAAAGCTGTAAAACTTTTCTTTTCATATAACAAATCTTTGACACCAATTTTTGGAATTAACAATGTGAAAGTGAACTCTTAAAGTGAGGGGGTGAATCAATACTTCAAAACTTTAACTTGTTGTGGTACTTTTCATTGCATTAATTGCAATTATTGTACTATGTGTTATTGTATCACTTGTTGTCATTTTTTTTGTTGTACCATTTATTGTAGTTGCAGTTGGGATACCTCTGTGGGTTACATGTGAGACCATGTATGTGACTATTTTTGTAGACTTTTTTGGTGTTTTGAACTAATTTGGTTCCATATAAAACTTTTGAGAACAAGATACATCTAGGGGCAGCTAACTCCTATCTTCACCATACCATTTTAGACATCAAGTCAACTATAAGGTTAGACCCTTCTTCTACTTCAAGCTTTGCAAAACCTAGGCTGGTATAACTTAGATTCACTTATATATGGTATTAGTGGTAAACATATTCTTGAATCTATTAACAATAGATTTAGCCCTTATTTCTCCTATTGAATCACACAATAGCATAGATCTGCAGTAGCTAAATGCAAGACAATGCAATTCATAAGCTAAGTGAGGGCATTCTATTTTAGCTCTTCAAACATAAAATATAAAGATGATTTGGATTTTATTTGATTTTATGTGGGTGGAGAAGGTGGATGAAAATCAAGTATGGACAACAAACTAATGATCCTATAGCTAATCAGTGCCTCATCCATTTGGAAAATTCACAAATTTCTCTCATACATTTTGACATCTAAAGCACATATGCTATGCTAAGACTCTAGATCTATCCATTTACCTTGTAAATTGGATATCAATGTTTAATCTAAATCTCATTCTTACTTGATATCCTTGATAATAAATCTGCAACCCTATTGATTTCCCTAAAGCATTTACATAACTCATTGAATTATAAGCAATAATGAAACAACATACAACCTTAAGGGACTACAACTATTATCTAGGCCTTTTTTTTAAAGATCATAAAATGTTACAAATTACTGAGAAAGGAGAGATGACTTAAAATGAAACCCAACACCTTCTATTCTTTATATTGATTTCCTTGAAATAATACATAAAAATGCATGAAATTGACACACAGAATACCTAATAAACCAAACTATAAAATATACATATGTTGTCATACAAGAGAGAAAATGATGGGAATGAGGACTTGGTGGGATGGGAAGGGGGTATCATAGCCAAAGCATAGCTTCATGGTCTATAACCAACACATCCCAAATACTTTCCATTCAGACATCATCAATTCCATGAAACCATTTTTGCTTCAATTTCCAACTCCTAACCTTTTCCAAAAAATTTCAACCTTAAATGAAAGAGAGAAAGATAAATTCATAGGATGAAATAATTCAATCCTAACCTAGAGATATTTTCATTTCTTTCCTCATTTCACAAAAGATCTAATTCTTCAATCATGACTCCAATTTCAATCCTAAATTTAGCCCAATAGGAAAAACAAATATTCATCATAACTAAAAATTGGACCCAAATATACCAGAATGGCATAATATTCTTAAAATTAACCCAAGAGAGCTTTTACCATGTGTTTTTACCATTCCTGTAACTGCATTTTCAATTTTCCCCAAACTCACTTAGAAGGCCCAAATTTTACATTTCTACCTATAACATGAACCAATGACTTCCTATGTGAAAACAAACTCGATAATTAGAAAGTTCATCTTCTCTCAATTTTGGCAATATATAATATGTCTATATTTGCATATTGAGAACTTCCAGAATCTCAGTTTGAAAAATTAACTCCTACTAGGCTTCATATAACATATTTGCAAAAATTTAGTCATTTTACAAAGTTTGAACTATAGGTTTAACAAAAAAATTATTTAAAATGAATAGGCACATAAATTTTTGAAGGAATATTTAAAATTAAATTTTTAATGTAATTTTGAATTTCCCTCTTGAAATACATCTGTGTCAAACCTTGTTGAGTGCCATGTCACTTGTCAAGTCTTGATTGGTTGACTATTGCTTTGTCATTTGAACCTTGCCATCTGGGCACTATGTGGCATCATCTTAAGGGCCACCTGCTTCACCATGTCATCACACCATGTCACTATTCCACATCATTGGTTGTTGTGTCACTATCTGAGTTAACATTCTACCATGACATCATGACATAATGACCTTGTGACACATGTCATTCTCTACCACATCAACACCTTGGGAAGTGTGCCACATCTAAAGCCTCTACCACATGTCACTTTTAGATTTGTCCCCCTCATTTCCAATTGGTGCCTAGTCATTATCCACCTAGCCAACAGGTCATTGCCATCTGGTCAGTTGCCATGTTGTAGGGTTAATAGTCAAGAAACTTCACTTTAGTGACATAGCGACCTCTGCCAGATTCACCACGTGTCACCATCCTATGCCTCTATGAGATTTGCACCCCATCACTACCTGATGGCCATTATGCTTAGTCCACCTCTTGTCATGTGTCATGATTTGACTAGTCAAAGTTCCACATCAACGACAATGTCAGCATCTTTTGCATTCAAAATTTTCTTCCTTCTAGTCAACCACAAGCCCCACACCATGCAACTCTTCCCTTTAAAAGGCTATGTCCTTTAAGACACTATGCATTGGTGTGGAAATGTATTTAAACATTATAAAATTGTATACCCCAATGAATGTGGGATAAAACATCTTTAACTATTTTCACTCGTCTATGGCGATGTCATTTCCTATTAATGCTTTCATATCCAGCAACATGTAGGCCTGAAGATGCCATGGGCATTTTTAGAAGATGAATGGGAAACATTTCTTTACCTTTCTTTTCAAATCATAGGCTAGCTCCACCATGCCACTCTATTTCAATGAGTTTTGATTCTCTCTTGTATGCCATGGCTTCAACTCCTCATGCCACTTCTTTTATTTTGCATCCTCAAAGGCATCTCCTCACATTCATCCAGCTCCATTTCTATCAAAAATAAAATTTCCTTTGGTGATAGAATATATTATAATCCCTTGAGCTGATCTAGTAATATGACTCATCATAGTTACATGAAATTCATTCCCATTAGCCACCTGCAACAATCTGTTAAAGTACACATCCACTTGGGCTATAGTGAAGACAATTACTTCCTTCATCTAGTCTGGTACTATCTTGCACAATGTTCCTAATGATACCATGTGATACATGAGCTCCCCATCTTCATCTAGATTATCTTCATAGTGATACCATCTCAAATGGAAAAAAAACCAATTGATTGATGAAGAAAATGTAACTTTGGTGATATTGCTTCATTGGTAATTGAGATCTTTAACCTAGGCATGCCCTGTAACAGTGCTCTTACAAAACTATTTATCTTTTCCACTTTCATATCAGTTTCTTCCCATTTATTTGTATCCTTTCCTAGTTGATTATCATCATTTTTTATGTCTTTAATCAATCCAACCTAAGCAATGTCACCAAAAGATTTAATAGTTCCATTACCAACTGATTTTCTTCTATTTTCCAGAAATTCAACATTTTAATTATTGCCACAAGCTTGAAAACTATATTGAACCCTTTCTATTTGCATGATACAATTGTGGGCAACCAAATTTGATTACTGTTGGAATAGCACATTTAATTTCTTAACCTTCTTGCTAACATCTACACTATCTAATAGTAATGACTGAAGTCTCTTCACCTTATTTTTAGCTCCAAATTATTTGTATATTATGCAAGAAAATTATTTTGCCACTCTATCTTTTCTAGTTCTAATGACCTCAACCTGGTAAAAAAACTGTGATCTTTTCAAAATTAGTATTTAACTTCAACCAATTGTTTTCCCTTTTTGTTTGTTCAATCAACTCCTACTGACCTTCTATATATAAAAAAAGATTCCTATTTTTCTCTTCGATATATTCCTCAACTTCACTAAACTTCCTTTCCTTTATAGAAATTTACCAAAAAGAGATTTTCAAATCTCAAACTTTTAGTCACTTATACTTCAGATGTAGCTTTGAGTATAACTCCTTGGAAAGAGTAGCTTTTATATTATAGTATTGAACATAGTCATGATTGTATTCTCAACATGGAAATATTAAAATTCTAAGATCCTCAACTCTCTTTCTAAATTTTTTAGAAAAATTCTTTCAACTTTTATGTTTAGCAACCCTTACCCATTTAAAATAAAAGACCTTGTATAGGTGATAATCTCATCAACTCATTACTAGCCTTAGGCTTTGTAATGTTTCCTACCTCAGCATTTTGTCATTAGTCAAGCCCCAAAGTGGGTCTGGCCAAAAAAAAAATTAATTTTCAAACAACTAACATCTCAGAGTGGCCCACTAAACATTTGACATTGAGGCATACCATTTGATCATTGTTGATTCAACTTTTAAAATTCATTTCACCTCTTTCTGCCAACTGTCAATTTAGTGCCAGTGGATCTATTAACTAGCCTTAAAAACTGACAAAAACACCTGACTAGGCTTTGAGATCAAACATACTGATTCTTTACTCCACATACTCTTACCCCATTGAATCTTGTCTCATGAAAAATTCTTAGTCAAATATATTGACCATCAAATTTTCCCTTTCAGAACTGCCTGGAAGAAAACATGTCTGAAAACCATAAAACACTTTTGGGTTTGGCTTTGAAAACTAGGTAAATGGACACTTAGGGAGATGAAAACTAGGGAATGGGTTCACTGTCATAAGGAAAATATAAATCTTTTATTAGGGCTCATGATGAATAATTGGACAAAAATGGCGAGTGGTCAAAGTAGGCTACTCAGATTTTGCATTTTGGAAACAATGGCAGAAAAGTGGTTTTTCTAAAATGGAATGGACTTGGAAAAGTGTATAGATGGATTCATCAAGACTTGATAATTGGAACACTCAAAGAATTTTTAGAGTAAAAAATATTGGTACAGTTCAATCAATCTCACTTATCACATATTTTGAGATATGACATCACAAATAGGGGTACCAACAAATCTGCCTTTCTTAACACCAATAAAATGTTATAAATTGCATTTGGAATTGCATTTGAAAACTGATCAAACAAATTTTTCATAAGCTCAAAATTGAAAAATAGTAAGTCTCTAACCTCTTGAATGCAATGCAAAAGTAATTTTATCATTACGGTCAACTGGGTCAATGTTATGACAAGTCAAACAAGGCCTTCCAAAATTTTGAACAATTCACATCAGCATGACAACAATAAATGACCAATTTTGAGGGATTCAAAACCTAGTCAAACAGATTTGAAATGACTCAAAACCTAAAACATAGGCTCTTTGGTATAGAAACTAAACACTCCCAAAGCAATGAATCATGAAACATTACTAGGTGTGAGATATTCAATTGGAAACACAACCTCCTATCATTGTTTCACGCTTAAGCAAAAATGCATATTTGGTCATTGCTCAAAATAGGACTTCACAAAATGACTCAAAATGGCAATATATCATCATGGAACATAGATATGTATTGAATGAAAGGTGTTATAAACATTAAACACCTCATAGGCCTCAAAGGTATGGCTGGGTACACATGCATCAAAAAGTTCTAATAGGGCTTAATTTTCTCAATGTTACGCAAATTTGGGGCTTCAATTTTGAGTCCCAATAGTAGCTCTATCTGGGGATGCATGTCCCTTATGGGCATGGCAAGAATTTAGATCTCTAGAAGAAGTATACTGCACACCTAACAACAAAAACTTTCCCTTGAACAACTTTATTGAAAGCGAGAAACAACTACTCCTATTATATACAAATGATGGCTTTGAGTCATCGAACATCAACACAAACTTTTACCTCTGACATAAATCTAATTTTTATCTAAATGTGCATGAGATAAATTGGAAACATTTCTTCTATCAATTTCACCGATTAGATTAGCATTTTGAAACACGTGACTTAGCAAAACTGAATCTACATCTTCACTTTCATAACATATAAAAGCTAGATTCATTCTCAACCGCTTGCTCATTATGAAAGTTCTAATATGCATGCTCAAAAATGTTAGACTCAAATTAAAAATATTCTTCATTTAATGAATCATGCATGCTATTATTTTTTAATATGCAATCTTCATACTCAACTTGGGGAAGGGATCAAACATACCTTGAAAATGTGTATCCTTATGTATAATTGAAGAGTATTCACATGAGCAATCAGATTTGTACTCACACATGTCATTAATGTCAGCATCTAAAACTAATTCAAGATCCTCAAATGGTCCTTTGAAATTAGCAAATGGATTAATAATCATATTAGAGTATTCATCATAAAACTCAATACAAGGTGCATGCTGATTTGCAATAACAACTTTATCAAACACCTTGTTATAAATCTCATGAGATGCAACATCATTATCATTTTCACTATCATACTTGTAAGAAGAACAATATGATCTCTTATAGTAGTAGGATATGTATCATCATTAAAATCTAGCTCAACTAAATCTAAAACTTCCATGTTTTCTTCAAACAATAGATTGATTACTCCATGCAAGGATCCCTTTTGAACATTTTGACAAAAGATGGGCTGATCATCATCACAATCTTTATCGTATAACATGTTAGTATAAACTTTAAACTCACTATCCATTTCGTCTCCATGGAGATTCTTAGCATATGAAGAAGATTCAAGACTATATGAAGACTCAATTTATATTTCTTCTACCAAGCATCTAGTATCCATAATTACATTATCTTCACTATATTGTTTAGGGTAACCATTACGGATAGACCATGGTTCATTCCTAAACCCCTCACTACATGTTGCAACTTTATTGTCTAATGTAAAAAAACTTGATGACCCTTCCTTGAGATCTTCATATTCAAATTCATTTGCATCAATTGGATTCACCATTTCTTTATCTTCATACATGGAGGACAAATCACTCTCAAATTCTTCATTGACTAACTGATTTGTATAATGCAAAAACTAAGATGAATTTTCTTTTTTAGATTCAAAAAAAGAATTCAAACATTTACTTTTGTATGAATGTTCACTTACATCATTGCTTTCTTCTTCCTAATTTGCATCAGATTCATATGAAGATGAACATGTACTACCACTGTCCTCTTCTTGATTCAAGTAAAAACTCTCATCATTGTCTTCACATGGTGCTTCTTCATATTAAGTTAGACCAACAACTTTACTTTCATCACTTGAAATATAACTTTTAGCATCTTCATCCTCATATTGAGATGAATACCTTTCCACTTCATGTTTGGTTATGTTTTCAAAATAAAGAAAATCATCAATAGGAGAAGGAATGAATAAACTTACATCTTGTATGTATGACTCATCAAGTGAACTAACTTTTCATCAAGGAAAAAGTCAGCTCCTTTTTGAAACAAAGAAACTTCGTGTTCACATGTTTTTACTTCTAAATTTTCAACAAGATCATTTACAATAGTAGTGGTACCTACTTGTTGATCTAAAATCAAACACTCTTTATGACATTTATTTGTCCTTTTCACCTCATCTTTTTGGCAAACATTCCTAGAGAAGTGACTCCTAGTTAATCCATACTTTATATTGTTTCTAATCTCTATCACTATCATGAATGCTTGATACAAAGTCTTAGGTTCTTTATCTCTCAATAGGTGACACATATTTTTATCAAATGCATCAAGATAAACTACTTATAAAAACATTTGATCATTTGGCTTACACTTTTAAGGAATCTCATTAAAAGCCTTTGTAAATTTGATATTAAATTCAAGAACTAATTCATCACTCTTGATTTGAATCTTCAAGAATCTATCAAAATAATCAGAGATGCTTAGTCTTTCCCCAAACTGCTTCATGAAGGTTGAAAGTAATTCATCCCAAGATGAAATAGAACATGTCAGTAGAAAGGAAAACCAATCCCTAGCATCACCTTCTAAAGTTTGAACAAACAAATTCATATGAATGTCTTCATGAGGAATTTCAAAATCACCAATCAAATTATTGAATCTTTGTACATGATGAATAGCTGGATTTTCATGGTATCCATCAAATTTAGGAAAATAATTTATGAGACTATATGGCACGGAGTTTGGAAAACCATGAATGCCATCAAAATTTAATGGCATATATCTCTTGGTAGAAATAGATCTACAATGTTTATCCATGGATTACATACCAGGTGAAGGGAATTTTCACATTTATCACAAACTTAAAACTCATTCACCATAATTACTTTCAAAATTTATTGCTTGCAATAGATTTGAAATTATTTCTACCAATTTAAAACTTTGAACATACTTCAAAATGCAAAAAAAATTTTGCTGAATTTATCTCTCACAAATTATGTTGAAATGTACCGAACCAAACTCCTACTTAGTGCTGAAAATACCACTTGACAGAGAAAATTTTGTAAATCTTACTTTCATGTAAATGAAATCACATAAAAGTGGAAAATACCTTTTAATGTTGATGCTTTCAGACTACTTCAATGCTTCAAATAACATTAGATTCAAATATCATCTAGAGTTAGTAACTTTTTCACCACATCCCATACAACATTCTCACACATTGTCAAGAATCTTGAGATAAATTCTTCAAATCTGCTTTCCAACTATTGTTTCCATCAAAATGTCTTTACATTCACAATGCATTGGTATAGAGATATAACTTTGATTCACCACTCACTTAGTGACAAAAGATTTATCAAACTTGTAGATCATAAAAAGCTAGTCTAGAATTAACAATAGGTATTTGAAAACTTTATACAACAATGTGGGAATTTCACACTCTTGACAAAGTGAAAGACCTTGACATTAACTTTGAATTTTGATAGTAACTTAT
This sequence comes from Cupressus sempervirens, assembly GCA_028749045.1. Classification (NCBI taxonomy): domain Eukaryota; kingdom Viridiplantae; phylum Streptophyta; class Pinopsida; order Cupressales; family Cupressaceae; genus Cupressus; species Cupressus sempervirens. Next base: position 608,737,274 of record CM053784.1, on the reverse strand, counting down.
CAAAACTTTAAAATGACCTCAATGTAAAAATTAGTGTAACCCTTTCAAAGCTACTACTATTAAGAATAAGGTACAATTGGGAGACATGAATCTTCAATAGAGAAATGGAAAAACACCTCATAACCCTACTGTTGTAGCAAATTCTTCCTATAGTATTGAATCTTTTCAAATTCTCAAGGTTTTTCTATAACACATATTCTAAAAATGCTATTTATACCAAAGAATCCAGTATGTTTAACAATGAATTTCTTCATAGAATCACTAGAAAAATCACCATTTTTTTGGTGTTTTAAAAAAATGTGGTTCCAAATTACCCTGATGAGAACAAGATAAATCTAGGGGCAGCTAACTCCCATCTTCAAGATACTATTTCAGACACTAGGCCAACTATAAGGATAGACCCTTCTTCTACTTTAGGCTCTGTAAAACCTAGGTGGGTGTACCTTAGATTCGCTTATATGGTACTAGTGGTAAACATATTCTTGAATCTATTAACAATAGATTTAGCCCTTATTTATCCTATTGAGTCATGCAATAACATAGATTTGTAGTATCTAAATACAAGACAATGCAATTCATAAGACAAATGAGGGCATTCTATTTTAGCTCTTCAAACATAAAATATAAAGATGATTTGAATTTGATTTGATTTTATGTTGGTGGGAAAAGTGGATGAAAACCAAGTATGGTAAAAAAACTAATGATCCTATAGCTGATCAGTGCCTCATCCATGGAAAAATTCATAAATCTCTCTCATGCATTTTGGACATCTAAAACACGTATGCTATACTAAGACTCCATATCTATCCATTTACCTTGTAAATTGGATATCAAATTTCAATCTAAATCTCATTCTTACTTGATATCCTCCTCAATAAACTTGTAACCCTATTGATTTCCCTAAAACATTTACATAAACCATTGAATTATAAGCAATAATGAAACAACATACAGCCTTAAGGGATAGCAACTATGATCTAGGCCTTTTTTTCAAAGATCATAAAACATTACAAATTACTGAGAAAGGAGACAAGATTTAAAATGAAAACCAACATTTATTGTTCTTTGCATTGATTTCCTTAAAATAATACATAAAAATGCATGAAATTGACTCACAAAATACCTAATAAACTAGAACATACAATATACATATGCTATCATACAAGAGAGAAAATGATGAGAATGAGAAACTGATGGGATGGGAAGGGGGTGTCATAGCCAAAGAATAGCTTCATGGTCTGGAACTAGCACATCCTAGATACTTTTCTTTAAGACTTCATCAATTCCATGAAACCATTTCTACTTCAGTTTCCAACTCCTAAGCTTTTCTAAAAAAATTCAACCTTAAATGAAAGAGGGAAAGATACATATATAGGATGAAAGAATTCAATCCTAACCTAGAGATATTATCATTTCCTCCCTCATTTTAGAAAATATCTTATCCTTCAACCATAACTTCCACTTCAATCTTGAAATTCATCCCAACAGGAAAAATAAATATCCTTCATAACTAAAAATTGGAGCCAAATTATACTAGAATGGTATAATATTCTTAAAATTAACCCAATAGACCTTTTACCATGTGTTTTTACCATGTTTGTAACTACATTTTCAATTTTTGCCAATCTCACTGAGAAGGCCCAAATTTTACATTTCTGCCTATAACTTGAACTAGTGATTTCCTATGTGAAAAAAAAACTCCATAATCAACAAAATTTTCTTCTCCTAATTCTGACAATATATAATATGCCTATATTTTCTTATTGGTAACTCCCAAAATCTCAATTTGAAAAATCAGCTGCTATTAGGCTTCATATAACATATTTGCAAAAATTTAATCATTTTACAAAGTTTGAAATATAGGTTTAATTCAAACTTTATTTAAAATGAATAGGAACATAAATTTAGAAGGAATATTTAAAATTAATTTCTTAATGCAATTCTAAATTTCCTTCTTGAAATCCATCTGGATCAAACCTTGTTGACCACCCTGCCATGTGTTGAGTCTTGATTGGTTGATTGTTGCTTTGTCATTTGACCCCTCCCATCTGGGCACCACATGGCATCATCTCATTGGCTGCCTACTTCACTACATCATCAAGCCATGTCATTGTGCCACATCATCTGTCACTATGTCGCTATCCTAGTCAACATTCTACCACTTTGTCACAACATAAAAACCTTATGAAATGTGTCATTCTCTACCATACTAGCACCTTAGGAAGTGTGCCATATCTAAAGCCTCTACCACATGTCACTTTTGAATTTTTTCCCCTCACTACTAGTTGGTGCCTAGTCACTATCAACTAGCTGACGCATCATTGCCATCTGGCTAGTTTCCATGTCGCACGGTTAACTATTGATAAACTCTTCTTTAGTGACATAGTGACCTCTGTCATATTCACCACATGTTGACATCCTATGCCTCTATGAGATTTTCACCACATCACTGCCTATTGGCCATTATACTTGGTCCACCTCTTGCCACATGTCATGATTTGACTGGTCAAATTTCCAAATTAGTGATGATGTTAGTGTCTTTAGCATTCAAATTTTTCTTCCTTCTAGCTGACCACAGGCCCCATAGCATGCAACTCTTCCCTTTAAAAAGTTGTGTCCTTTAAGACACTATGCATTGGTATGGAAATGTATTTAAACATCATAAAATTTCATACCCTAGCATATGTGGGATAAAACATCTTTAACCATTTTCACTCATCTATGGTGATGTCATTTCCTGTTAATGCCACCATATCCAAAAACATGTTAGCCTGAAGATGCCATGGGGATTTTTAGGAGATGCATGGGAATATTTCTTTACCTTTCTTTTCAAATAACATGCTAACTCCACCATGGCACTCTATTTCAATGAGTTCCAATTCTCTCTTATATGTCACTTCTTCAACTCCTCGCATGACCTCTTTTGTTTTGGATCCTCAAAAGTGTCTCCTCACATTCATCCAACTCCATTTACATCAAAAAGAAAAGTGACTTTGGTGGTAGAATAGATTCTAATCCCTTGATCTGATCTAGTAATAAGACTCATCATATTTACATGAAAGTCATGCCCATTAGCCACCTCTAACAATCTCTTAAAGAACACATCCACTTTGACTATATTGAAGATGATTTCTTCCTTCATCCTATCTGGTACTATCTTGTGCAATGTTCCTAATGAGACCACCTAATACACGAGTTCCCATTATTCACCTAGATTATCTTCATAGCGATTCCATCTCAAATAGAAAGAAAAACCACTTGATTGATGATGAAAATGTAACTTTGATGATACCACTTCATCGCCAATTGAGATCTTTAACCCAACCATGCCTTGTAACAACACTCTTACAAAACTATTTATCTTTTCCACTTTCATATCAATTGCTTCCCCTATATTAGTATCCTTTCCTAGTTGATTATCACCATTGGTGATGTCTTTAATCAATCCAAGATAAGCAATGTCACCAACAAATTTACTAGTTCCATTACCAACCAATTTTCTTCCATTTTCCAAAAAATCAACTTCGTTATTATGGCCACAAGCTTGAAAACTATATTGAACCCTTGCTATTTACACAGTAGGCTTGTGGGCAACCAAATTTGATTAGCATTGACATAGGAATTTAAGTTCTTAATCTTATTGCTAACATTTGTACAATCTGATAGCAATGACTGAAGTCTCTTCACCTCATTTTTTAGGTCCAAATTCTTTGTATGCTGTGCAGGCAGATTATTTTTCCATTATATCTTTTCTAGTTCTAATGAACTCAACCTATTAAAAAAATTGTGATCTTTTCATCATCATCATTTAACTTCAAACAAATGTTTTCCCTTTTTGTTTGTTCAAGTAACTCCTATTGAGCTTCTATATATGCAACAAGATTCATGTTTTGCTCTTTGATATATTCCTCAACTTCACTAAACTTCCTTTCCTTTATATAGATGTACCAAAAAGAGATTTTTAAATCTCAAACCTTTAGTCTCTTATACTTTAGATGTACCTTTGAGTATAACTCCTTGGAAAGAGTGCAACTTTTATATTACAGTAACAAATATAGTCATGACTGCACTCTCAATATGGTAGTAATAAAATTCTAAGATCCTCAATTCTCTTTCTAAATTTTTTAGAAAAATTATTTCAAATTTTATGTTTAGCAACCCTTACCCATTTAAAATAAAAGAACTTGCATAGGTGATAAGCTCATCAATTGATCATTACTAGCCTTGGACTTTTTAATATTTCCTACCTCAACATTTTGTCATCAATCAAGCCCCAAAGTGGGTCTAGCTAGAAAAAAATCATTTTCAAACAACTAACATCTCAAAGTGGCCCACTAAACATCTGACATTGACTCAAACTATTCGATCACTATTGATTCAACTTTTAAAACTCAATTCACCTCTTTCTACCAACTGTCAATTTAGTGCCAAGGGATCTGTTGACTGTCTTTTAAAACTGACAAAACACTTGATCGATCTCTGAGATCAAACATATAGATTCTCTACTCAATGCACTCTTACCTCGTTGAATCTTGTCTCATGAAGAATTCTTTGTCAAAAGATATTGACTATCAAAGCTGCCCTTTCAGAATTGCCTACAAGAAAATTTGTTAGAAAACCATAAAACACATTCAGATTTGGCTTTGAAAACTGGGTAAATGGACAATTGGGGAGACAAAAATAGGGGACTAGGTTCACCATCATGAAGAAGATATGAATTTTTAATTAGGGCTCATGAAAAATTACTAGGCACACATGGCAAGCAGTCAAAGTAAGCTACTCAGATTTTGCATCTTGAAAACAATGGTAGAAAAGTGATTTTTCTCAAATGGAATGGACCTGGGAAAGTGTACAGACAGATTCATCAAGACTTTCAAATCTGTACACTCAAAGTATTTTAGAGTAAAAATAGTGGTACAATTTATTCAATCTCACTTATCACAAATTTTGAGATATGACATCACGAATAGGGGTACCAACAAATTTTCCTTTCTTGATACTAGTAAAAAGTTATAAATTGCATTTGGAATCACATTCTAAAACTGATCAAATGGACTTGTCATAAGCTCAAAATTGAAACTAATTAAGTTTCTAACCTCTAAAATGCAACACAAAAGGAATTTTATCATTACAGTCAATTAGGTCAAATTTATGACAAGTCAAACATGGCCTTCTAGAGTTATGAAAAATTCACATCAGCATGACAATAATAAATGACCAAATTTGAAGGATTGAAAACCTAGCCAATGGATTCAATACAACTAAAAACTTGAAACAAAGGCTCTCTAGTATGGACACTAAACACTCCAAAAGTAGTAAGTCATGAAAGATTATTGGGTGTGAGATATTCAATTGCAAACACAGCCTTTTGTTGTTGTTTGACACATTACCAAAAATGCAGATTTGATCATTTCTCAAAATAGGACTTCACAAAATGACTCGGAATGGAAATATATTATCATGGAACACATAAACATACTGAATGAAAGATGTTAGAAACATTAAACACCTCATAGGCCTCAAAGGTATGGCCAGGTACACATGCATCAAAAAGCACTTATAGGGCTTAATTGCCTCAATGGTACTCAAAAATGGGGCCTCAATTTTGAGTCCCAACAAAGGTATTTGTTGAGGATTTTGTGGAATATGGTGATTTTGTAACAAATTTTTTTGATAGGAAATTTTTTTCTCTATGTACCTTTGGAATTCCAATTTATTTTTTGTTTTCTATTATTTTTTAGCAAATAAGGCTTTTTGTTGTTAGAATTGATGCTGGTACATTGCATGAAATTCAAGTGGATTTACATTGGATTGTGTATTAGGGATGTTGGATGCTTGAACCACTTGAGGTTGTTGCTGTTGTGGTTGATGGTGATATTGATTTTTTGAATGTGTGTTAAGTGGATTTAAACCTGGTTGTGGATTGGAAAAATTAAGTTGTTGTACCACTATAGGTTGATGTTTTCACGAGAGTTGCTTATGTCCTTGACAATTGAACATCATTTTTGGGTTTTTTTTTGGTACCTTTGTGTGTTAGATGTTTCTCCTTGGGACATCATATTGATTTGACAATGAGATGTGTTCCTTTTAGGAATGGGTGAAATATCAATAAGACTTTTCCACTGTATGTCAATAGAGGTTGTTGCAATTGATGTCTCACATCATGTACTCATGGGAGGCTCCATAACATTTGACATCATAGAATTTGGTAAAGTTAGGAGAAGGGTGCACTTTGCTGATTTTCCTCCAAAGTAGGTATGTTTGGCATCCCTAGAATACAAGTCCCCTTATGAATGTCTTTTTTTTGCATTATGTGATCGAGATCAAGTCTTAATGTCCTTTTAGGATATTTAGGAAGAGTCTTGTTTCCATTTATTGGTGGCAATTCATCAAACAAGGGATTGATGTTGACATGTTCAAATGTACTTTGGAGGTTTTCAATGATTGATTCTTGATGAGACCTTATACATGTCATTCTTGTTTTTGAAAGCTCCAAAGGTTGTTTTCCCATATCTAAGCCCAAATTGATCATGGATTATATTTTTTCAAGTGTTGGGTTGGTTTGATGTTTGGACTTAGGTCCCTCCAAGCATGGATTAAAGTTGACAATTTCTTAGGCTACCAAAAGTTTGAAGTTTTTGCAGAAAGTCTTGTCTTGGCAAGCCCTAGCCATTTCTTGTCATTGATGCCATAATCTATGTTGGAATCATCACATAGGTGTAATCTACCTTGTATATTTGAGGTATCAATGGTACTTGTGTTGGGTTTACTAAATTCAAAGGAGTATGTTTGTTCATCCTCAGGTGTGTTTGGCATACTTGCCCCTTTGAGTGGTATTGGTATGAATATGGGTTCAAAGTTAGGGCTCCATTGAACCATTACATGTGTAGGAGAAGTGTTTGAAGGAAACCTCATATTAGATGTGTTTCTTAGGGTTGGTTACACCATTTCTAATTGTTAGGGTTTTGTGGATACATGCTTAGTAGGTCCACAAGTAAAGGTTGTGATGCTTTGATTTGGTCTTCATCAAATTTTTGTTGTGTTTTATTATTATTCTATTGTCTTGGATGAGGTTTTGTTTGTTTTTACACCTCAAAAATTGAGGGTAGATAAAGTTCTTTGGGACTCTAAGTTGATTGTGTCCTTGTAAGTGCCAACATGATACCTAAGGATGCAGATGTAATGGAGGAAAACCTAAATGGAATCTATGCCTCCCAAATGCACATGTGAACTACCAACTATGCTTAGATAGTACCAAGTGTGCCCTTGGTGCACTTGGGGCCCTGAAGGTAAGCATAAGGTATGAAGTTGGTAAAAGGATGTGTTAAGGTGACTAAAATGTAGAATGTGAATGATTTGAGTAATTTTTAGTGTTTTCTAGAGTTTAAGGATGTAGTGCAAGCTATGGAAGTGTAGATTAATGTTCTAGAAAATAAGATGAAATCCCTAATTACCTAGTGCACTCTGAAACTACCAACTGCACACCTAAAGTGTGCAATTGGTAAACCAGGGGTGCAGTTGGTAAAATAGGAAAAAACATGGAAATCTAGAATTGATTATGCAAGATATGAATTTTTTGGATTTTTAAGTGTTTATGGATGTTATGCAATGTGAGGAACTATGAAGTAGGGTTTTGATATACAAGGTGAAAATGTCCTAGGGAAGCTATGCAAATGCAAATGTAAAGCAACAATTTGGAATTTGACTAAAGGAGATGAATATGACACTATGGTATGAAATATGATGATTAGGGTTAGACTTTTTGACTTGGGAATGATCTTGGAAGTTGATATATGCAAGGTGGACTATGAAAGGTATGGTGTGCTAGGGTTGATAATGACATTTAGGATATGATTGAAGGGTTTGACACAAGATTTTGACAAGATGGTTGTTGGATTCATTGATGGGTTTTGATGTTTGGAGATGAATGCTTAGGGTTATAGACTATGCAAAATGGAGTGATTATGAAGCTAGCAATAAGTGGAATGAAGTTCAAGGAGCCTAGAGCATGACAATGCTATTTAAAGGGTATATGCAAGGTTTTGACCCTAGGTGAGATCTTTGAAAGGTGTTAACCTAAAAGTTAAATGTTATGACAATCAGCTTTAGATCTTGACCAAAAAGAGATAAAAGTAAAAATATCAAAAGGATAAAATCAAATCCATCTTGACATAGATAGAGTTTGACCAGAGAAAATGATAAAAGAAAATGACAAAATGACCATGGTCAAGATCCATTATCCATTAACACAATGAAATACTCTAGGGTCCATATTTTGTTCATATTTTTGACTAAATTCAAAGGGTTTGGGTTCAAAATGAAGTTTAGGGTGATCAAAATGATGATTATTCTTATAGATATGTAATATGCAAGGGTCATAAGATGAAAAATAAATTTTTGGGTGCAAGATGTTGTTTTGCATCATATGTTGAATGTGGACCTACAGAGGCTTCTAGATGTAGTTTTAGGGTCTCAAAATATAATTTGGAGGCCCAAAATGGTCATGCAAGTACCCAAGTGCACTTTGAAAATACCAAGTGCACTCCAATAGCATCAGTTGCACCTATGGTGCACTTGGGGCTAGTTTGAGTTTAGCTGGTAATTTCATGGCATAGTTGGGAGATTGGGTTGAATGTGTGCTAATTTTGAGTTGGATGATTGCTAAGTTGATATACCAGAGAACTATGATGTTGGTGATGATGCTATGATTATATTAGAGATGCATAATGAAGGTTATGACCTAAGGACTGAATCCCTAAGTGGAGACAATGATGGCCAAGACATGCAAAATGTAGATCAAGACATGCTCAGATAAGGGGCCTATCTAGGTATGTAAGGATACTTCTGAAGTCTCAAATTGTTTTCTAGAAGTCCAAAGTGGGTTCTTAGACTACCAAGTGTGCTTAGACAATATAAACTACACCCATGGTGTAGTTGGGGCTAGTTAGAGTGTAGTTGGTAGTTTCAGAGTACGGTTGATAAACTAGGCTGAAACTAAGGTGATTTTGGGTGCTGAGGTTTCTAGATTGATGTGGCAATGAGCTAAATAGAAGAGGATGGTGATAAGACTAGAATGAATATGTAGACTGATGGTTAGGACACTCAAAATTATTGTTAAATTGTGCAAGATGAAGGTTGGATAATGGAAAAATGCAAATGGGAGATACAAGATGTAGATTTTAAGGTTTAAATGCAAAGACTAAGGGATGCAAAGATAAGCCTAAGGAATGCACTATGAAAGAAGAGAAATGCAAAATGAAGACTAATAAGATGAAATGTAAGACCTAGAGGATGAAAGTATGAAGCTCAAATGTGGTGAATGGAAGTGGATGTTATGTAAAGATGAAATCTAAGTTATGTCAAGCACGTCAAAGGTTACAATTTTTCATGTTTTCTAGGTCTGAATGTTTTGGACCAAAGTTTGCAAAGTTTTGACAAGAGGTGTGATGTTTTCACAATGTGTAATGTTTTGACAAGGTTTGAATAGTATCCAAGGTGTAAATTTGTAGTTTGGATTTTATCCTGATTAATTTTTTACACACACACAAGGCACAATAAGACATGAACAGTTGTTGTTAAAGTGAAAAGACACAACGCAACCTAGGTATTAAGATTGTATCCACTAAATTCCCACTTCAACCAAAGTTTAGGCATGCTTATCTAGAGTGAAAAAATTATAATCTTGGCACCATAGGCTCCCCCTTACAACACACTCACTTCTCAAGGCTACCAAGATTCACTTCCCAAAGGGCATGGCTTCCCAAGGGATTGTTGTCTCTATTAAGGATTACGAGAATGTGGGATGTCTTCATGGGCATGGGTGACCCCCTAAGCTAGTGGATAGAAAATTTATTGGCCTCTAAAAAAAGGTATTTAGTATAGGAATTTTTTCTACCAAGTAAATGATAAACTTCCTTAGAAGGTCTCTGAACCTCGACAGCTAGGGTTTGACACACCACAAGGGTACTAGAGGAGAGCTATAATGCAACAACACTACCAACATGAAATTAATTGTATTGAGTTTTATATAGTGGTTGGAATGCTGACTTGGCTTTGGCCTATTATTGCTTTGAAGTCATCCCCTGTCATACCAAATATTGGGTATCTTGGTCCAAGGAAGACTTCTCTATAGAACGCACATGGATTTCACTTACACCTGAGATCCATCAATAGCGAGGGGAGAGGATACATCCATGTAAATCCTAGGGTTATAAAAATTCATGGACACCAAGCATAATAGAAATTTCATTTTAGCACACCAAACAAAGTGTTATCTGATCTAGGAAATCCATACACATAGTTTAGATAAGGACATAGGATCTTTGACAATGTCTTGCAAACAAGAATTAGTAGTTTGTAATGATTATGTATTCATCCAATGGTCATCACATTTTGTAAATAGATTATTAGTAACAAAAAAACATTTAATATAGGTCCTAGAAGGAAATAGAAAACCTTGATGAAGATTCTAAGTGAAACAAGTTCTTTCTATGAACTAATTACATTCTGACAAAGCAGACTATGCCCTAGAAGGATAGAATGACTTAGGATATCCCCAAGAGCACTCAAATAGTGCTAACTATTCCCATGATGCACTTGCGGCCTAGAAGGGCACAATTGGTAGTTTTTGGGTGCAGTTAAGAGACCAGTTGAAAATTGTGGGCAAATGAGCCCTAAACAATACCTAGAAATTGAAATTTTGAAATCTACTCAACCAAGTGTGCTCAAATAGTGTAGACTACACCCATGGTGTAGTTAGGGCCTATAAGGGTGAATTTGGTTGTCTCTAAGAATAGTTGTAAATATTAGAACAACAAATGGGGGTTGTGGTGAGTCCTAGGCCCCTAAAACTTCCTCTTAGAGGTCCCAAGTGCACCCTAATAGAGCAAAGTGCACCCTAGGAAAACAATCTAATAAAATGCATAAATGAGAGCATATAATAATGTTATTGTGCCCCTAATTAATCTACATGTGATAGGGAAGTGTAGATAGCCATTATACTCTTCCACATGAGCTCCTTCCTTGCACCTACAAGCACAAAAATAAGAACTCAATAAACATACATTGATACCCTCCAGTCTATCATGAAAGCCAAATAAACAAAGGAAGAAACATAAATTTAAAATCCCACTCTTTCATTTATAGCTCCCATGTCCTTCTTTCTTCTCCAAATGATGTGGCTCCAATTTACTATAACTCACACAATTAAAAATCAAAACTCTACAATAATGATATGAGAGTACTAGAAGAGGTGATTTAAGCTTGATAGACCAAATAATAAGTGAGTTGAAGGACCAAGGAACATAAATGAGAAGAAGAGTGCTCAATTTATAATCAGCATGCAAGATGAGAGCATTAGACTTTTCACCTTGGATAAGTGACTTGGCAAGAGAATCCTTTGAGAATCCATGACACAGGATTGCATGATGCTTGGAAGTCAAACATGAATAAAATGGTGGAGGATCTATGATGCATCATGTGACACCTCAAACCCACTGAAAGCCAAGAATCTATGACAATGGAAGCTAACTATAGACATTTGTAAGGGAATGAGAATATATGGATCATGACATATCTTACCCAAATGTAAGTGGAGACTCCATGATCTATCATGCCCATGTTTTATGATGATGTCAAGATTGTGTCAATATTATGTGGAATATCTAAATTAAAAATCCATATAGCCACACAAATAGAAATTAGAAATTTGGAAATCATAAGTGGAAAAAGGGACTTAGGAAATTGTGAATTCCCATAGTTAGTGAAGATGAATCGATTAATTAATAAAATATCCATTAATTAAAAAGGTCATTTAGGAAGAATAAATAGTGAAATGAAATAGGACTAAATTATGGTTTATTTAATCCTATAGAGAGAATTAGTAGATGATTGGCCAATTTGATTAAATAAGTGCGACCTTATCCTTTGATGAAAATGCAATGATTATGTAGATTGACTAGGATGATGACAAGTAGACCAAAGCCATGTCAAATTGATTGATAGAGTAAAATTGCTAACATGAAAAGGAAAAATGACATGAATTAAGGAAACATAAGACTTAACTGATATCATAAATGCTACATGATCAAGATTGATTGATATTGACACAGAGCATGTAGCCCAATTTCACCAATTTCTTCCTAGGTGTCTAGTAACACCCAACCCACTACAAGATGCCAATTTGGTTTACCAGCCTTTAAAAAAATTTTACCTCTATCTCTCCAAGTGGATTCCACTTACCTAAGGTCTTTACCCTTCTCTAGGGCTCTTTGAAAACTTGGGTCAAATCTAGGCTTTAGGGACACTAGCCATCAACTAGGCCAAATAAGGCAAAATATGCAACCAAGTTTCAAAACTCCAAAATTAGGCTAGGATCGGAATCACTAGGCTTATACCTCCAAGATTCATGTATTTTTAGGGCTCTAACAACCCCAAAAGATCAATTTCTCAAAATTAGGCCTAGAAATCCTAGTAGGTCAAATTTCTATTTTCCTTGGAAAACTTCCAAAATTTCCAAAGGAAGTGACAAAGAAATCATCTTTTCAAATACCCTTTCCTAGTTCTTGGAGACTCCAAAGGATTAAGGGTTGATTCTATCCTAGCATGTCCAAACTCCACCGTACTCCATAGACCTAACATTCCTAATTAGGTTGGGTTTCCAAAGAAGTGCTTGAAAATGGGTTCAAAAAATCAAATCAACCCCATGGAACTATTTCTATCCTTCCTAAAACTCCATTTCACCCTTCACCTTGGTTCAGACAATTAGTTTGGAATCCTAAGTGTCACTTCTTCTTTTATTCCTAGCTGAACACATAGGGATGTTCAGCATAGGACCGACTAATAAAAAGATCAAACCAAATTGTCTAGATATGAAAATTTTCCATATGAAAGAATTCTACCATAAATTGCATCCCTAAAAGAGGCATTGAATTCCAACCATGGGTTTGCATGTTAGAGGCACATGTTTGTCAAACCCTTGAAATCAGGCTTAAACCCAACAACCTCTACAAAAATCTGCAATAACTTGAGAAAATGAAAAGATAAAACCTTTAAACCAAATGAAAATGAGACCTAGTTAATCAAGATAACCATTCATGATAGTTTATCATCTTTCCCAATCCATATAGATCCATAGAACAAAGAAAAATAGTGAAAATAGCAGAAAATAAGAGTTTTATTAGTGTAAAACTTCACCAGTCCATACAACTATCTTGTCCTCTCCATGTACAACATTTTGAAACATGAATTACCTACCTTCAATGGTCATAACCATCATTCAAATGGTTATTCCAACGTTCAACCACTTTTTTGGTTTTTTTGCATAAAATGTTGTCATTAACTTACATTTTTGCATGACAACATTGACATTTTTGAGTTATTGACCTCTTAGATAGCTAGATTATTGCCTAATGATTCAAAAAACATCTAAATCCATCTAAAGACTTATAAACACCCTATTACACACTAAAACAACTCATTTTTCATAATGTGACCTTTTGGTTCAATGTGTTATCCTGGTTTATAATGACATGAAGGATCTGCTTGACCTTATAATTGGTCTTATTACATATACCTTATTGGTTTGACTATCATATGGACCTATAAAATTTCCTTGGTGCCCATACTTCTCAAGCCTAAAAAACTCAAGTCCCTTGAGTTGGAAAATCTTCCACTTTAAGGTCCATCTTGATCAAGTTTGTTTCAGTCAACCAAGTTGCATCCTCCACAGGCTTGTTCTTCTAGTTGACAAAGTAATTGTAATAAGTCTTCATTTTGGTTTCTTTGAGAACTTTGGTGTTGGCTACTTGGGAATTTTTTTAGGTACCTCCACTCCATCCATTTCACTTGTATCACAAGCAATGGTTCCCTTATAGGGATACAAATTGCAAACATTAAAAATGTTAGATAAACCAATGTTAGCAAGGAGTTCTGGTTTATAAGAATTTGTGCCATATTTTTCCAAGATTCTAAAGGGTGCCATATTTCTCACCATCAACTGGTGTATTTTCCTTTGGGTAATCTTTCCACTTTTAGGTGAACCATCACCATATCTCCTACTTTAAATTGAAGATATCTCCTAGTTTTATTTGCTCTCTCCTTAATTTTTTAGAGGTCTTCTCCAATCTGTCCTTGACCTCTTGGTGCAACTCCTTCATGACTTCTACAAAGCTCTCTACTTGTGCAGTCTTCCTTTATATCTCACTTACATCCCTCAACTCCAATACTCCCCTGGGATGAGATCCATAAACAATTTGAAAGGGGTTGAAGCCAGTACTTCTGTCCACTAAGTCATTATAGGCAAACTCTACTTGTGTTATGACTACATCCCATGTAACTCCATAGTCTTTTATAATACATATTAATAGATTCCCTAAGGAACTATTTATGATCTCTATCCAGCCATCTGTCTATGGGTGCTATGCAGAAGAATAGGCAAAATTTGTTCCCAACTTTCTCCATGAGGTCCTCCAAAAATGTCCTAAAAATTTAGGATCTCTATCTAATATTATAGACAAGGGTAGCCCATGTATTCTTACAATTTCCTTGAAGAATATCCCTAAAATTTTTGAAGCATCATTACTTGTGTTATAGGGAAGAAAATGGGCCATCTTGGAAAATTTTTCCACTACAACAAATATGCAGTTAGAACCTTGTCTAGTTTTGGGAAAACCAAAAACAAAATCCATGTTGATGGAATCCCATGGTTTTATTGGGATAGGAAATGGTGTATATAGACTTGCATTTTATTTTTTTCCCTTGGCCTTTTGGCATACCATACACTTTTCAAAAAACTTTGTTATCTTTTTTTGCATTTTGGGCCGAAAATAGAACCTTTTGACTAGTTCTAAGGTCCTATCTAGACCAAAGTGTCCTAATCTCCCACAATGCTTTTCCTTTATTATGTTCTCTCTTATAGAGCCTTTTGGAATACATAAATAGGTGCCTTTGAAGAGGAATCCTTCCTACAACATAAAATTTGCAAAATTAGTATGATATCTATCATTCATTTCCTTGCACACATGATATCCCTCAAAGAAATATTCATCTCCTTCATACATATCCTTGATTTTATTGATCCCCATGCTCTACAATCTAGTATTTTGAATGGTCAAACTCCTTCTACTAAGGGCATCTACTACTTTTTTTAGCAACCCCTTTCTTATGCTTAATGATGAAATTATATGCTTGGATGTACTCCACCCACTTGGCATGCCTATGGTTTAGTTTGTCCTGCCTATTTAGAAAACTCAAAGCATGGTTATCAATATAAAGCACAAATTCTTTAGGCAATAAATAATGCCTCCATTTTCTTAAGGATTGAACCAATGCATACATATCCAAATCATATGTTTAATATTTTTTCTTTGCCTCATTCAACTTCTAACTAAAGAAGGCTATTGGTTTACCTTCTTGGCTTAGGACCCCTCCTATTGCTCTATTTCTTGCATCACACTCAATGGTGAACACCTTATTGAAATTAGGAAAAACAAGGATAGGTTCCTCTACAACCTTCTTCTTTAAAAATTCAAAGGACTGATTTGCATCCTTAGTCCATGCAAATTTACATTTCCTTCCACCCTTGATTGTATCAATCATAGGGGCACACACATTACTGAAACCTTTAATGAATTTCCTATAAAAACTTGCTAAACCATGAAATCCTTTTACCTGACTTGCATTCCTTGGGGCAAGCCACTTGAGAATGGCTTCCAATTTTGTTGGATCCATCTTGAGGTTGCCCTTGGAGATGAAAAAAACCTAGGAACACCAATTCCTCCTTCATGAAGTCACATTTTTCCAAGTTGATCCTTAGTACCTTCTCCTTGATTTTCTTCAAAATCATTTCCAAGTGTGTTAGATGTTCTTCTCTAGATTTGCTAAAAATTAGTATATCATCCAAATAAACAACAAAAAAATGATTAACGAAAGGCTTCAAGACATCATTCATGAGCCTAATGAATGTACTTGGAGCATTTGAGAGGCAAAAAGGCATCACCATCCACTTATACCACCCTTCATTCACTTTAAAGGAAATTTTCCATTCATCTCCTTCCCTTACTCTGATTTGGTGCTATCCACTTTTCAAATCAATCTTAGAACATAACTTTGTTCCTCCAAGGTGATCCATTAAGTCCTCCATTCTAGGCATTGGAAACCTATATCTTATAGTTATCTTTTTTATGGCTCTAAAGTTAGTACATAATCTCCATCTACCCTCCTTTTTAGGGATCAAAAATACAAGGACTGCACAAGGGCTGATACTTCTTCTTATGAGCCCCTTTGCAAGAAAGTCTTCCACTTGTCTAGCCAACTCCTTATTTTGTTCCAGTGTTAACATATACGTAGGTTTGTTAGGCAATGTAGAACTAGGTATAAAATCAATACAATGACTTATCTCTCTAAAAGGTGGCAAGGTGTCTATAGTATAGTCAAAGATTACTTCCTTGTACCTATTCAATAGCTGCCTTACTTCCTTGGGTTCTATAATCTTCTCATCTAATCTTCCTTCCTCTCTCTTTTCTTCTAGTTTTGGCTTCACTATTATGGAAAAGAAAGGAGTGTTTTTCACTTTGAGGGTCTTCAAAATATCCTTCTTCCCAACCATCATCACACTAGATGCATGTTGGGACTCCTTCATATCTTCTGATAAGGATCTCATAGTGTATTCTATCCCATTTTTGGAGATGATATAAACATTGCTTCTTCCATCATGTTCAGTATTTACATCATACTACCAGGGCCTATCTAGCAATAGGTGACAAGCATCCATCTCTGCAACATTGCACACAATTCTATCTTTGTATTCCCCTATCAAAAATTCAACATGGACTTGTTCATTTACTATGACTTGTTGCTCCTTCTTTAACCATGAAAACTTATAAGGGTTAGGATGAGGCAATTTCTTTAATCCAAGATTTTTAACCATTTCTATTGATGCTATATTTTTCACTGAACCAGAATATATAATAACCTTGTAGACCTTACCTTTTACCTTGTAATGAGTCTTGAACAATGTCTTCCTTCGAGAAGGTTCTTGCTTTGTGATAGTCTTTAGTAGGGTCCTATTGAACATTAGAGATTCTCCTCTCTCTATATTAGAATTTCCTCTTGCCCCTTGGTCACTTTGTGCATCCTCCTCTTGAGCCAAATGGCCTCTCCTATCCGCTTCTTGGTTGCTACTTCCCATTTTCTTAGGACATCTTGAAGACCTATGCCTTGTCTAATTGCAACTAAAACACCTTCCAATGAAGACCTCTAGAGTCCTCCCTCCAAATCTACATCTTCCATTAGGCCTCCTTCCTCTAAATCCTCCTCTAGAATTTATATCTGCTTCTAACTTTTCTTGACTGCTTGTCTCTCCTTGGAATTTTTTAGATGAGCTTCTACTCTAAAATCTTCCTCAACCTTTGGCATTTACACCTCTCCCTCTACCTTGGGAATCATTTTTCCTCTTTTTTTTATCCTCAATCTTGAGGGCCATCTGATACCATTGATGTATAGTCTTAAGATTGAACAAAAATAGTTCATCCTTGATGGAATACTTGAGCCCATTCAAGTATCTTTCCAACTTTTGCTTCTCATTTTTAGGAACTTGAACCCTTAGAGTGAGTTTATAAAACTCCTCTATATATGTCCCCACATATAAGTACTTTTGCATTAAACTTTGTAACTTTTGATGAATTAGGACCTCATAGTCCTTTGGTATAAACTTCTTTTTAATCTTTGATTTCATCCTTTCCATTTTTCTATAGGTTTCTTATCTTCTTCTATCCTCTCATTTTGAAGAAAATTCCACCAACTAAGGGAAGATCCTTTCATCTTAGACTTAGCAACTCTTACCCTTTGATTTTTAGGCACATTATCAATCTCAAAGTGATTTTCAAGGACTTCAATCCAATCTGTTAACTCCTCTGGATTTAGTTTCCCACTAAACATAGGTAGGTTAGATCTTTGATCCTTTCTTCCTACCATTTCTAGGGCCTCCAACATGGCTCTTTGATCAACGGGCATAGTTTCTCTATCTTTCATGGGCTCTCTATCTTTAGTCCCTTCCTCTTCTCCTTCAGAGTCTTCTAAGACTCCTCTAGCCATCTTGCCCTTCAATTTGTCTAGTTCTCTCTTCATGCTCCTATTCTCTTCCCTTACTACCCTACTCTCTGTCATTTTCTCCTTGACCAATTTGGCTAACTCTAGATTTGTGATCCTAAGAGGTATCTCCCTCTCTCCTTCTTCCATTTTAGACATCTTGCTACCTCAGCAAGTTCTTAGTGGCTTTGATACCACTTAACATAGAGCAATCAACCCAATTTTACCAATTCCTTCCTAGGTGTCTAGTAACACCCTACCCATTGCAAGATGCCAATTTGGTTTACTAGCCTTTACCCAAAGTTTATGTCTATCTCCCCAAGTAGAACCCACTTACCTAAGGTCTTTCCCCTTCTCTAGGACTCTTTGCAAACTTGGGTCAAATCTAGGCTTCAGGGACACTAGCCCTCAACTAGGCCAAAAAAGGAAAAATATGTAACCAAGTTTCAAAACTCCAAACTCAGGCTAGGATCAACATCACTAGGCTCATACCACTGAGATTCATGCATTTTTAGGGCTCTAACACCCCCAAAAGATCAATTTCCCAAAATTAGGCCTAGAAATCCTAGTAGGTCAAATTTCCATTTTCCTTGGCAAACTTCCAAACTTTCCAAAGGAAGTGACAAAAAAATACATTTTCAAATACCCTTTTCCTAGTTCTTGGAGATTCCAAAGGATCAAGGGCTAACTCTATTCCATCACATCCAAACTCCACCTTAGTCTGCAGACCTAACAGGCCTAATTAAGTTGGGTTTCCAAAGAAAGTGCTTGAAAATGGGTTCATAGAATCAACTCAACCCCATGGAACTCTTCATCTCCTTCCTAAAACTCTATTTCACCCTTCACCTAGGTTCAAACAATTAGTTTGGAAGCCTAAGTGCCACTTCCTCTTCTATTCTTGGTTGAACACATAGAGATGCTAAGCCTAGGGCTGGCTAGTAAAAATATCAAACCAACTTCTCTAGATCCAAAAATCTACCATATGAAAGAACAGTCCCCTGACTTTCATCCCCTACAGAGGCACTAAATTCCAACTGTGGATTTGTAAGTTAGAGGTGCATGTTTGCCAAACACTTCAAATAAGGCTCAAACCTAGGAACCTCTACAAAATTTGCAATAACTTGAGCAAATTAAAATTGAAAACCTTCAAACCAAATTAAAATGAGACCTAGTTCATTAGAATACCCAACCATGATAGTTGATCACCTTTTTCAATTTGTACATATCCATACAACATAGAAAATTAGTGAAAATGACAAAAAATAAGAGTTTTATTAATGTAAAACTTCACCATTCTATACAACTATGGTATTCTCTCCATGTACAACATTTTTAAACATGTATTATTTGCCTTAAATTATTCATAACCACAATTCAAATGGTTATGCCAACATTCAACCACTTTTTTGTTATTTTGCATAAAATGTTCTCATTAACTTGAATTTTTGCATGACAACATTAACATTTTTGTGTTATTGACCTTGTAGACACCTAGATTCTTACCTAATGATTCAAACAACATCTAAATCCATCTAAGGACTTACAAACACCCTATTTCACACTAAAAAAACTCATTTTTCATAATGTGACCTTTTGATTCAATGTGGTATCCTAGTTTATAATGACACTAAGGATGCACTTGACCTTACAATTGGTCTTATTACATAAACCTTATTGGGTTGAATGTCCTATGGACCTATCAAACTACCTTGGTGCCCTACACCAAATATGGTCAAACATAATAACATTAATGGATGTTATCAATGTTATTAAGATTGTTTGATGATAAAATGATCTAACAATAAGAGGCTTGACAATGTCAATGATCGAATAATAAGAATGATAGTTTCACATTGCATTGAGAGCCATGACAATACTAAGGCTAGATTGATAGGTTTTTGAGGCATTGAATGTCATAAAAATGCCCAGGTTTGGAGAGATGATGATTGATTTAAGGTATCTGACATGTTTTAGATTGATTATGGTTTATTTTGAGTGATTCTAGGTTGATTTGGGGTGATTATATGTTTATTTGATGTGATGTGAAAAAGGATACAAATAATGACAGACATTTATGAGATATAATCAAATGATGATCATTTTAGCCAAAAGATCAAAATTAGTGAAATGAAAAAATGGGAGGAGTTAGTATGAAGAAGTGATGAAATAGTAGATACAAACCATTTTTGAGCATCTCCAGCTATATATGACTTTATTGACACTTTAGTGACTCGGCACATACCATTTTCTATGCACATATTGGTGTTTGACACTAACTATGTATATTGCTTAGCATATACTACTTACTTGACACATACATGGTTCTATTAAGTAATGACTTAAGTGTTTTTTCACTTTCTTAAAAATACCAAAATAATATCAACAATGTAAGGATTAATGAAAATTTTGAACTAAGGAATAGATGGTAGATTATAATTCAGATAAAGAAGAAGATAATTCTAGAATTTCTAGATAGAATGTTGAATTTTTATTTGAGACTAGCATTGATTTTCAAAATGATATGTTAACTATTGAGAAATGGGGAGAGCAAAGATTTGAACCTAGAGAAGAGATGAGAGTTGAGATGTCAACTCTACCTCTTATAGGAATCTAATAAAGAATCACCCTCTTGAGTAGATAATTGGAAGAAAAGTCAAAGGTGTGCTAACAAGAAATAGAGTAAATGAGGAGATATAGTTGGTATATCAAGTTGAAACTACGAGCACGGATAAAGCATGTAAAGATGATCTTTGGATTCAAACAATGAAGGAAGAATTAGATCATATTATGAAGAATGATGTTGTAATGCCTTGCCCGAAGATCGTTGGAATAAGGATGAAATACAAGCCAAGATAAAAAAAAAATTTGAATAAGTATCAGTGCACATGACTACATCATAGACAAATCACATAGATCACAATGGAAGACTTAACCATCATCCCAACAACCAATGAATCTACAAACTCCACTACCCAAACTAACACACAAACAATAGGAAACAAAAAATGAAAATGACAACAACACAAAGAAAATTAGACCTGTCAAGGCATGGCAAATTAAGTAAACCCAAAGGGTACTAGAATCTATTGAAAATTGGCTAATAATGACAACAATGGTAACACATGATATACATGTTCATGGGAAACCATGGAAATAAAGATACTTACTATTTGGTAATCAGAAAATTGTCTAAGTATAGAATTTGGTTTACAACAGTATATTATTTTGTTTAAAACTTGTTGTTGACATCATATTATGACTGGTGAAGTTACATGGAGAGATTAAACATATTGATGGTGACAAGTATAACCTTAGAAGTCAATATGGATTGTATAGAATAGAGATAATCATGTTTGAAGCACAATAGGAGAGCATAATTGAAGGAAAATAATTTTTTTGTTTACAAAATAAATACTTGTCCAATTAGGGATGACATCCTAGATTTTTACTCTAAATTGGAAAAGTGGGTTTTAGTCTTAGCCAACCCAACACATGATATTTATGCAAAGGACATTATGTGATAAGATGTGAGCTATCTTGAATTGAAGTACAAGTATGAATTGTGAATTGTGACTACAGGTGAACTTTTGTGAAAGTGATATATGTGAAGTTTTATATGACCTATTTGATGATCCAAGATCAAGCTGAAGATTAGAGATTACTAAATGAAGAAGATAAGAGTATATTACTTTTTTGATTAGTGAGTTATTCTTGTAGTTGAAATTGCATGTTTGGGTAGTGGGCTCTTCTTGCATAGATTATAACACAACTCCTAATAGGGTTGAAATCTCCTAACAAAGATTCAAAGTATCCTAACATGGACTCCTTATACTGAATTTTCTCATTGACTCCTAATAGGGTCCATCCTCTAAAAAGGAACTTAATTATATATCAGTATATTATCTAGTGGGTATCATCCTCATCAAAGTTTTCCCTTGGCTAAGGTTTTCCTAGTTAACAAAATATGGTGTTATGAGTTATCTTTGTGCATTTTATTGTTACTATTTAGCATTAATTTATTGCATTATTATACATGGTTTAAAGTAATTAATTATATACATTCAGTGACTAAACTTTGTAGATTATTGATTCACCCCCAGTAATCCCTATTTCTAACAATTGGTATCAAAGCACAATTACTTTGAAGAGGCTTAAGAACATAAGTAAGATCCCTATGGATATGGAATAGCTACTGAAGAACCTTGAAGAATCTCTTGAAAAAATTGATCTCCTTAATAAAGAAAGACATAATCTAAAGGAAAAATATGAAGACTCCAAAGTATACATTGATCAATTGAAGGAAAATATTGAACATCTTGTTGGTGTTTGAAAATGCTATGGGTTTCAAATTGCCCTGATGAGAATACAGTACATCTAGGGTTAGCTAAATGTCATCTTTAACATATCATTTTAGACACTAGGCCAACTATAATGCTTGACCCTTCTTCTACTTTAGGCTCTACAAAACCTAGGTGAGTGGACCTCATATTGAATCTATATGGTACCAGTGCAAAAACATATTCATGAATCTATAATCAGAAGACTTAACCCTTATTTCTACTATTAACTCATGCAATAACAAAGATTTGTAGTAGCTAAATGAAAAAAAATGAAATTCATAAGCTAAGTGAGGGTTATAATTTTTAGGTCTTCAACATGAAAGGGGCGAAACCATTTGATTAATAATGTTGAATTCAGCAAAACCCCTAAGATGCAGCAGTAAGAACTAATGATCCTGTAACTAATGAGTGCCTTATCTATTAAAAAATTCCATGAGTCAAACATGTACATATGGATACCTAAGACATATTCGTATCTTCAAATATTTGATCTATCCATTCACCTTGTAAATAGATGTTTATGTTCAATCTAAATCTCATTCTTAACTGATATCCTCCTGAGTAAACTTGCAACCTATAATACCCTAAAATTGGCTTATTGCCATGATCACCAATTTTGGTCTATTTTTGATCAATTCTAAAGTCCTATGTCATTAGGCAAATTCTTATTCTGCTACTTGCTACTTGACTTAATTATCAAATGGAGAAAACCTAAATCTGCATTCATTATACTCTTTATTTAATTCGTAAAGTATTGATTCATATTAGTCACATTAAAACCTATTAATTACAATTTAATTTAATTTAAAGTATTTACACTTTAATTAAATTAAATTATATCCTAAGGCTAACATACTATGGAATTAAATTTATTTAATTTAATAAATATGCCTATTTTAATTAATTAAATGAAATTATTTAATTAAATATGAAAAGTGCCTCTAATTAATTAAATAGAATTATTTAATTAAATGAAAAAGGTAATTATGAGAGCATATCTCATTTTATTAAATTAAATATCTCTCCAAAATCTCTCTTCAGTTCAAAAAGGAAATTCCTAGTTCACTGCTGATCAAATTAGAAGTGATCCAGATCACTTGCTTTTACACTGAAGTCTATTTGAGTTCACTGACTCTTACCCTCAAATCTGAGCTAGTTAACTCCCTTTGATTTGGGAATCTTCCTTTATGACTGAACTTCATCTTCAATCCTAACTATTGATTGAAATTGATCTCAATTGTTGATGGATTCTAGGAAAGTCTATTTAGGAGACCCTCATGTCCTCATTACAGAGGTTGAATTTTCATAGTATTGAATTGCTATCGAATTGAGCACTCACCTTATTTTCTAAATTTCCACATTGCTATCATTTTTAGATTCTCATCCAGCTTAATAATGCATACATTTTGCTTAATGTCTTTTATTTCGTAGATTAATTGCTTGCACTTCATTTAGAGTATAATTACATTCATCTAGCTTAATTGCATTCATCAAATCCTTCATTCTTAGAGGGTATGGTAGCTTACACCTCATATTTAAGGGCAATAGGTCGACTCGTAGGGCTAATCTTGGGTGAAAAATCTGATGTTTATTCCAAGATGAATTCGCATACAATGACTGTGTTGAAGTGTCTGTGAGGTTCAAAGGCCCACAATTCACAGGTACATTTTTGGTGCCCATTGTGGGGCTCGAGAAAATCAATTTCTCAGGGCTTCTCTACAATTTTTTATCAAATTTTGAATCCTTTGTTTGTACAATTCCATATAGATTCAAGAATCTTTGCATGAAACTATTTATTTTAGTGCAAAGATCAAGAATCTTTGCATAAAGATTCTCTCTAGGTCGTGCGAGAAACTACTTGAGCATGCAAAATTTTGTGCAACACCTATTACTTCACATAGGCCATAAAACAATTTTGTGTGGGCTGTCAATAATTTCACACGGCTTGAATAGAGATTTTGCACAAAATCCTATGACAACAGTTTCAATTTTTAGCATTATTTTTCGATCTTCAGCTTATCTAATTTTGCTAACATACTTGTCTTAATCTATTCTTTAATTTTTTATACCTTAATAGTTGTTTGTAGGATGTATTTCCAAAGATTCCTTTTAAAACCCACTCAAAAACAAACTAACAATTTGCTTGTAGGACGCTGTCAAAGACATGCTTATCAAAGATCAATATTTTCAAACCCACAAAACAATGTGTGTCTTCCTTTTCTATTTTCAAAGCTAGTCTAATTAGGAGCTTGTGAACTTCCTATGGTGCAAGACAAAAGAATAGGGGAATATGCTCTTCACTTCTTGGAAGTCATGACCAAGAGTGAATCAAAAACTTATATGCTTTCGAAAGATGACATTCCAAAGAAGGCAAGCAGCTTGGTGGTTCTCCAACACTTATTCTCTTCTATGATGAGACACTGATTTCCTTTAAGGGAATCAAAATCTTTAAGGAAGAATGAGTTTGGATTGATTAAGCCAAGTCGGTAATTAAATTGTTTGGCATATTTGGGTGAGGAAATAAGGTAGAGGATTATGCTCTTTCCCCTTGAGGGGAATCAAAAACTTGAACCCTTAGATCTAAACCACCAGTCTGTGTCAATCCTTTAGAAGGCCTACCAGAGTGATCCAACCTTTGAGAATGACCCAAGTAAGTACACTCCTTTCACCGAAGATTCCAACTCACTATAATCAAGATGCTTTGTAGAGAAAAAGACTCCAAAGCCAGATTAATTTCTTCCCCTTAATTCTTGATATCGCATATCAAGGGGAAGCTCTATCAGTGCATTGGTTGGCACCTTTCCCTAGCTTGTTAAGCAAGTAGTGTGCACTTTTAGATGCTAGTGTGGGTTGCTAGTCTCAACTCCAGTTGCAGAGCCACCGAGAATTAATACGAATAGAAGCCAAGTAAAAACCTCCTAGTTAGAAGCTACCTAGTTCACCTCTGAAAGGAGGCATAATCTTTGTTCAAGGAGGGGGAAGAATATCTCCTATAGAACTCACCATAGGCATGCTACTAGATGTTTGAAGGTGGTATACAGGCTCATCCCCTACCACAAGGGTGCTCGTTCAGCATATACTATTGAGTCCTATGAATATACCAAAAACACGAGTGCCCTCTAGGGCGTGACATGGTTGTGTGAGGTACATGAATGCATATAAGATGTGGGACAAAGGTTTTTCCTTCTCTACCAATTTTTCTAAGGATAAAGCATGTCTATTATCAAGTCATCAACAAAGTCCAAACCATTTTACAACAAACAAAAGTCAAGACTCCCCTATCTGGTTGAGTTGCCTTGTCCTCAGCGAGACTATTTTCGACTACTGCTTGCTTCCCATTGTCTTCTTTGAACACTTTTCTTGAATTGCAAACTTGAAACTTTGTCCAAACATCTTGTGACGTCAATCTTGCTGTCTATTCAATTGAACTTTTCTCAAAAATCTACCCAATTTATCCAAAAGGTCCAGAAACCTTGTCAAAATTAGTTGCTATTGTAAAATTGGTTTATCTTCTCACATGAAATCATTTGGGTCTCATGCAAAATCAACTAGTCCTCATGCAAAATCATTTTGTCCTCGTGTAAAATTAAACTTTTGTCATGAGTCTTCATGCAACCTGTGAACTTTCTCATGTGAAATTAAACCACTATCACAGACCTTTGTGCAAGCCAAAAAACTTATTCATGTAGCCTGTAAAGGTTTCTTGCGCAAGACTTTGTGTCATCATTACCAATTTGGGTCTATTTTAGCTATCTGCAATTTGTGTACTGTATTTTTGTACATCCTTTTATCACTCTCTATTTGCAAATAGTCCTAAAATAGAGGCACTTTTCTTAGTTGAAGACTTGTGTCTCATACTTTGATTGGTCTCCTCTCTTAAGTTACCTTTTGTCTTTGCCTCTTAATGCTTGTCACACTTTTTGTCGCATTGGTCATAATCTCTGGTTGTTCTAGCCTTTAAATTAGACCATTTGTGCCATTAGTGTACAACATTCTTGATATTATCTTGTCCTTTTTGAGACTCAATCTTAGTGTAGTCCTTGTCCAAGTTCTAGCTTCTTGTCCTTGTCTATGAATGTCGCAATCAGAAGAAACAATGTGTTTTATCCTCTTAGACTTAGACGTGGTTGTGCTAGGGATCGTAATCGTGGTAGAGGTCACTTATATTTTGTTACACAATCTATATCTAGTTTGGCTAGTGAGGCATCTTCATGACCCCCCTCACCTGCCAGGTCACCTCGAACTCAGTAAACATTTTCCATAAACCTGCAAAAAGTTAGGAATCTTTTGTACCAAGAGGATACCGAGATAGGAAGAGGTCCTACATTACCAAACACGATGTCTAATCCTTTTTTAAGAAGATCTTTTGAAACACAACACACTGAAATTGAACACATTCCTACAATGACTAATCATGAACCTAAACATGGTAGTTACAGTTGACATCAAGAACCACCAAGGAATGACAAAGAGAAAGAGAAAGACCAAGACACTGATGAGGAATAGGAAGAGGTAGCAATACTCCCTGAACACATAGAAAAATGTTGAAGAGACAAAAACTTCCAAAAGGTCATGGGAATCCTACTCAACGAAGAGAAAGAAAAATTCTTTCTCAAACTTGCCCAAGAGGGAGCTAAATTGCCCTCTCATTTTAATGTGGAAACCATTATCACACCTAAAGAAGAAACTAAGAATTGTAAACTTCAAAAACAACTGAAAATTATGCAAGACCAATTGGCTCAGATGATGCATGAGAAAGAGAAACCCACAAAGACATACACATTGGATGCTCTTTGTCCATTTCCATTTGACAAAAGCATAAACATGCCACCTTTCCCATGAGGCATAGAGCTACCCAAATATGACAAGTACTTTGGTACTACTGATCCCCAAGATCACTTGCAAGAATTTGGTGCTTTGTCTATGGAGTTTATACATGATCAAACCTACCTCATGCGTTTATTCCCTAGAAGCCTAGGTGGTCAAGCTTTGGAGTGGTTCTCACATTTACCTCCTGGTATCAAGATGTTTGACAAAATTGCCAATCTATTTGTTTAGAAATATTCTCATAACATACAACACCTTATCAATATTTGAGATCTATGCAACCTTAAATAGAAAGTTGGTGAGCCTTTTCTCACATTCCTCCATCGGTGGAGACAACTATACACTAAGTATTCTTGCAAAATCCTAGAAATAGAGAAGCTTGACATTTTCACTGATAACCTCTTACCTGATTTTGGGTATACAGTCCAACTACAAGGTCCACGTACCTTTGAAGACATGATTAGACAGGCTATTCATATCGAAGAATTTATGGTCAAGAAAGGTGAACTCACTCTTTAGAGAGACATAAAACAAGGTTCCACTTCCAACAGGGATAAAACCAAACATGTCAATAAGAACCTGAGAAATTGTACATGATGGAGTTGTTGACAATGTCACACCCAAACTGGCTAAAGTGGCATTTAATCTCACAGACTGCCTCAAAGTGGCCAAAAATGCTAAGAAACCTCCCCCCGACAATAAGATGTATGGGAACTCATGGGCAACATGCCCTAAGTGAGAATACACGCCTTTGGGAGAACTCCTGGATGTGGTTTACAAAAAATTGCTGCAACACAATCTTATTTCACCAATGGATAACCCTCGTCCCTCTGATCCACAACCACATCCACCATGGTGGAATGAGACTTCATTCTGTGAGTATCACCAAAACAAGGGACACAAAACTAGCAACTATATAAACTTGCACCATAAAGTCCAAGACATGATTGATGCTGGTGACCTTGTGGTAGATGGACATAACAAAAACTCAAACCACAAGGCATTCAAAGAACCTTTCTCAGCTTATGAAAAAGGAGAGACTTCAAAACCACAACCCTACAACAAGGTCAACTATACCTATTCCAATGATGACAATGTCATTCATATGGTTGAACTTGTGGATTCTAAATATTGCAATGTTATTACCATTAAGGGGAAACAAGATAACGGAAAACCCAAGACACCATTTTTTTTAGGGGCTCTACTTCCAATGCAATTGATAATACATCCTTGCAACACTGTGCTAATGTTGTTACTCACTTTCACACCAAGTTGGTGCTCAAAGGCCCTACGCCTCCTACTTTAGATCTTGAACAACACAAAGACAAGGCCCTTGCTAGTCCATCCAGTAAAGGTGCAAAATGGACAAAAAACTTGACCACAACTAGTTATAGTGTTCTCGATCAGCTAAAATGAACTAATGCTCAAATTTCCATCTTTGAGCTACTTAAAACCTCGCCTACTCATAGGCAGATTCTAGACAAAGCCCTCACTGAGGAAAATGTTCCTCAAGATCTTGATCTTGACTAATTCCAATCCATGGTAGGTCACCTGACCTCACCTTATCTTATGACCTTTTCCAAGGAGGATGAAAACTTGCTGAATCACCCACACAATCAGCCTCTACACATTGAGGTTATGATCCACTAGACACGTGATCATCAGATACTCATTGATAATGGTGCTGGCCTAAATATTGTCTTTGCTACTCTTCTTAGACAATTGAATTATTTTGAGGACTCTATCGATCCTTGATGAAAGATCACTATTAAAGCATACAATGAAGTGGAACAAAAGTCTCTAGGTCTTGTGGTTTTACCAATTTGTGTTAGTCCTATCAAAAGGGATGTCACCTAGCAGGTGCTTGACATTCCCTTGGCTTACAACATTTTGTTAAGACAGCCATGGATACATGAGATGTGTGCTATACCATCCACATACCACCAATGCATCAAGTTCCCATTTCATGGCTCCAAAGTTACTATTCCTGCCACTACTAGCTAACCATGAGTCTACTAATTATCATGACAATAAGCTGAAACAAATTGAGAAATCATTCAAACTGAAAGAAATTGGCATGGGAGAGTATCACATTGAACCAGTGCTATCATTGACATCGCTCCCAGAGTCTCCTTGACATTATGGGAGACCCACATAGGCAAAGAAACTATTTGTGCTGACACTTCAGACCAAGTATAATGGTGCTTTTGTCAAAGCTACAATTCCCTTAGAAGATGAAAGCAAAAATAGAGCCATTGCTACATGGCTTTATAGAGAAGAAGCTCCAGTGGACCTAACAAAACAAGCACGAGAAATTACTCCTAAGAAATATGGGCCTAGCCTTAGGCTTATGAAGTGTTTTGGTTACAAGGGAACTGGCCCTATTAGGTGCAATAATAATGGCCTAATTGATCCTATCAAAGGAAAAGCTCGATGCAACAATGATACAACTGGCCTAGGATTTAAGAAGGTCCCTTTCCATTTGGGATCAAACAAATTCATACCTGTACCTGAGAGTTCATTTGAAAATGAGTCACAATCTGAGTTAGGTACTCAAGAGGAAGAATCTGATGATGAGGATTCCTAGCCTCATCTTATTCCTTATGATCTTGCTAAATTATTTGCTAAGCTAGATGACTTTGTGCCATGTGTTAGAACTATGGATGATACTAGTTATTCTTCTGAGGACAATACTAAGCAACTCCAATATCATTCAGAAAAGGGAGAATCTAGTCAATCATGTTGTATTGAACATTTGTGTAAGAACCCAGAGGCTAAAGGATAGTATGTCCCTATCACTGTTGGGGAGTTCTATAGTCTCTCACCATGTAGCACCGATTCTCATGAATATGAATTTGACTCTCTTTTAGAAGATACTACTAATAAAGACATTGACCAAGTGCATGTCTATGAAAACCAAATTGAGGTGGGTGAAACATTTAGGGTTAGGTCACGGGGGTCTGATCCAACTAGTGTCCTAGAGTTGTCAATTACTAATTTTCATACTTTGAGGCATTTGAACACACCTATGGATGAAGTCGATGTAGGTCTCAAATTGCTGGTCCATGCACTTAATGACTATATTGTGAATGCAATTGAACTAGCCACTACTCTCTCACTCACACATCTCATGCTTATAGACTAGAACCCCAATCCATCTAATGAAGTCCACACATTCTAGAATGACTATGCTCTCGCCTGTTACCTAAATGCTATCAAACCTATAACATCTTCCACCAATGAGTAGAGTGTCAACATGACTAAGGCTAATATCAAATATCTTAGTCACAAAATTAGAAAGAAAAAATACAAGAGGTTCGATGGTGAAAACCACATTGTGGCAGTGTCAGATCCCAAAAAAGTAAAAACAAAAGATGTATCCAAGGGTGAAAACCTCTCTGAGGCACCCATCGATGAGATATTTGGTGTCCTTCCCAATCAATTTTAGGAGAGATCATCAGTGTTAATAGAGCCGACATAGCCAATTCATCTTGGCACAGAAGAACATCCTCATTTGATACATCTGGCACAGCCACTGTCACCTAAAGAGAAGGAACACTTTATTTCCTTTTTCAAAGAAAAGAAAATAAATTTTGCTTGGACATACTCTAACATTTCAGGATTGGATCTTGATCTTATCATGCATCACTTATCCATAGCACACTAGGCATCAAACTAGTTAAATAGAAGCTTCGAAAAATGCATCTTCATGTTGCATTGCTTGTCAAAGCAGAATTGGAGAAACTTCCAAAGGCTGGTTTCATCTGTGCAATTGATTATGCTAAATGGATATCCAATATTGTTCATGTTTCCAAGCATGATAAATCTACCAAGGTTTGTATAGACATCCCTGATCTTAATTTGGCATGTCCTAAAAATGACTTTTCGCTCCCTAATATCAATATGATCATGGACATGACGGTTGGCTATGAGATGTACTGACTTATGGACAATTTATCTAGATACAATCAGATAAAAATTGTACCAGAAGACCAGAAGAAAATGGATTTCACATGTGCATGGGGAACCTTTTGTTGGAATGTGATGCCATTTGGTTTGAAGAATGCTGGTGCTACATATTAGCAGGTTGTTACCATAATTTTCCATGACATAATGCATAGAACCATGGAGGACTACATTGATGATACCTTGGTCAAAAGTTCCAAACACAATACTCATCTGCAAGATTTGGGACCCATCCTAGATCATATGGAAAAATTTAGTCTTTGACTCAATCCTAAGAAATGTGCATTTGGTGTCACATTCAAAAATTTGCTAGGATACATTGTCTCTGCAAAAGAAATTGAAGTAGAACCAAAGAAAGTACAAGTGATAATGGACATACCACCACCTCAGAACATCAGTCGGATGAGAGGACTACAAGGAAGGCTTCAATCTATTTGTAGGTTTATTTCACAATTGGTGGATAGATCACAACCCTTCACAAACACCTTACATAAGGGTGTGAAATTCAATTAGAGCCAGGATTGTGAGCATAGCTTAACATAGATCAAACAATATCTTGTCAATCCTCCAATTCTTATGCCTCCTATTCATGGGAAGCCTTTTCTTTTATACATTTTAGCCACTGAAACATCTTTGGGAATCTTGTTGGCTCAAGAAGATAAAGACAACAAAGAAAGAGCTATTTACTACTTAAGCCGAACATTGGTTTCTTATGAGAAGAACTATAGCATTATTGAGAAATACTGCTTGGTAGTTGTGTTTGCTTCCCAAAAGTTGAGACACTACATGCTTTCCCACACTACATGGCTTGTGGCTAAAATAGATCCACTAAAGTAATTTCACAGTAAGGTGGCTCTCACAGGAAGATTGGCTAAATGGGTCATGTTACTCAATGAGTTTGACATCCAATATGTTGAACACAAGGCTATAAAGGCACACACAATTGCAGACCAGCTGGTTGAGGCACCCATACAGAGTCTTCTACCAATGAACATTGATTTCCCAAATGAGTCAATTCTGACACTCAAACACCATACACAGGTTATGTTCTTTGATGGGTCCTTCACACAATAGGGATCAGGTGCTGGATTACTCTTTATTATACCACAGAGATACTCATTTCCCAAAGTGTATAAGATTTTGTTTCCTTGTACAAATAACATTACTAAATATGAGGCTTTGATCAATGGCATAAAAATTGTAGTTGAATGGAGAGTGGATTAGTTAGACATCTTTGGTGACTCTTATCTTTTTATCAACCAAGTAAATGATGTGTATCAAACAAAGGATGAGAAACTAATTCCTTACAAGCACATGGTTGATGACTTGAAGAAGTATTTTGTACACATCACCTTCTAGCAAGTTCTATGAGTAGATAATAAAGTGGCTAATGCCATGGCCACCCTTGCCTCTCTACTACAAATACTTGAAAATGATCTTTGATATGAGTTCTTGGTGGAAGCATTACACTACCCAGCCTATGATACCCCTAATTCTAGGATGATCTATTCTATTGTTTGATAAGAATCATCCCGCTACCATCACATCTATTCCTACCTTTGTAATCAAACCATTTTGGAAGGTCTGACCCAAAATGAGAAATGTTACCTAATTCATAATGCTTCACATTATGTCATTATTATTGATGATCTGTATAGGAGAGGTCTCGATGGAACACTCCTTAGGTGTTTAGATCCTGACGAGTCTAAATGTGCAGTAATTGACGTTCACAAGGGCATTTGTGGATGTCATTCCAATGGCCTGACACTAGCTCACAAACTCCTTCGTTCTAGTTACTACTAGCCTAAAATGGAGCAAGAAGCTATGAAGTATGCTAGGTCCTGCAAGCAGTGTCAGCTACATAGGAATCTCATTCATGCTCTAGCCAGAGAGCTGATTTCCTCTACTACAACACGGCCATTTCAATAATGGGCTTTCTACTCAGTGGGGTGGATTCACCCAACCTCCTCTAATGGAAATAAGTTCATTATCATAGCTATAGATTATTTCATGAAGTGGGTAGAGGCAGTACCTCTCACAGTTGCTGATGGTAAAACTGTAGCACTTTTCATCACAAACTACATCATCTGCAGATATGGTGTACTGTCCTCAATCGTTACTAACAATGGAGGACAATTCAAGAACAAAGACGTCAAGGAACTGTGCAAGAAATTTAGAATCACACAACATTGGTCTTCTATTTATTACCCCTAGGGTAATGGCCAAGGTGAGGCATCCAATAAGGTGATCCTCAAAATTCTTCATTGCACAGTCAACAAATTAGGTAGAGATTGGCATCTCTAGATCAATCCAACTCTATGGGCATATAGGAAAAGCATTAGAACTCCAATGGGCACAACTCCCTTTGTGTTGGTGTATGGGGTGGATGCTATGCTTCTAATAGAGGTCGAGATTCCTACCTTGAGAATCTCTATGAAGGGCCTCATCATTGATGATGACTATAAGATAGCTCAGCTTCAAAAGCTTGTGTTACTGGATGAAAGATGACAAGTGGCATGTGATCATTTGTGAGCATATCAACAAAGAATGGTACAAAGCTACAATCGAAGGGTCAGGCCACGTGACTTCCGACTGGGTGATCTCATCCTAGGAGAGAACCCCAAGAATCAACAACAACAAGTACAAAAAGGAAAGTTTGAACCAAACTAGCTCGGTCCATACATCATTACTGCAATATATGGATCTAGCACTTATCAACTTTCCACAATTGAAGGAGAAGTACTTAAAGAGCTCGTCAACACTCTCCACCTGAAGTGGTTTTATAGTTGATTTAATCTCAACAAGTACTTTGTACATATCTATATGTCCTGAAAAAAATCTAAAAATTAGAAAAAGTCCTAAAAAAAATTGTTACCATAGTGAAAACCTAGCAATAGGCGCCTTGGTAACATCAAAAAAAAAAAAATTTGAAAAATCTCAAAAATTTAAAAAAATTTAAAAAAAGAAAGAAAAATACCAAAAAAATTGAAAAACAAGAAAAGTGCCATTGGTGAAAACTTGGAAACATGCATCATGGTAGCAAAAAAAGGAAAATCTTGCCAAGAAGGTGAAAACCTGGTAAACAGGCACCTCTTATTCCCCAACACCCCATCTTGCAGTGTATCTTCTGGCTATTCTATATAGTTGCTTTCATGCTTTTGCTTTCCTTCTTTTTCTACTTTCTACTCATGTATCCATGGATTGAGTCTTGTCATAGCTCGGGGGCATTCCCCCTTAGTGTCACTCTTTTTGGGATCCTCCTCATAGAATCTCCTTCGCGACAGTCACTAGTGGTCCTCACTACATCTACCTACTGTTGCCAGTATCACTCTTTTCAAGATTCTCCTCATAGAAGCTCTTTTGCAATAGTCACCAGTGGTCCTCACTATGTCTGCCTACTATCGCCAGTGTCACTCTTTTCAAGAGTCTCCTCATAGAATCTCTTTCACAATAGTCACCAGTTGTTTCAACTATGTTTGCCTACTATTGCTTAGGTCATGTCTCCATATTCCTTTATGGAAGATCTCTCTTGCATTAGTCACCAGTCATCCTGACTATGTCTATCTATTGTCTCTTAATCCTCCTTAGGTTCTGCATCTCAAAGATCCCTCTTTTGACTTCAGTCACCAATCATCCTGACTGTGTTTGCCTACTGTTGTCACCCTACTGAAGAGATTTCTTTCAAACATATTCTGGACACTAACACCTAACATCAATCCCATGAAAAATAATGATTTCAAAATGATATAATTGTTTGGATATGTTGAGCATTTTCTTTGTTTTCTTTGTTTTGCTTTATCATATCTCTTCAAACAACTTGATGATGTCATCTTCAACTAGAGAAACAATGAATGGGGGCATGATCTTTTTCTATGCTTTCTATTTGTGGTTTAGTTCTAATAAGTTGATCTATTCCTATAAAAGGGGTGTCCACTATAAGAGCCTCCATCTCATATTGGATGGTTGTGTGTACCTTGACTCCTTTTGTATGAATACACTAATAATGTTGGTTCTTCTCCTTCTTTGTTGGAGTGAACTCTTCATGCTATAATAAATACTGATACTTGTCTTACTAAGTGAAGGTATAGGTCACTGCAAGTATATCTAGCACACTTCTATCTCAAGTTATGAACACAAGGGTTGTTATAGACAAAATGAATACTAAATACTTAGCATAAGAGGGATCTCCCATGTGTTTGGTGTTCCTGTCATGCAAGTAACATTCAGGTCATCCTAGCATTTATGCTCTGATGCTTATGTCAACTTTCTATATTAAAAGGGACAAATGTTCTGGTCATTCTGGCTTCTTGTGCCTTGAATGCTTACATTTAATCCTGACAAACCAATAATGTAGGTTATATTCATATTTCCATGATTGCAATGTTAGTGGGAATTGTATGACCTACGAGATTTGTTCTATATCCGGTGATGATTAAACATTGAGGCTTGATAACCAGACCTAGGGTTTCATTTCACCTAGTCTTGTATTACATTCTTCACTTGCATAAGCATGCAATTCGATGGTTATTCTATTCCTACCGTTTATGATGAAGGATTGGTGGCATCTCCAAATGTATCAGGTTCCTCCATAGTTGCACAAGCATTTGGTTTGTCGATTCATGCTCCGCAATGGAATACCTATCACTGTCAAGTAAAAAACATGCAACACTACGTCAGATGTCAATCCATACATATGCATTCTATCCAAGTACAACATACATCTCATGAACATCAAAGTAAAGCAAAAATAGACAATGACATGTACATAGGAATACTTGGCTCAAGATCTTGTATATATATATCAAAAGAATTGATCAGTACAAAAATGGGTGCTACTCAAATGCAATCGATCAAAAAATGATACATATGGTGTTGGCACACCAGTCGATACATAGCCAAGGATCAAAATCATAGATCAGGCATAGAGTGTCTAACTCTATCCCACACCCTTGCCTCTAGGAGGAGCAGGAGTAGTAGGAGGTGGAGCCAGTAGTGGCATATTTGGTCTTGCAGGAGGTCGTGCGCCTCTAGACTCTCACACATACTGAGAAAAGTGCTAAACCTATAGTGTCTCATCTGGTACTACACTCGTATATGTAGCATAATAGTAGGTGGCCTGAGCTGACTGAAAGTGGATCTCATCCTATGCCAACTCCAATCTCCACTCCATAGTCTCGGTGCACCCTCTCCAAAGATTTGTAACTTGTTGTCTCTCTACCATCTGTGCATCTTGGACTGCCACTAAAATCTATAACTCTCCCAGCTGTTGGGAGGACACATGAATTCGCTCTTGATACCACCATACTACATCCTATACCCCAGCTGCAGGCTGATCTGGCATGTCCTCATCAAGCATCTCAGGTGCCCGCTGCTGTGGTGGGGCCTACTACTTTGGTGGTGCCTATGACTTTGGTGGTACCTGCTGCTATGGAGCCTCCTGCTGAGGAGCCTCCTCCTCTATCCTCTTCTTGTGGCACCAACTCTGTCTAGTCCCACTACCTCTAGCACCTGGGTCTGATCCCATCTAACATGGGGGAATCTATATCTACTATACCTAGTGCCAAACCTATGACTGCTATTGTGGCTGAACTAGCAGCTATGGCTATGCCTGCTACTGCTAGGGCACCTATCTCTCTACCTGCCCTGCCATCCCCACTAAATCTATAAAATGTGGGAACAAAGGCCTAATAAAAAATGCCTAACTTGTAGGTGTCATCCCTGTGTCTGTTACCTCTGGTAGGTAGTCTGATTGAACTATAGCTAGGCTGCAAATATCTATCATGGACCACCTTGGATCCATCTGTGCTAGCCAGCCCCACTCAACATCCTTTTGCAACCTAGCATAGGTGCAGTACTTAGAAGAAATGTCCTGTGATTGGCCATACTACTGCCACACTCGTGAGATCACAAATCTCTCAATAATAGATGTCGTCCTACTTGCCAGAGGTCGAGAACTGAACATCCATGATAACTCTCTGGGGGCATCATCCCAGTCCTTTGTCTCTCTCCAGGGTTGCCATACAATGGACACCAGGTTATCAAGATGTATCCTCCACTACTCTATCTTACCCAGGTGGACTTGGGTAATATGCCCTCGATATCTGCATATATACAGCTCCATGGGCTCTCTGGCATCCTCAAAAATTGGCCTACAGATGGGAAGATGCTCCTAGGCCTAGATCTACAACACATATACTCCAGTCACCATGGTCTTCTTCTCATGTAAGATGACCTCGTGCATCTCATGGAAAAGGTGAGCCAACATGCACTAACCCCACCCAAAGATCTCAGGTGCCTCCAATATCTTGCGAAGCATGGCACTCCACCCACACTCCAAAGCATGCTATCCTCTATTAGGACATAAGAAGTAGCTCAAAAATATAGCCAGCATGGATGCCAGCCTATGTGTCCATCCATAGGTGTGCATCAACTCATCCCAGATGATAGCCCTACCTCTTGGTAGCTCTCTCTAAAACACAATAGATAACGCCTCTGTCCCTGGTTGGGGCACTATATCATAAATGACTTGGGTATCATGAAATGGAATCCTCAGAATCCTCCATATATCCTCTAGGGTGATCATCATCTCACCCATCAGCAAATGAAATGTGTTCATCTCCGAATGGAAATGCTCTATGCAAGCAGTCAATAAGTCATGATTTAGCATCACGACTAGAATCTGGCACAAAGAAGACAAACCTAATCGGGCAATGTGTGCCTGATCAACGTCATCAAGACTTCGCAATAGCTCCCCATATGGTGGGTAATGAGACCTAAATGCGACATCACCAAAAACCTCTTGCACACACAACAATAAAAATGACAAATGAAACAATCAGTATTAGGTTGAACCAGTACATCAAAACAAATTAAAATGCAATTTTTTATTGTAAAAATAAAACTTTTAAACATGACTGTCACATGATTTCACGCGAAATCCATGAAATCTCTCGCAAAGTTTTCATAGTTTCGTGTGAAAACATTCTTTCTTCATGTGAAGAATCACATCATCACATGAGAAAAGAGCTATCTACATGAGAAAAGAACTATTCATGCAAAAAATGAATGGCCTTCATGTGAAGAATCTAGTTCTTTGCATGAGACAAAATGCCTCCCACGCGAAGATCCTCCCACCCCGCGCAAAGAAACAATGCACCCTGTTTCTTCATGTGAAAAGAGATAGGTCTCGCATGAAGACCGATTAGACAATCCTAAAACATGCTAAAATGTACAATAAATGACATTGAAATGCATGAAAGAAAAAGTATGAAAGAAGGGACTTGATGACTCAGCAGTGGTCCATAGTCTACTGGCTGGCTATGACATCTAGAGTGCTTGAATCAATGATATCTCACATTAACTACCATGTCTCTCTCAAAGCTCAAAATCAATAGATGACAAAAAGAAAAAATGAATTGAAAATGACCCCTTGGGCCCTTATATAGCTGTTGACCAAATTTTTCAAATTGCTCAAATTTGCACAAAAATCACATCCTTGGCTAATTTGACTATTTTGAATCCATTTTCAAGATTCAATTCAAAATTTGACACACCTAAGAGCCTCAAAAATGTGTTTTAAAATTTTGGGGACTGACGCGATCGAATGCTTGTGTAGTCCAAATCTTTTTGATACTTTGTGATTCTTGGAATCCTTTCAACTCTACATTCTCCATTTTTTCACACCTCATTTTGGAAAAAGTCAACTCAAGTCAACCATGGTTAAATCTAATCAACTTTTGGTCAAACTTGGTATTTGGACCTTGCAACTTATTTTTTTTTTAGATTGTTCTGATCTCTTCTCTTTTCTTCATATCATTCTGATCTCTTCTACATTCTGCTACATCTCAGATTTCTTTTTATCTATTGATATAATGCATCACATCATATTTTCTGGTGTGTTATCTTTTGATTTCACTCTCGAGGGGGTAGGATGATTACATCATTGAATACTTATTGCTTGAGGTATCTGGTTCCCATCTCATGTCGTCATTACTTGGGGCATCTGATCACTCGGGGCATCTTGTTCCCTTCTATTTGGAATCTTTTCCATCTATTTTATCTTTTCATCAATTGATCAACATTATAACAACTCTTCTCGGAGTTTAATGGATAGGTATTGGGACAGTCTAAATCCTAACTCCTGAGGATCAAGCCTCATTCTAGGGATGATTCTACAACTCATTATTGGATCTTGTTATCTTTTATCAATCTCGGGTATCTAGGTGTTCTATCTGGATCCTTGAAGCTTAAGCTTTGTTCTGGAGATAATCTTCTAAATGCTTTCAATCTTGGGTATCTAGGTGTTCTATCTAGATCCTTGAAGGTTAAGCTCTATTCTGGAGATAATCTTCTAAATGCTTTCAATCTCAGGTATCTATGTGTTCTATTTGGATTCTCGAAGGTTCATTTTGGAGATAATCTTCTAAATGCTTTCAATCTCAGGTATCTAGGTGTTCTATCTGGATCCTTGAAGGTTAAGCTCTATTCTAGAGATAATCTTCTAAATGCTTTCAATCTCAGGTATCTAGGTGCTCTATTTGGATCCTTGAAGGCTATGCTCCGCTTTGGAGATAGTCTTCTAAATACTATCACTTTCAAGTATCTAGATGTTTTGTCTGGATCCTTAAAGATTATGCTCCATTCTAGAGATAGTCTTTTAAATGCTATCAATCTTAGGTATCTAAGTCCTCTACTTGGATTCCTTAGGATTAAGCTCTATTCTAGAGATGGCCCTTAAAAGCTTATCAATTGATCTTCGTGTCATCAACTTCAGAACCAATCTCATCTTCGCATCACGCTTTCTAATTTTTCTTTGAATTGAATGTGTTGTTCGCACATTCATTCAAAGAGGGGAAAAATGTAATACCCCAAAATTGGCTTATTTCTATGATCACCAATTCTGGTCTATTTTTGATCGATTCTAAAGTCCTATGTCATTAGGAAAATTCTTATTCTGCTACTCACTACTTGACTTAATTGTCAAATGCAGAAAACCTAAATCTGCATTTATCATACTCTTTATTTAATTCCTAAAGTATTGATTCATATTAGTCACATTAAAACCTATTGATTACAATTTAATTTAATTTAAAGTATTTACACTTTAATTAAATTAAATTATATCCTAAGGCTAATGTACTATGGAATTAAATTTATTTAATTTAATCAATATGCCTATTTTAATTAATTAAACAAAATTATTTAATTAAATGGAGAACTTACTTCTAAGTAATTAAAGAAAGTTATTTAATTAAATGGGAAGTCATTCCTAATTAATTAAATGAAGTTATTTAATTAAATGAAAAAGGTAATTATGAGAGCATATCTCATTTTATTAAATTAAATATCTCTCCAAAATATCTCTTCAGTTCAAAAAGGAAATTCCCAGTTCATTGTTGATCAAATTAGAAGTGACCCAGATCACTTGCTTTTACACTAAAGTCTATTTGAGTTGACTGACTCTTACACTTAGATCTGAGCTAGTTAACTCCCTTTGATTTGGGAATCTTCCTTTATTACTGAACTTCATCTCCAATCCTAACCGTTGATTGAAATTGATCTCTACTGTTGATGGATTCTAGGAAAGTCTATTTAAGAGACCCTCATTTCCTCATTATAGAGGTTGAATTTAAATTGATCTCTACTGTTGATGGATTCTAGGAAAGTCTATTTAAGAGACCCTCATTATAGTATTGAATTGCTTTCAAATTGAGCACTCACCTTATTTTCTAAATTTTCACATTGCTATCATTTTTAGATTATCATCTAGTTTAATAATGCATACATTTAGCTTAATGTCTTTTATTTATTAGATTAATTGCTTGCACTTCATTTAGAGTATAATTGCATTCATCAAATCCTTCATTCTTAGAGGGTCAGGTTGCTTACACATTGAATCTAAGGATATTTAATAAGAAAAAACCCTTTAGATAGGAGGCAACATGTCAACTCGTAGGGCTAATCTTGGGTGAACAATCTGATGTTCATTCCAGGATGAATTCACGTACAATGACCGTGTTGAAGTGTCTGTGAGGTTCAAAGGCCCACAATTCATAGGTACACAACCCTATTGATTTCCCTAAAGCATTTTCATAACCCCTTGAGTTATAAGCAATAATGAAACAACACATAGCTTTAAGGGATTGCAACTATGACCTAGGCTCTTTGTTCAAAGATCATAAAAAATTGAAGGTTACTGATAAAGGACACAAGATTTTAAGATGAAACTCAACACTTTTTGTTCTTTGTATTGATTTCCTTGAAATAATATATTTGTATGCTTGAATTTAAAACAAAGAAACACCTAATAGATCTAAACTATCTATATTTATCTTCACTACTATTGTTCATACAAGAGAAATTTGCTAAAAGAAATTGTGGTGTCATAGTGATGAGAATACATGAAAACTGGAACCAAAACATGGTATCACAATAGTGAGTAGTTTTTCTCCAAAAACTAGAACTAACCCTTACAATAGATGAGAGAAAGAAAGCTATAAGAGAAGATTGAATTCTCAGATTTGTTGTGAAGATGACATGTGTCCACTTGAAAAACCTCTCCTAACAATGAAAAGAATCTCTCTAATCTCTCTCTACAATTGCATATCAAATCTTTACTCATTTTTTCTTCCAAAAGCCAAAAATATCTGAGATATTTCATTAAACAAATAATTGATTTTAACGCTAGATTTGAACCCAAGGCAACAACAAAAATTAGTTAAAATGACCCCTTAAAGGAATGAAAACCTTTTCATAATTCATTTTATGCTTCAACAAACATCAATGTTTGCCTCCTAACTGATTATGATGCCCCATGATGAATTATGCCTGCTCCACTAAGAAAACCCCAAAAAACACAAATTTGCTTGCTAAGAAAAATGGTGAAGACTTGCTCAAAAATTGACCTCAAAAATGGATAGTTCATCTCTTCTCAGTTCCAATGGTATATTGAAGTGCTTATTTTGGACAAAAAATGCCCCTGTGGTGGCCATTTGAAATTCAAGCTCCTCTTCATGGCTAGAGAATTAAAATGAAATTTTTTAAAAAATTATATAGTTTGAACTATATAAAAATTTAAAATAATTCAAATCTTTCATTTAATCATGAGTTGAAAACATTTTTGAATTTTCATTTTTATATTCATTTCTATTACTCCCCTTGCCACTTGTTAGAATGTCATTCATTGAAATCAAACCAATAGGCCTCACAACTCATTATACATTTGAAATATTTTAAATATCCACATTCTATTAGCACCATGAACCTTTTAATTTTACTTTATGTGCTTACAATTTACTTCAATTTTTTAACCTCCTTTACATTCATATGGGCACGTAAACCCAGAGCACTTTAAAATTTGTTTTATGCCCATATGCTAGGCCTCATTTCCTTATTTCATAGAATTAGGACCCTTAAGTTCTCCTCCCCCCACCATACAAAAACTCCATTTTTTGTAAGAGTGTAGGCCATTGAGATTTGCCTTATGTTCTTACGAACTTTGTGAGAGCATAAGGCCTTTGTATCCTACATCCTGCTCTCACGCCACATTGCCACATGTCACCTCCAAGTGTGAGTGTTTTATCTGATCAAAATGCGCTTTGTTTTTTCCAAGTTGGCTGGAAGTGGGCCGCTCCATGTAAGTCTTTCCTTTTAAAGGTGCTGTCTTAAAGAAAACTTGTTTAGTGTGTGTAGTTATATTTAAAGAACTAAATTATTTCATTCCCAATAAATTTGGGATGAAGAAAATGGACTGTTCCTTTGTTTATTCTATGTGACCCTTGGTTTCTCCTACCTTGAAAATGTTGAATCCTCCTCTTGTATCACCTAACGACTTCTCCATTATGGATTTTTTTGCCTATATGCAGCAACATCATTTTGTGAACTCCTTTGGAGCTGATTGCTCCCCTGCTCCTGCTAGTCTTCTTTCAAACATTGACATGGAGACCCTACCTATGGGTGGTGCCATAATTTTTTCTTTAAACTTTGCCTTTCCTTGAATGGATACTTTGTCTACTGTGAGCCTTCTTTCTTCATGTATGGGCAACTCTTTATGCACATGGAGATTTCTTTAACGTTCTTTCTTTAACCCCCAAAGCTAGTATCCTACTACTCACACGAGTCCCTTCTTGTGAGCACCTCCTTGTTCTATTGCCACCTTCCTTTAACTTTGATGCTACTGAGTATTTTCCCTACTCAAAAGAAACTGATAAAATTAGCAATTCTATCTTGAATGGGAGTGGGGAGATCTCTTGTGGGTCATGGGGTGCTTAGAAGTTTTTGCTGCCAGCATGGAGTTACCTTTGCTTATGGTATCAACTAGATTTCAAATATAAAACTCTATAATAGATTTGTTCAAAACTATAATATGATCCACAAGCTCAGGTTCTAGAAGATTACTTTTGAATTTTTGAAAGCTCATTTGTTTCTTTTGATCTCAAAGGATCAATGATAAAGTAGAAAGGGCAAGTCCAATTAATAAAATTGGTGAAATATTAAACTAAAATTGTTTGGAAAACATATCTTGAAAGCCCCTTTGCTTAGTGAATGCTAGTAAACTCCTCCAATCACTTGAATTGGGTTTCTCAACC
Organism: Cupressus sempervirens; assembly: GCA_028749045.1. Lineage (NCBI taxonomy): Eukaryota > Viridiplantae > Streptophyta > Pinopsida > Cupressales > Cupressaceae > Cupressus > Cupressus sempervirens. The sequence continues at coordinate 608,693,467 of CM053784.1, read as the reverse complement.
ATGAAAACATTAATCATTATGACACAAATAGTTGACATTTTATAACCTTTCTCCAACTCGATATCTTCACTATCTTTAGTATTTGATATTATCTCTGGGTCCTTTCCATCTAGACTAATATCTTCTGCCACATCTTTTTGACCTCCCAAATTTTCCATGGAAGAGGATTGTAATGCTCCTAATGTACTATTTGATAAGCTTGTGTACAATGCATTTGCATTTTCCCCTTGAAGTTTATCTCTAGGTGAAAAGGCCTGTGCCAAAGCTACCAATTGTTTTACTGGATCTTTAATTGCTATAAGGATCTTGATTATTCGTACCTTTTTTGGTACTTGTTTCTAAAATTCCTACCTTGCATCCATATATAAATGGAACATAATATTTTTGCACTCCTCCTCCATCATTGTTGATTCTTTGGAAACTACCTATCCCTTAGAGATAGTCAATATGAATGTTGAATCTAGTTGGTTGTTCTTGGACAAATTTTTATTTTTTTTGCATGCAGCTTCCAAAGATGGTGATCAATTACTCCTTTCTATATTTGATAATCTAACTAGACCTGAAGGGTTGCTTGTTTCTTATAACCACTTAACTATGAACATTGATTCAACATGGATTCCACAATTTAAGCTTCATCTTTTTGGGACTAGACACTTAAAATTTAGATGGGATTCAATCATTTCTCATGATCCAATTATGGCTTGGAATATCTGGGCCTATCTAGTCTTTTTATTTGAAACTTAGTTCTAGCCAATTCATAGTTTCACCTCCGTCTACACTAACATCACCATATTTTAGCTATCTAGATTTGCAAAATAACAACTTACAATGCACACTTCCTCTTCTTCATTATTCTAATGCAGTAGACCTATCAATTAATCAATTTAATGGTACCATTCCTACTAAGATTGGTGCATGTGTTGCAAGTACTCAGTCAGGCACCAAATGGGTCTAGCTAAAACAATTTCATTTTCAAATGAAAAAAGTCTTTAACTGATCCACTGATCGCCTAATACGGATTTGAAACAAATTCAACAGTTGAAAATGAATTTGAAGCTCATTTTACATCTTTTTGCAAACTATCAATTTTGTGTCAAGAGGTCCTTTGACTGGCCTTAAAAACTAACACAAACACCTAACTAGGCTTTGAAATCAGACACACTAATTTTCTGTTCCACATACTCTTACCCTATCAAATCTTGTCTGATGATGAATTCTTGGTCAAAAGATATTGACTATCAAAATTGCCCTCTTAGAATTACCTACAAATAAACATGTTAGAAAATAATAAATTTTGTTTGGATTCAACTTCAAAATTTGGGTAAATTGACACTTGGAGGGATAAAAACTGGGATGTTGGTTCACTGTCAAGAGCAGAGTCTAAATCTATGATTTGGGCTCATGATGAATAATTGGACACAAATGGAAAATGGTTAAAGTGGGCTACTCAGAAATTGCAGACTAGAAACACTGACAAAAAAGCAATTTTTGCAAATGGAATGGACCTTGTAAAGTGTGTAGACAAATATCTCATGACTTGAAAATTGGCACACTTGAAGTATTTTTGGAGTAAAACATAGTGGTACAAACTATTTGGTCTCACCTATCATAAATTTCAAATTATGACATCATGAATAGGGGTATTGATCAATCTGTATTTCATGACACCAACGAAACTTTATAAATCACAAACAAAATCGTGTTTTGAAATTGATCAAACAGATTTGTCATAAGTTAAAATTAGGAACATAGAAAGTCTCTAACTCCTAGAATATAATGCAAAATGAATTTTCTTATTTGCTTCAATTGGTTAGAAGCTATAACTTGTCAAACAAGGCTTCCCAAAATTTTGCACAATATGCATCAGCATGACATCAATAAATGACCAACTTTGAGAGATTCAAAACCTACTCAAATGTATTTGAAATGACTCAAAATATGAAACATAAGATCTTTGGTATGGACACTAGACACTACCAAAGTGGCAAGTCAAGAAACATTACTAGGTGTGAGATATTTAATTGCAAACACAACCTCCTGTTGTTGTTTGACACTTGAGCAAAAAATGCAAAATTGACAAACACTAATAATGAGACTTCACAGAATAGCTCAAAATGTCAATTTATCATCATGGAACACATAGACATACTAAATTCATGGCATTAGAAACATTAAACACCTCAATTCTCCTCAAATGGATAGCTAAGTATACATGCATTTAAAAGCGCTTATAGGGCTTAATTTTTCTCAATGGTACTCAAAATTGGGGCTACAATTTTGAGTGCCAACATGCTCTATCTATGGATGCATATCCCTTTTAGGCATGGCAAGGATTTAGATATTCGGAAGAAGTAGACCATTTTTGAAATAGAAAAAAATTCTCTCTTGAACAACTTTATTGAAAGGAAGGAACAACTACTTCTACTATATACAAATGATGGCCCTAGGCCACCAAACTTCAACAAAAGCCTTTACGTCTATCATAAATTTTATTTTCATCTGTGTTCTCATGAGGTAAACTAGAAATATCATTCATTTATATTTCACCAATCAGATTAGCAACATGAATTTCTTTAATTGGAAAAACAAAATCATCACCACTACTTTCATAGTGCATGTAAAAACTTGGCATAACATCAACCTCTTGCTCACTATGAAAAAGAAAATCAGCATGCTCATGAACATCAACATTAGAGTAAATCTAATCTTTATAAAATAATTCATGAACATCATCAAATAGAAATACAAAGTCCGTATACTCAACTTCATCAAATGAGCTATGCATATTTCTCATACCTTGACTTCGCATCTCCTCAAATGTTGCTAGCTAGGTTTTAGATGAGTAATCAGATTTATATTTACACATAACATTATCATCAAAATTTGAAATCATTCCATAACCTCCTAATGTATCTTCATAATTGAAATGCTTATTAGTTTTTATTTCATATGAATCATCATAAAACTTACTATGAAGTGTCAAATTCTCTTCAAAGACAACTCCATTAAACTCCTCATCTTCAAGCTCACAAAATGCAACATCATTAGAAAATTCAATATCACAAATGGAAGAACAATATTCTAATTTGTTACAGCAGTATGATAGCATGTCACCATTTGCATCTAGTCCAACTAAATTTGAAACTTCCATGTCTTCTTCAAACAATGGATTGATAACTCCATGTAGGTATCCTCTTTGAACATTTGGACAAAAGATGGGTTGATCACCATCACAATCTTCATCATATAAAGTGTTAGTATATACTTTAAATTCACTACCCATTTCATCCTCATGGAGAATTTTGGTGTATGAAAGAACTATGTGAAGACTCACTTTCTATTTATTCTACCGAACATATAGTGTCCATAATTATATTCTCTTCATTATCTTGTTTAGGACAACTATTACAGATAGACCATGATTCATTCCTAAACCCCTCACTACATGTTGGATCTTTATTGTCTAATGTAAGAACACTTGACAACCCTTCACTGAAATCTTCATATTCAAATTCATTAACATCAAATGGATTCAACATTTCTTTATCTTCATACCTTGAGAACAAATCATTCTCAAATTCTTCATTGACTAACTAATTTGTATAATGCAAAAACTGAGATGCATTTTCCTTTTTAGATTTAGAAAAAAATCATACCTTCACCTTTGTATGAATGTTCACTACCATCATTGCTTTGTTCTTCTCCTATTGTAACCAGCTTATAGGAAGATGAACATGTAGTATCATTTTGCTCACTTTGATTCGAGTAACCACTCTCATCATCTTCTTTATATGATGACTCTTGATTATAAATCAGATCAGTAACTTTATTGTCATCACTTGAAACATGACTTTCAGCTTCTTCATTCTCATATTGAGATGAATGCCTTTCAACATTAGATTTTATAATATTCTCAACATGATGCTATCTATGGATAAGAGAAATAATTTCTTGCATATCAAACTAATCAAGTGAATCCACCTTATCATCCATTGCTAAAACATTACAAACATATGTGTTATGTTCTTCTGACTATGACTGAGATAAATGTGATTCACACTCTTCATCTTGTGTTATCTCTCCATGGCATGTCAGATTAGCAATATCACATTCATGACTAGAGACATAACTTTCAGCCTCCTCACTTGCACAAGACTGATATCTAGGTGTAGCAACCTCAAATTTTGAAGTATTGGTTACATCATTATACATATAATTATCATGAGAACTTACTGCTATAACTAAACCTTGATTCATAAAATCAACATAGTGCTCAACCCTATCAAAGTCTGAAATACATCTTACTGTTGTAACATGATAACCATATGTGTCTTCATTTGCCATAGACTCATTCTTCTCTATGCACACACACACACACACACTCTAATTTGAAATTTCAATCTGATTATATATTACAATAGGGGTGATAATATTCTAATTTGGGATTAAAGTGTCAACACTATGTTCCACTTTTCTTTCATAACCATTATATCGGCAATCATTCATAGAAAAATGACCTCTAATCAATCCATACTATAAATTATTTTCAATATCCCTAGCGGTCATAAAATCCTGATATAATGCCTATGGTTCCTTATCCCTTACTAGATAATTCATTTTCTTGTCAAATGTACCAAAGTAAATAGCTAAACACATTTGATCATAAAGTCTATAACTCTTAGGGATCTCATTCAAAACTCTTACAAATTTGATATTAAATTGAGGAACAAGTTCACCATCCTCAATGTGAATCCTTAAAAATTTATTATAAGAATTAGATATGCTTACCCTTTCTACAAATTCTTTCATGAAGGCAAAATTTAACTCACTCCAAGATGAAATAGAACATGCTAGTAGAAAAGAAAACTAGTCTCTAGCATCACGTTCCAAAGTTTGAACAAATAAGTTCATGTGAAAATCCTCATGAGCAATCTCATAGTCACCCATCAAATCATTGAACAACTCAACATGATGACTAGCTAAAACAAGATGGTTCCCACTAAAATTCAGCAATTTATTTCTAACATAATTAGGAATGACATTTGGGCAACAATGAATGCCATTGAAATTTAATGGCATATATCACTTGGTAGAAATAGATCTAGAAATTTCACTGATAGGCTGCATACTAGATGAAAGGAAACTTGACATTCTTCATAGATTTGAAACTCATTCACCAATAACAAATATTTGATTCACAACTTGTAGTGGATCTATACCCTTCTACCAAATAAATCTCTTCAAATACACTTCACAAACTTAAAAACAATAGCTGAAACTCAATCCAATGAAGTGTATGAAACTTATCACACTATTCTCCTCCTCTTAATGCTAAAACTTACTTGATGGAGAACATTTCCTTATAGAAATTAATTTTCATGAAAAGACAATACATGAATATAAAAATACCTCAAGATCTGGATGGCTGAAAGTTATCTATCCACTACTTCTAATAGTAGACCCAAAATCTCATCAATTCTTTACTGAACCTTTTGAACTAGCACATCACAAATCTTACCAACCACTTGAATTTTTTAACCTCTTTAAATTTTCTCTTCTCCTATAGCAACTAATCATAATTCATGTATAGAACCACACAAGTACATAGATTAACTTTGAGTTGCCACTCACATTAAGTGAGACATGAATTGCATTAGTTTTGAAGATACCACAAATTGATTTGAAAAAACAACAAATAGAAGACACCTCTTCAGTCTTATCTTGAATTTGTAACCTCTAAACAAAGCTAAAAAATAACTTTCTTAACTCTAAAATTACAATAGCAACTCATACTAAATTGAACTGTTTGAAGGTATAATCATTTCTCAACACAATTTACATCCAATTTCAGAACTACTACTGTAAGAGAATAAAGCTTATTGGGGAACACAAAAACTTTCACCCAAAATTGAATATGAAAAATATATCAAAGATTTCTAGCTCCATAATTCAAGCATTTACAACCTTTGTCCCTAGCAGAGTCACTATTTTGTTGGTGTTTGAAAATGCTATGGGTTTCAAATTACCCTGATGAGAATATGGTGCATCTAGGGGTAGATAACTCCCATCTCTAACATATCATTTTAGACACCGAGCCAACTATAAGGCTTGAACCTTCTTCTACTTTAGGCTCTACAAAACCTAGGTGGGTGGAGCTCAGACTCAATCTATATGGTACTAGTACAAAAACATATTCTTGAATCTATAATCAATAGATTTAACCCTTATTTTTGCTATTAACCCATGCAATAACAAAGATCTACAGTGGCTAAATGAAAAAAAATGTAGTTCATAAGCTGAGTGAGGATTAGAATTCTTAGCTCTTCAACATGAAAGGGGGAAAAGCATTTGATTAATAATGTTGAATTCAAAAAAAAAATCCTAATATGGAGCAGTAAGAACTAATGATCCTATAGTTGATCAATGCCTTATCTATTGGGAAATTCCATGAGTCAAACACATACATATGGATACCTAAGACATATTTGTATCCTTAGATATTTGATCTATCCATTCACCTTGTAAATATACATCTATTTTCGATCTAAATCTCATTCTTTCCTGATATCCTCCTTAGTAAACTTGCAACCCTATTGATTTCCCTGAAGCGTTTACATAATCCCTTGAGTTATAAGCAACAATGAAACAACATACAACCTTAAGGGACTACAACTATGACCTAGGCTCTTTGTTCAAAGATCATAAAATATTGAAGGTTACTAATAAAGGAGATAAGATTTTAAGATGAAACTCAACACCTTTTGTTCTTTGTATTGATTTCCTTGAAATAATACATTCATATGCCTAAATTTAAGAAAAAGAAACACCTAATAGATCTAAACTATATGTATTTATCTTCAACACTCTTGTTCATATAAGAGAAATTTTCTGAAATAAATTGTTGCATCATAGTGATGGGAATACATCAAAACTGGAACCAAAACATGATATCATAGCAGTGAGTAGTTTTTCTCCAAAAGGTAGAACCAATACTTACAATAGATGAGAGAAAGAAATATATAAGAGAAGAGTGAATTCATGGATTTTTTGTGAAGATGACATGTGTCCACTTGAAAAGCCTCTCCTAATAGTAAAATGAAACTCTCTAATCTCTCTTTGTAATTGCATATCAAATCTTCAATCATTTTGTATTCGAAAAGTCAGAAATATTTGAGATATTTGATTGAACAAATAATTGATTTTAATGCTAGATTTGAACCCAAGGCAACATCAAAAATCAGTTAAAATGACCTCTTAAAGGAATGAAAACCTTTTCAAAATTTGTTTTATGCTTCAACAAACATCAATGTTTGCCTCCTAATTGATTCTAATGCTCCATGATGAATTATGCTTGCTCCATTGAGAATGCCCCGAAAAACACAAATCTTCTTGCAGAGTGAAACGGTAAAGACATGCTCAAAAATTGACCTCAACAATGGATAGTTCATCTCTTCTCAATGCCAATGGTATATTGTAGTGCCTATTTTGGTCAAAAAACACCCTTGTGGTGGTCATTTGAAATTTAGGCTCCTCTTCATGGATAGAGAATTAAAATGAAAATTTTTAAACATTTATATAGTTTCAACTATATAAAAATTTAAAATAATTCAAATCTTTCATTTAATCATGCATTGAAAATATTTTTGAATTTTCATTTTTATATTCATTTCTATTACTCCCCTTGCCACTTGTCAGAATGTCGTTTGTTGAAATCAAACCAACAAGCCCCACAACTCATTCTACATTTGAAATATTTTAAATTTTCATATTCTCGTAGCACCATGAACCTTTTAATTTTACTTTACATGCTTATAGGTTACTTTAATTTTCAAACCTCCTTTATGTTCATATGGGCGTGTAAAGCTAGAGCACTTTAAACTTTTTCTTAGGCTCATATGTTGGGCCTTATTTCCTCATTTTGTAGTGTTGGGACCATCAAATTCTCCTCCCTCAACCATATGCAAACTCCATTTTTAGTAAGAGCGCATGCCTTTGAAATTTTCCTTACATTCTTAGGAGCTTCATGAATGTGTAAGGCCTTTGTATCCTACCTTCACTCTAATGCTACATTGCCATGTGTTACCTCCAGGTGTGAGCATTTTATCTAATCAAAATGTGCTTTTTCATCTCCAAGTTGGTCGTAGGTGAGCCCCTCCATGCAACTCTTACCTTTTAAAGTCATTGTCTTATAGACAACTTGTCTATTGTGTGTAGTTTTATTTAAAGAACTAAATTATTTCATTCCCAACGAATGTGTGATAAAGAAAATGGACTGTTCCTTTGCTCATTCTGTGTGACCCCTAGTTTCTCCTACCTTGAAAACATTGAATCTTCCTCTTGCCTCACCTAACAACTTCTCCATCATGGGTGTTTTTACTTGTATGAAGCAACATCATTTTGTGAACTCCTTTGGAGCTAATTTCCCCCTTGCTCCTACTGGTCTTCTTTCAAATGTTGACATTGAGACCCTCCTTGCAGGTGGTGCCATAATTTTTTCTTTAAGCTCTGCCTTTCCTTGTGTGGATCCTTTTTCTGCTACGAGCCTTCTTTCTTCATATATGGGTAGCTCTTTATGCACATGGAGATTTCTTTAACTTGCCTATTTTAACCCTCAAAGTTGGCTCCCTCCTACTCACATGGGTCCCTTCTTGTGAGCACCTCCTTGCTCTGTTGTCACCTTCCTTTAATTTTGATGCTACGGCATATTTTCCCCTGCTCAAATGAACCTGATGAAATTTTCAATTCTATCTTGAATGGGAGCAAGGAGGTCTCTTACAGGCCATGGGTGTTTAGAAGTTTTTGCTACTGGTGTGGAGTTACCTTTTCTTGTGATATCAACTGAATTTTGAATATAAAACTTTGTAATAGACTTCTTTGAAACCATAATATGATCCACCAGCCCAGGTTCCAAAAGCTTACTTTTGAATTCTTGAAAGCTCATTTGTTGCTTTTGATCTCAAAGGATCAATGATAAAGTAGAAGGGGCAAGTCCAATTAATAAAATTGGTGAAAGTTTAAACTAAAATTGTTTGGAAAAAATATCTTGAAAGTCCCTTTTCTCAATGAATGCCAGTAACCTCCTCCAATCACTTGAATTGGGTTTCTCAACCATGAAAACATCAATCATTCTTTCATAAATAGTTGACATTTTATAACCTTTGTCCAACTCGATATCTTTACTACCTTTAGTATTTGATATTAACTTTGGGTCCTTTCCATCTAGACTAATATCTTTTTGCCACATCTTTTTGACCTCCCAAATTTTTCATGGAAGAGGATTTTAAGGCTTGTAATGCACTATTTGACAAGTTTGTGTACAATACATTTGCATTTTTCCCTTGAAGTTTATCTCCAAGTGAAAAGGCATGTGCCAAATATACCAATTGTTTTTCTAGATCTTTAATTGCTAGAAGGCTCTTGATTATTCGTACCTTTTTTGGTACTTGTTTCTAAAGTTCCTGCCTTGCATCCATATACAAATAGAACATAATATCTTTGCACTCCTCCTCCATTATTATTGATTCTTTGGTAGCTGCCTATGTGTTAGAGATAGTCAATATGAATGTTGAATCCAGTTGGTTTTTCTTGGACAAATTATTTATTTTGTTGCATGCAACTTCCAAAGATGGTGATAAATTACTCCTTTCTATATTCGATAATCTCATTAGAGTTGAAGGGTTGTTTATTTCTTATAATCACTTAACTATAAAAATTGATTCAACATGGATTCCATAATTTAAGCTTCATCTTTTTAGGATTAGGAAGTTGAAATTTAGATGGGATTCTATCATTTCTTGTAACCCAATTATGGCTTGGAATATTTGGGCCTATCCAGTCTTTTCATTTGAACCTTAGTTCTAGCCAATTCACAAGTTCAACCCCGTCTACACTAACATCCCCATATTTTAGCTATCTAGATTTGCACAATAATAGCTTACAAGGTGCACTTTTTCTTCATTCTTCTAATGTGGTAGACCTATCAATGAATCAATTTAATGGTACCATTCCTACTGAGATTGGTGCATGTGTCACAAATACTCAGTCAGGCCCCAAGTGGTTCTAACTAACAAAAATTCATTTTCAAATGTCTAAAGCCTCTAACTGATCCACTAATTGTCTGATGCTGATTTGAAAAAAATTCAACCACTAAAAATAAATTTGATGCTCATTTTACATCTTTTTGCAAACTATCAATTTTGCGTCAGGAGGTCCTCTGATTGGCCTTAAAAATTGACACAAACACCTGATTGGGCTATGAAATTAGACACATTGATTCTTTGTACTACATACTCTTACCCTATTAAATCTTGTGTCATGATGAATTCTCAATCAAAATATATTAATTGTCAAAGTTTCCCTCTTAGTATTACCTATAAATAAACATGTTGGAAAACAATAAATTATGTTCGGATTCGGCTTCAAAAATAGGGCAAACTGACACTAGGAGGGACAAAAATTGAGATATTGGTTCACTGTCACAAGGAGAGTACAAATTTATGATTTGGGCTCATGATGAACAACTAGGTGCAAATGGTGAGTGTTCAAAGTGGGCCACTCAAAAATTGCAGACTGGAAACACTAACAAAAAAGTTATTTTTGCAAATGGAATGGACCTAGGAAAGTGTGCAGATGGATTCGTCATGACTTAAAAATTGGCACACTTGAAGAATTTTTTGAGTAAAACATAGTGGTACAAATAATTTGATCTCACCTTTCATGGATTTCAAATTATGACATTATGAATAGGGGTACTAATCAATCTACATTTAATGACACTAGTGAAACTTTATAAATCACAAATGAAATCGCATTTGGAAACTGATCAAACAGATTACTCACAAGTTCAAATTAGAAACATAGAAATTCTATAACCCCTAAGATATAAAACAAAATGAATTTTCTTATTTGGGTCAACTGATTAGAAGCTATACCTTGTCAAATAGGGCTTCCTAGAATTTTGCACAATTTGCATCAACATGACATCAATAAATGACCAACTTTGAGGGATTTGAAACCTAGTCAAACATATTCAAAATGACTCAAAATATGAAACATAGGCTCTTTGGTATGGACGGTAGACACTCCCAAAGTAGTGAGTCATGAAACATTATTGGGTGCAGGATATTTAATCACAAACACAACCTCCTGTCACTATTTGATAGTTAAACAAAAATGCAAAATTGACAAACGCTAAAAATGTGACTTCAAAGAATAGTTCAGAATGTCAATTTATCATCATGGAATGCATAGATGTACTGAATGCATTGAATTAGAAACATTAAACACCTCATGGGCCTCAAATGGATAGCTGGGTATACATGCATTTAAAAGTGCTTATAGGGCTTAATTTTTCTCAATGGTACTCAAAATTGGCACCACAATTTGGAGTGCCAAAATGTCTAAAATGCAAGCCTAAATCCACTAAGTTTTGAACTAGTGATGATTACTATTCAAATTTTAAAATAGAGTACAAGATCTTCAAGCTTGAGTTGAAAATTACAAATCTAATGTTGACTTTGATAAATGATCCTAGCAAAGTTGAATTTGATTTAAAAACTAAAAATGTAGATCTGAGAACAAGTCTGACAAAGAAAATATCTGAGTTTGAAACATTGAAAGAAGATCATGAAGAACTCCATAAGTATATTAATATTGTGAAAGGTGAATTAACATAGTTCAAACAATAGCTTTGGAACGTTTATTCTAGCAGAGAAAAGCTTGATGATTCAATATCAATACAAAGGCCTACTTATGATAAGGCTAGTCTTAGTTATCTAAGTAACATGTCTACAAAGAAATGTGAGATTAGATAAAATCTAAAAGAAAAAGACAAATTTGATGATAAGATTGAATCTATTCAATCTTCTAACAAACCTAAAGAAGTTAGACAAGTCAATGAATTTGAAATTTTGGATGAGCCGAAGCAAGTGGAGACTCCTAAGGCAAAAAAGTATGAATTTAGAGGTAAGCACTTTTTATATAATGAAATATGTCATATGAAAAGAGATTGTACAAACAAGTCATTTAATCATGTTAAGGACTTTTACTATCATAATTATCATGCTATGAGTCACAATGCAATTGATTGTAGGAAACCTAAGTATGACAATGATAGAAGAAATAGTAGAATGTCTAGAAATATTAACCCTATATATAGAAGAAAAATATAATAAAAGAAAATTGAGAGAAGGAAGATCTTATTAAGATAGAAAATAGATCATGTGTTATAAGTGTAAGAACTTAGGACACATTGCTTAGAATTGCCATGCACCTGATGATCAACAGAATCTAAGAAGTAGAGCACCTATTTGTCAGTTATGCAACAACTTTGGACACACAAAAAATTACTATAGAATGGACAAATACTTTAGAGATAGAAGGAACAATGGAAGAAACTTCTAAAATAGAATGATGGAAAGAATGTAAGAAATGATAGAAGGAATCATGAAAGGAACTCTAGAACTAATAGAGATAATGAAGAACAAAGAAATATTATGAGTGAACTTCAAGAAGAACTTAATGAAGCATTTGTGAAAGGAGTAGATATCTCAAAAGAAAATTTAGATGATGATGAGACAGGAAGATCAAATTTAGTTGTTGAGTTTGATTCAATTAAGTTAAATTAATCTTTTTGATAGCATCAAAATTTGAGAACTTATGTCAAAATCTGTATTAGAGGTAGTGAAGTTGGAAAAAAATGTATCTAGTTATGTTTAGATGGTACCTAAGCTTGCCTATAATTTTGAGCTCATCTAAACAAGTTATGAAGAAATTTAGAGTTACTAGTATTACATTAAAGGTTGATTTTGCAATAGAATATGGAAAGTATGTTTTTGCAAAGGATTTCATGATGTGAAGTCTTGAGGATGTTTTACATGATGAAAGAAGGCTATAGTAAACCTCAGGTGACATCTGAAGATTAGATAGATGATCTTGAGCAATTATTTGATTACAGAATGCAATTGACAACTTTTTCATATTTGAAAAATATGTAATTAATGAAAGTTCACATTAAAAGGATAAATGGAGTACATAAGTACATAATGAAAGCACATATTAAGAAAAGAGGATTCATGAATGACTTGTCAGAGAAATTGTGAAGGAAACCCTATTTTTTGAAAGAGGTATTTTATCATTTTTCTGTAAATTTGTTCAATAAAAGTTCATAATTGATAGAATCATGGATATTTCATTAGTACACAATGTCAATAATGAGGATAGACCTAACCTAAAGATTATTTTTGTAAAACCCACTAAAGATAACCCTAACTCAACATTGACTATCACTCTGAACAACATAGTTTATCTTCAAGATGGAGGAAGTTATTTGAATAGAAAGTATGAGTTGACTGGAAGTGAATTCATGAACAAAGATATGGAATTGGTTTTCAAACATGACATGACTGTGAAGCTTGGAATTGAACATCTAAGGGAATTAGACTTGTTTAAGTATCATTTCTATCATGATTTAGACATAGATGAATGGAAACATATTATATTAAATAGGATACATGATGGTAAATTATGGATGCAAGATAATGTAGTTGACATTTCTTCCAACCTTATTCATGAGGTAACTGGTCTTAGTAAAAAAAGGAAGTGTAACTATAGGTGAGAAGATAGTCAAGAAGAAAGTTGAAGTGTATAATGGTAAGGCTATGGTGATCAACACCATAAAGTAAGATGATGTTAGATTTTTGAATAGAATAATTGCTTATTTTGTTTGTGCAAGTTCTAAGATTGATGAACTTTTAGTAAGATTCATCTATGCAGCATATAAGACATGTATAGAGAAAGAAGAAGTGAGTCTTAGTGAAATACTAAAAATGAAAATGTTAGAAAACCTAGAAAAGATTGAGGAAAAATAATGGTGTGTTTAATTGTAATTATTGATCAATCACATATTCTTTCAAGTAATTAAAATATTTCCTTACTTATCAGTCATAGACATAATGAGTAGTGAAAAATGCACTACAGAGAAGATTACAAAGGTATGAAGAAGGCATCCTATAGATAAAATATTAGATAGTGGCAACCTAATAATGAAGACATTTCAAAATGAAATGAAATAGAGATTTAGTATTTCTCCTATAATTATGGACATATTCAAGGAAGAAAGTTGTATCTTGGTTGACATAGAACATACCTATATTCAAGCAGTGGAACCTTGAGAGACATTTCTTGATCCCTTGAGCTATGAATTAAGTGATGATGTTACAATTGGTTATATTGATTTGTTGCTAAATTCAGAAAAAGATAAAGAAAAATATAGATTTGGTACATATGATGAGATTAGATATAAAGCTCGTTAAGAAACTTTAGAAAAGGCATCACACAAGAAAGTTGAATCTATAATGAAGAAGGCACTATCAGAGGATGGAATGTAAGAGAGTGAATCTAAGGCTATAAGATAGACAATGAAGTAAGGTATACGAAACATACATCCTTTTTTAGTATTCATTGCTAAGACATCTTTAGAATAGAGCATTTTGTATGCAACAATGTTTGATGTTAAACCTAGTGAGCCAAAGAGAAAGTCTAAAAGATTGATGGAAGTAGTGTCTATTTAGACAAAGAGAATAAAGCAATAGGCCACCAAACTAGGTGAAAGATAGAAAACATTGTTGACAATTGACTCGAGTGATGAAGAAGATGAGGAACAAGAAATCAAGCAAGTAGAAAAGGCGATTCCATCTAAAAAAGCAACAAGCAAAGCTTGAAAACCTTGGAAGTTGAAGATTGAGAAGATCAATATAGCTATTGCCAATAAAGGCAATTTTGTTTAGATGAACAATTTTAATGATTTATATGATAGTTTTGAGAAGGAACATGTTGATATATCTAGCATGAGATATATTGTGGAAAATAATCTAAAACTAAAGGATCTTGAGAGCATTATTAACCAAAAATTATATGAGAGAATCAACAAGAAAAAGGCATCTATAAGGGAAGAAGACCTTGAACTTTAGAGTTCTATGGTTAGTACTATTTGCAAGACTAATGATGAAGATGAAATGAAAATATTGCTGAATAACCTCACACCATACTTGAGGAAATAATTGAGACCATTCCTATTTATGATTGGTGTAAAGGATAAGCTAAGAAGTGAGATTGCAATAATAATTAGTCAAATGTTTACAGAGTTAAAGGTAGCATCTCCTCCATCTCATAGAACCTTTGAAGTGTTAGTAAGTGATGATACTATATAGATTTATGAAACCAATGATACCCTTAACATTGATGATACTAATCCATTTGGTGGTTTTGAATCAAATGAATCAAACATTGAGGATATTAAGAATAACTTGAGACAGATTGAGGAAGAGAAAAAGGCTACTTGAAGAAGAAAAGAAGAAAGTACAGGAAGCCAAGCAAAAACTACTTGAGGAAGATAAGAAAATATTGGAAGAGAAGAGAGAAGAACAAAAGAAGTAGTAAAGAAATGGAGGGAAGATGATACTAAACCATCTATTTCATCTACTCCACTATCTCTTGCCAATTTATCTACTAATGATGATGATAAAATAGATCTAATCTCATCCATAACCAAGCTAATTAAGAAGAATAGGAAAGTAACGAGTTTATAGAAACTCAAATGGAAGTGACTAATAGACTGCACAATACATTGGTAGTTCAGTACACAGAATCTAATCCTAAGTAGAGAGTACAAGTAGTGCTAAAATCATTTGATGAAGAATTTACAATTTTTTTGAATGTTACATGGGAAAAGGCACAAATTTCCCATGATGCTAACTTGTTTAGAACTGCTGGTCATGTATTTTGACCTATGCTTTCATAAAGATATCCTATTTTGAGCTACTAGTTTTCCTTGTAAGTTAGAGTTTGGTCTTGACAAATATTGTTTAAACCCTAAGAAAAAGCCCTATTCTAAATAATTTTTTTTCACTAAATGTGCCCTCTAGTTCATAAAATCATCATCTCATAGCTAAGTTGGAGAAAATTATTTAAAATAGGTCTTAATTTGTGGGAACCTTTTATGCCTTTGTTTAGACCTCATAATTCAAAAAATCTTGCACCGTCAAATCTTTCTAAGATCTACAATGATTGCTATATTGCAATGAGATATTCCAAACACTTTATTTTATGTGACATAGTGACCAAGTATATTGATATACCTAGGGCCCAACTAATATTTAATATAATGTTCTCATGTTTTACCCAAGTTGTCAGATCTTACATAGTGGGTTATCAGGTGTGTCAAGAGTAGTAAAGAAGGGACTAAAGTAAGAATTGTCCATTTTATTCTTCATGGTGATGGTTTTCTACAAGGTCATTGTGGTCACTATGTTGTAACTGAGAAGTTCATGATTTTTGCTAGAAGTGCCATAATGGCTTCCCGTACAAGTAAAATGTGGTATGACTAACATGTGTCAAGCACCATAAGAATTATTTACCATTAATGAGCCATGTAATACTTATGGAGTGTCAAAAGTAATGAATACCATATATAGCAATAAGAACATGTGTCTTCTTTGTTGGATTCTCTTAAAGAATGGGTAGTTGCTATGTCATGACAGGGAATTTTATGATTTTTGCCAAAAGTGACATAACACCTTCTCCTTAAAATCAAAACATGGTGGAACCTAAAAAAGGAAATGCTAGAAAGTTAATAAATGCAAATGCTTTGCCAGCATGTCAAAGTGATATCTTTTCATATGTTACATGGATTCACACTTAGAAGAAGGGCACATAATTAATTAGAGTCATTAGATTGAAGATATATCAATGGTAAGCATGAAGTTGCTATGAACACTTGCTCAATGTTTATCCCATGCAACATGGTGAGCAAAGGAAAAAAAATGGACCCACCATAGTTTGAGTAAAGTTATCAAAGAATCATCATCGTATGATTAGAAGTGCATCAATGGTTAGTGCCAAGTTTCTATGAGAAGTTGATCGATATTTAGGCATAGAGACACATTGAGAATACGACACATGTCTGCAAGTGCTAGTGGGTCTAGATCAAATTGCTAGTGGAAAAAGGAAAGGCTAACATGGAGAAATTCTATTGGGTAGACTACCAATCTGTCAAGGGGGAAAATTACTCATCCATGATCTTATTCTTGGATCATCAAATTTTTTGCAATCAATAGTGTGTTTTAAAAATAGAAGGTGATGCCACCCTATTTTTCCTTATGATTCATTTATGAAGATTGAAGACTCCCAATGCAAACCAAGAATAGAGTATATTGAAAAGATTTTTCCAGTTTTACTCCACACAAACAAATTTTTAGGCTTTTAGAGACCTTAGAGCCATTAAGAAATTGTGCTTAGTGTGATTAGAAAGTGAAATAATTTCTAGTAATCATAGTGTGTTATAGAATTACACTAATAGAGTAGAGAAGAGCCAAGTAGGTTTCACAGTCCACTATATATCAAGCTTTCTAGTATTCTACAAATTTTATCCATTATGTCTCAAAAGAAAGTATTATTGGGACAAGTAGATTATGCAAATAGAAACATACATGATGACATCCTTGAGTTATTTCCTGAGTCTACAAATGAGTCTACCCAAATGAAGAATTAATTTCAGTAAACCCAAGGCTCAAGATTGTAGATGGTTTATATGATAGAGGAAATTGGATTAGGGATGCTAATACTACCAAATCAAGGCTTTTTCTCTTTAAAAGTGGTTCTTAGCAAGAAATTTTTTTTCTCCCCATGGGAAAATTTGGAATTTTGACTTGGGAAAATTGGTGGTCCCTGATGTATTTGTGGATGTTGACCTACTCATGGCCATTGCCCAAAACTATGACCCTATTGTTAGAGTAGTAAGAAGATTAGATGGTGAATGACTAATGAGAATCAGTGCTAAAGAAATGTGAAAGTTCTTTGGTTAAGATCCCTTTTTAAATTACCATGTACCCATTGACCTACTAGGACTAGAAAAGGAATACTTGTCAAAGAAGAAAATAGTCAGGAAAGGTGCACTGAGACCACATTTGGCTTCAATTGGAAATTTGCCATTGGTCACAACCTTTGTAAAAGAACCTTTTAAGAAGGAATTCTTCACCTCAAGAGCCTTAGAAATAAATATGACTTTATGTAGAGTTTCTGGTGAGGATGAGTAGAGTTTTATGCCAATCAAATTTATGTATATGATGGCTTAGATTTCTTCTTTTGGTGTGGATATTATCTTTTATTTTGCATCTTATATCATAGAAGAAATCCATATAGTGTTGGTTGGAATTGCCAAGAGCAATGTGGAAAATACTTTTGGTCATTACTCACTATTGATGCATATGTTCTTGTTTAAAGGTGCAACATTTTGGGAAGGAAATTTCTTTGAAAAAAGAACACAAAGGAGAGGCCCTACCAATACAATTATGGAGCACAAATATGACTGGGGATGCAAAACTCCTAGCTTTGTTAGGTTCGATTGGTACTTTTCTTCTAAACTAAGAAGCATCTTATTAAATGACAATCCTAGAATCCCTAGGGCATTAATAAATATTATCAGACCAATGGATAATCCATATAGCTTAAATGTGTCACACAATTGGGCTGATATCATACCATAATTGGTTTTAGCAGTTATTAGGGTTTATGGTTTCCAAGGGACTCCCCATTTACTGTCCTACCAGGTGCCTTTGAAAGTAGGGATAGCTAAGGTGTTATGGTAGCTAGGAGGATTAGAGGAAACATATTTTCTTAGAAGAGGCAAAGGCTCAATTTTTTCCACTTGTACTGGAGACCACCATTTTATAATCACAAAAGGTGGTTGGTTGTTTCTATAAAAATTTAAGGATTAGTAAGATGGTTGTATCTCACCGTCATTTTTGTGATACTAAAGGATTTTATGATCTGGTTTTAGATTCAGAGCTAAGGTTGGTTCCAAAAAGTATGAGCCTTATTTCCCTAAGGATGTAGTATGTAATGAGTTCTCCTTGCATGATCAAGAGACCAAAAAGGAGAAATATAGAGTTTTTTTTCAAAGTTTTAGAATTTATTCATTGCTTTAACAAATATTACAAGCTTCAAAGTGATGCAAAAATAGAGGCAGACAAAATAAATAAGCTCATGATTACCTTTCTTGAAATCATGGAGGCAATGAACAAGAAGAAATAATATTTTATCAGTTATTTTCTAAATAAAGGTAAAGAGGTCATCAAGAGATTAGCATTCACTCCTATAGTAGGAATAGGGAAGTTGATTGTCTAGAAAAGACCTAGTTATGACGTGATTCAGAGTAAAAGGGATACCTTAGATAAAGGGAAATAGATAGTAGGATATACTAGTGTAACTCTAGAAGAAACACTTGATGAACACTCATCTAATAGGTAGAAGATAATAAGGGAACTACCATCCCAAGTTAAAGAATATTCATCTACACAATCCCCATTACAAACTAGAGATGAAAAGCTCAACAGGGAGCAAATGGAGAAGCTAGGATTCCAAGGGGAAATATTCATCATGACACAAGTTGAATTAGAAGAGGGGAATTTATAGGAACCTCCAATGCCAATCATATAATTGGCAGTGGTCGATTATAGGGGGAAAGAATTGGATCATGTGATTGAGTACGCTAGTAATGAATTTTTATTTGATGATAGTTTTGTTAAAACAAGAGCATTCCACCAATTTTCCTAGAGAGACAACATGGGAAAGTTCAAGGAGAGATGCAATAAATTGAGAACAAAGCATATAGAAATGGAGGAGGTGTATGTACAAAATTAGATCAAAGGAGAAATGATGTAATAGTTCCAAAGTATGACCCTTGAAGAGGGGAGACTAATGGAAAAACCATCTAGTATTTTAGTGTTATCCAATTGGGATATAGCAGATGCTTTAGTTTTAAATTAGATTGCTCACAAAATAAGTTTAGAGGATCAAGAAAAGAAAGAAAGAAAAGGTGCAAAATTTAGTAATGACCATACTACATTAGTTATTTGGTCATTAAGGAAAGGATCTAGGACTAGTGCCTCACAATTAGATGATACTGGATTGATGGGAAACATAATTGTGAAGAGAGTAGAGGATACAACTAGTGTAGAAGCTACATGTTTGGTATATCTAGCTTGACTTTAGCTATTGCTAAGAGAGATCAAAGAGAAAAACTAGAATTGTAGGATAGATATGAGAGACTTTTGGTTGCATATAATAAAGAAGTTTAAATTAAATTTGAAAATAAAGTGATGGGACATTCTACTAGGCCACAAATAAATTATCCTCACACATTAGTGGAATCTTATAGATCCACCCCTTTTATTGATATCTCTAATACTCTAGAAAGGCCAAAGTTTTATATGGCTGATGAGTTGGAGCAAGAAAAGAGTAAGCTAAAAGCCTTACAAGATGAATTGACCTATTAGTATAGTGAGAAACTTAAAAAGGAAATCTTATATCTAGTAGATAAGATTGACCGGCCTACATTTTATGACTAGGTAGTGAACATTTTTGATATGTGGAGAGAAATTAGAGAAGATGATGAGGTTTTAAAACCTATAATAGATAAATGGGAGGAAAGGGATAAGGATGTCACCCTTTTATGCAATTTAGTTATTGACTCATCCCATGAATAGATAGAAAAAATTTTTGATTTAACTAATGATCTATCTTCTTTTAAAAATAAGGAGGCATTGCAAAGAAGAGTACCAATTTGTTTCTCTAGGTATCTAGGTGAGAAATTTGATCTTTTAACCCAGGTACTCAAATAGATTGATATAATAAAAGAAAGAAAGGATTGGGGAAAATAATTGAATGATTTATTGTGCCAAAGAATAACTGAAGTCATCAATGAAGAAGGACATGTGCTATGGGTGAAGAAAAATGAAGAATTTTTTTAAGTGCAACTATTTTACGATTACCTTAGAAAGGAATTTGTTGAAATAAATGAATTAGGGGATTGGATGGTTAAAAGAAAAGAGAAATATTGAGCTTTGATTAGCCTAATGATACTTTCTTCAAAAAATGGATGGATGAGTTTTTTCATTCAAAACAAATAAAGATAGCAAGTGATGATATGGACCAAGAAAAAAACCAAACATATGATATATCAGTGCATTTAGAAGAAGATAAAGAAGAACAACCAGCTCAAGTGGAAATCACCATGGTCCCAATTGATGATGTGGTAGAAATAAACCTAGATATAATAGTTACTTTGATAGTACATGATAATGCAAGGGGAGATGCCTAGGTTGAAGTAAACTTGCAAAGATTAGAGACTAACACATCATTGGAAAACCTGATGGCTACATATTTTGAGAATTTAGAGTAGCAAAAGACCAATCATGGAATTTTTAGCATTTGAAATTGTAATAGAATATAGGCCTACCTAAAGAATATCATGATGAAAAGCTTTTATGTTGCACAAAATTATGTCTTTATGTAATAGAAACAAATGTAAATATCTTTTTTCTAAAGGAAAGCTATTAGTTCTCTATGCCTAAAGCTTGTTTCACCTCACCCTTTATAAGTGAGATTCTAGGGCTAGAGAAAGGGACTAAGTATTTTCATAATTTTAGTTCTTATTAAGCTTGTTCAATCTAGTTTTCTTGGTGTGAACTTTATGATGTATATCTCTACAAACATTTGAGAATATGTCAATGTTGCAAGATCTTGATGTCCTATCTTGAATCATTCTAATTTTCATTTCAATTTTATAAAATTTTCAAGGAAGGTTAATAAAAGGATAAAACTATTCCCATATCTATTTTTGATGAATCTTGTCTCCTTTTTGTTACGTGGTTATTTTGATGTTGTATAAGCAAAGCTTTTCCAATTGAATGAAATTAAATCAGATTGTATGTCAATTCATTGTTGGTTTTAATTCAATGAATTAAGTAAATATTTCAGTGTAGTTGATAACATTTCCATGGTAAATAGAAGGATTTCTATATGAATGATTGTAATGCAATTAGTCAAATCTAGAAATTGAACAGACTCTGAGTCCCAATGGATGAGGCATTGATCCATTAAATCAGTCTATAGATAGAGAATCATGAGAAAACATCAAGATCAAATTCAAAAAATAAATTTTACTTTACTATTCAAAGAATTTTTATGCTGGTTAGCACTTGTTTACATTTAAAATATGAGTTTTAGTTAGCCACTATTGCCAGAATTATTTGTAAACCTAAGAAGAATTTGACCAAATCTACTTTAAAGGATGTGTATTGTTATGGAATGAATAAAATATATACATAGTGTCAAGTTGAGAAATCTTCCATCCCTTAGGCATACCCACCTTTGTTCCATAAATCCTAAAGATTAGAAAATCTATCTTGGTTTTGTTGAAGTTGGGTCTAGATATGAAGCACATATAATTGTTTATAGAAAGTAGTTGATCCTTAGATTATTGTGATTTTTTATTATCTTTGTATATATTATTTTATTTCTTGGTAGTTGAAAAACACCAAAAAAATGGTGATTCTACTAGGGAGTTGCTTAACACATGCTTATGTGTAAGAAGTATTGCAGTTTCTTTAGTCTAGATGTATACATGTCTGTCAGATCTTTTTCATACAAATCATGGTCATAGTCAACTTGTTTAGTGACAAAACTTGAGAATTTAAAAGGAAGAAGAACCTTGGTACCATAGGTGTACACTGGCATATATAGCCTCTATGAAGTGTCTTATCTGTCAAGCAAGAGTTGCATTCTTATGTTCTTTGTGATTGGTTCTTTTGTGTGTCAGATATTTTCATTTTTTCTTGTGCTCTTTTCATAAAGTCAAAATTTATTTTACTTTTATTTTCCCTAGAATAGGGTGGCCACTCAATCAAGGTTTTGAAGCTAGTGCTTGTTTTAACTAATCCCTTTTAATGCCTAACAAAAGGGAAAATACTAGAGCCTACACAAGAGCCAATCTTGATGTACCATTATATACTTACTTTCCTCAAGGTGGTAGGAAGAAACTAAATAAGAAAAAGATAGATCAAAATCCTACCTAGAATCTTAGAGGTAGTATATCTATTAACTCTCAATACCAACTAGTGGTAGGCAGAGAGTCTTCTTAACTCAACTCTAAATCATAATCTACTAGGCTCTGAGGAGGACTATTTAGTACCCCATTGCAAGAGGAAAGAGTTTACCAAGATAGAAATATATCACTAGTAGGAGGTGCACTACATAGATCTGATGTTATGACAAAAATGAACCATAGACTAGGATATAAATATTTAATGGATGATCCTTTTAACCCTAGGGTAGTTCCATTTGAGGAGACTAATTTTATAGACCTTGATGATCCTACTAATTTAGAAGCAACTTCTACAGATCCAAAAGAGGTAAGCTCAAAAATAGAACTCTTAAAGAAATGGGTTGTAGAAGAGGAGGCCAAATGTGTTTACTTAGAGAAAGAAAGAGAGAAAGCCACCTTGAATGCTATTATTGAAAGAGATAACTTGTTTAGAAGGATGACCAATTTAAAGGAATAGAACAAGAAGTTAGAAGAAATGACTTCAATCCTTCATGTTGATGTGTTTGGGGATATAGATAGTTTGAAATCTAAAGTTCTAGAACAAGAAAAGCTCATAAGCCAAAGGCAAGAACTTGTCACCTCTCATATCCATCCATTCAAGCCTACCCAAGTAGACCTTGTAGAACCTAATATGAAACCCATAGATAAAGGAAAGGGAAAAGCTATATTAATCTAATTAAAGGAACCCCAAGTTATACCAAATAGATCTATCCTCCCATGTCTAACTAGATCTTGATCTAGAAAAGGCTAGGAAAGAGAAAGAGGATTTGGAAAAAGAGCTTGAGAAGGTTGAAAATGAAGCTCAAGCAGTAGAAACTAGGAGAAAGATTCAATTTATCAAGTCCAACTTTTCTTTACCCTCTTGGCCCAAATTTTCCACTCAATTTGCAACATTTGTACCTACTTGTGGACTAGTAATCTCTAATCAAGCTATTTCTCAATCTACCCCTGTATCATCATCCACTACTAATATTCAAATCCCCACTATTAAAATGTAGCAATCCTAAAATGTTACTCATAATCAAGCCAATATAGAAAGAACATCCAATTTTGCTATTTTTCAAAAGAAGCCTATATACATACATACATACATATATATATATATATATATATATATATATATATATGGAAAAATATAGACAAATATCATTTGTTGGGATTCCTAGTTTTCCTCCTCCAATATCTTTTAATTTAAGAGACAAGGTTGTCATGTTTTTTGGAAATAATGATGTTATCAGTGAGGAACACTTGAGAGTCTTTATAGATATGTTGAATGATTTTGAAGTTGAGCATGAAGATGTGGTGATGAAATTATTTGTACATTCATTGATTGAGGATGTTAGGGATTGGTTTAGAAGATTATTAGATGATTGTATTAGTTGATGGAATGATTTGGAGAATTTTTTCAAAGAACAATATGGAGACACTACAAATGTTGGTTTTATGTTGAATGATTTCAATAATCAAGAAGAATTGTAATGAATCTAGATTTGATTTTTAATGGAAGGTTCCAAAAGGGAATGTACAAGTCATTTTAGATCATGAGACTGAACAAGGATGTATGCATTACAACATATTTTAATGCATTTGATAGCAAGATGGATTATCAATTGAGTGATAAAGAGCCTAAAATTTTAAGATATGCCATCAACTTTACAGTAAATATTGAGAATAAAAAAAAAGCATCTAGAAAGTTGGGGAGAAGAGATGATCCAAAGTTGTTTAACCCTAAGAGAAAAAAAAAGGAAAATGATAAATTGCCTGTGAGTAAGAAGCTTGAAGAAGCTACAATAAGTCAAGTATTTGATTTATTGAAGAAGATGAATCCACCAGCCTTCAATTCACACAAACCCAATGTTGGTGAGAAGGCCTAGATAAACAATAGCCATTTTAATAGACAACCAAGAATGTCAAATTACCCCTATACCACTTAGTGGAAAGATAGTAAACCAATTCCTAATAAGACCCAGAATGTAATAGATAAGTGTACACTAGATCCTTTACAAATAATCTCTATTAATATGAATGATGATGTACTATGGTGCATTATTTGTCAATCACCTCACTGATCAGATTATTGTGCATTTTCTTAGTCATTTTCTTCAAACTAGAGTGTACAACATGAGGAAGAAGAAGAAGAAAAGAGCCATGATCATGTAATTTGTAATATGGTTAGCATGTGTGATGATTGTGTGGATTTTGAATTAGAGGAACATGAGAGTGATATTACTAGTTAGAGAATTTCTTACCAACTACATCATCAAAAATTATTCTCAAATGATGAAAATTATGATAAGGACAAGGTATATAATATATTCTCAATTATTGATAAGATAAATTTGAGAATACCTTCCAAAGAGGAGATTAACAAAATTACTCCAGAGATGATTTCTCAAGTACATAGTAATTATAATTTGAGAAGCAAAATAGTTGCTAATGATGCTAACAAACCTTCTAGTATATTCATTAATGATGTTACACATAAGATGAAGGATGATAGCAAGAAGACTAATGTAGATATAGCTAAGGTGAAAGACAACAAGATCACGTAATGGGAGCCTAAAAAGAAAGTTCAATTCTGGACAAGTACATAGTAAAGGTAAGTATACAAGAGAAAAATTTAGGATCTAACATTGTCAAACCAATGATAGTGCCTGCTATTCAAAAGACTCCCACTCCAGGTATTCTTGTAAAGCCCACTATATTTGAACCTGTTGATATGATATCTATGTTATCAAAAATAACTATTAAAATACCTCTGTCCAAATTGTTTAGAACTGATGAGCATAAGACTAAAGCCTTGTCATGGTTGGGTGAGATAGGAAGTAATAGTAGTATTAGTGAGAAAAGTTTCTTTCAACAAACTACAGTAGTGGTAGAAGATAGTGGTATTATGTCTCATACCCCTCAAATGTTTTTGGATGATTCATCAGTAGCCTACATAGAAGATATTGACCTAATTTTTCTTAGTTTGATCATAAAAGGAAAAACTCTAAAAAAATACATGATAGACTCAGGAGCGTATAATACCATCATGCCTTATAAAGTTATGGAAGCTTTAGGATTGAAGGTACATACTAAGCAAGGTAGATGTATAGACATAAATGATAGAGAAGGCCATGTTATAGGTACTATCAATGCATTACCATTCAATCTAGCAGCATACCCTAAGGCCGAATTGACTATGTTAGTCCTTGTTGTTGATATTCCTCAACAATATGGAATGTTACTCTCTAGAAAATGGAGTGCTATTATGGGATGTAGCCTACAATGTGAGTTATCTTATGCAACTTTCCATATAGGTGACACCATAGTTAGGGTAGATAGGAAGCCAAGGGTCAACCATATTATAGGAGAAGGAATTGATAAGGATTTAACTTGTTTCTTAGACACTAGTGTGAATACTTTTAGGGAAGAACTGATTATTCAAGATGTTGAGAAATTTCCTGCTATGATTGAACATGAAGTGGAATGCTATATGGATTCATTAGTTTTGTTGACCATGTACTTTGATGGGTCCAACTCTAAAGAAGGTTCAAGGGCAGGAGTAGTCTTTGTTTCTCCTAAAAAGAATACCTTTAGATATTCACCTTGAATTTTTCTTGTACCAATAATATAGCATAGTATGAGGCTCTCCTATTAGCATTTATAGTTGCCACTCACCATGGAGGGATAGAAGTCTGAATAAAATGGTTGACCTATTGGAAAATGTAGCAATAAAGCCTAAGGAAATTTCATTTGCAGGAATTTCATAGATTGAGATTTAGAACAAGCCCTCAATACCTGACAATATTGAACATTGGCAAGTCTTTAAGGATGATAAAGATATTTTGAATTTCATGTTAAGTAAAATCAAGTATCATGGTCAAGAGCTATAATATAGTGATCTAATTGAAACCATAGATGGCAAGGAAACATTTTTTTGTCAAGAGATCATATAGTTGAAGACTAATAAAGTACCAAAAGGGTTGGTTTTCCTAGAGAAAATGTTTGACAAACAAGATAGGGTGAAGCCTAGAATTTGAGAACAAAAGCCTCAAGAACTTGAAGAGATAAACTTATGCACTACTGAGGCTCCAAAGAAAGTTTATATTTGTCAAAACTTGTCTACTAAAATTAGAAAACCTTTGATTGACTTTTTGAGAAAGTAAAGATATATTTTTGCATGGTCATATGATTACCTTAAGGCTTATAAAGAAGATTTATTTCAACATGTCATACCACTAAAAGATAATGTACAACCTTTCAAGTAGAAGAAAAGACCAATGAATCCCACCTTAGCCCCTAAAACGCAAGAAGAATTGATGAAGCTAAGGGATGGAGGAATAATCAAACCAATTAGGCATTCCACCTAGGTTTCAAACTTGGTACCTATTTGAAAGAAGAATGGGGATATAAGATTATGTGTAGACTTCAAAAATTTAAATATTGCATCTTTGAAGGACAATTATGGGTTACCAAACATGGATGGTATGCTACAACAAGGAACTAGTTCTAAATTGATGTCCATGATGGATGGATTTTCAAGATAAAATGAGGTCCTTGTGAAGGAGAATGAACAATTTAAAACAACTTTTACAACTCCATGGGAAACTTATGTATATGTGAGGATGTCATTTGGGTTGATTAATGCATGTGCAACTTTCCAGAGAGCTATAGATTTAGCATTCCATGAATATATTAACAAATTTGTGCTAGTGTACCAAGATGACCTTACAATATATTCCAAGAAGGTTGAGGATCATTGCAAACATCTAGAAAAGATTTTCATCAAAGGTTTAGAATATAGAGTGTCCTTAAACCCAAAGAAGTGTACATTTGGGGTGACTAAAGGAAAATTACTGGAACATATAGTATCAAAGGATGGTGTGAAGATAGATCCTAAGAGAGTTGTAGCCATTAATAAGGTGCCTAAGCCAAAAAAATGTGAAGGGAATACAATCTTTCTTTGGGCAAGTTAGTTTTTTGAGAAGATTTGTTACAAATTTTTCTGAGATTAGTAGACCTATTTCAAAAATGATCAAGAAAGGAGCTACTATTAATTGGGATGATGGGCCTTCATAGGCCTTTCAAGATATTAAAGCTACCATAAAAAATGCTCCAATTGTTAGAACCCCAAATTATACTAAGCTAATGCACATATTCTCTTTTTCATCTTTACATACTATAGCTATATTCTTATTATAGAAGAATGAGAAAGGGTATGAACAACCTATTGCATTCTTCAACAAATCAGTGTAGCCTATTGAAATGAAATATGAAATAAATGAGAAATAAGATTATGTCTTGGTGAAAGTTAAGGATTTTAGGTGTTATTTGGTAGGTGCCGTTGTTATTGCATTTGTACCTAATGCAACTATGAAGGATATATTTTCTTAGTAAGAGGTATTAGGTAGAAGATATAGATAGATCAACAAGATCCAAGAATTTAACATTGAAATTCATATCACAAAATTGGTAAGAGGTCAAGGGTTAGCTTAGCTTATGGATCCATCCAACTTAGATGTTAACTAGATAAATATAGTAGTAGATGACTTAAGGTTAGGTTTGTGTGATATTGATACTAATGCCATTCATTATCTACAACATATGGAAGCCCCTTCCCATTTGACTGAAAATGAAAAAAAGGAGCATCAAGTTACAAGCCATTAGATATATTATTGTCAAGAACAACTTATGGTGGAGAAACTTTGAAGGAGTGCTACTAAAATGTGTTGATCAAGAGAAATCAAAAGAAGTATTGAGTGAAATGTATTTTGGAGTCTATGGAGGACATTATATGGCCAAGACCACTACACACAAAGTGATGAGAGAAAGATTCTAGCGGCCTTCCCTTTTTGAAGATGCTTAGATAATGGTCAAAAAGTGTGGTGCCCATTAGAGATTTGAAAGTAAATTAAGATTTTTTGGTAACACTCCATTAAAGCCAATGGAATTTCAAACACCATTCTAGCAATCGGAAATGGATTTTATAGGTGATATTTCTCCCAAGTCTAGCACTACCTATTCATGATTATTGGTTGCTACTAATTACTTCACAAAGTGGGTAGAGGCAATTCCAAAAAGAAATGAAACTAGTAAGGTTGTTAACAATTTTTTGCTAAATAATATCATTTCAAGATTTGGTTTTCCTTAGAAGATTATGATGGATAATGAAATGTGCTTTAGATATGAGGAATTTATAAAATTTTGTGATAAGTATGGGATTACAAGATCAATGTCTTCTCCCTATCATCCATAAGGAAATGGACAAGCTAAGTCCACAAATAATAGCTTGTTGAAACTAATAAAAAGAACATTGTATGATAACAAGAAAGCCTATGAGTCCAAATTATAGTTAACAATATGGGTTAACAGGGTGACTATGAGAAAAGCTATAGGTGTAGCACCCTTTGACATTGTATATGGGATCTAGGCAAGAATTCCTCAGAACAATTTAGTATGACTATATAACTACATTCAAATGTATGATGAAGACATCATTGATGACATGCAAGAAAGACTGGATGAGTTGGTAGGATTAGCTAAGACTAGGAAAGAAGCATCTATCATAAATCAAAAGTTGCAACTACAAGTCAAAACAATCTATGATAAAAGAATAGTGAGCAAGAAATTTGAACTTGAACATTTAGTCCTCATGCGAAATGCTAGGATTGAAGATAAAGGAAAACATAGTAAATTTGATCCTATATGGTTGGGACCTTATCTAATTGAAGCTACATGGGGAGAGGAATCATATACTCTAAAGGATTTATCAGATAAAATTCTTGAATTTCCAGTTCATGGACAATTCTTGAAGAGGTATTTTTGGTAAAATACTTGTTTCTTCCATGAATAGTAGTTTTAGGGTTTTGTAAATTCTATGTATCCTTTGTGTCTTTGTATAGTTCTTTTATATTCCTTTCCTACTATTGTCACTCTCTCAATATTTGTCAAGTAAGTTTTTGGGTCATGTTTTTGGTCTACTTCTTCTAGGGATTCTAAGCCCTGATATGAATCTTTCTTATTTGTTGTCCCAAGATAGAGCCACTTTTGGTCATGTTTTTTGACCTATGCTTTCATAAAGATATCTTATTTTGAGCTACTACTTTTACTTGTAAATTAGTGTTTGGTCTTGACAAATATTGTTTGAACCCTAGAAAAAATTCGTATTCTAAATAAAATCCATGCCCTAGATGTTCCCTCTAGATCATAACATCGTCATCTCATAGTTAAGGGGGAGAAAATTATTTAAAATAGGTCATAATTTGTGGGAACCTTTTATGCCTTTCTTTAGACATCATCATTCCAAAAATCTCGCACTATTAGATCTTTCTAAGATCTACAATGATTGTTATATCACACTGAGATATTCCAATCACTTTATCTTATGTGACATAGTGACCAAGTATACTAATATACTTTTGGCCCAGTTAATATTTAATATAATGTTCTCATGTTTTACAGGAGCTATCAGATCTTCCAAAATCACTAGTGGTCACTATGTCACGACCAGATAATAGAAAGTTCCTACCAGAATTGACATAGTGCATTCCCACAAAAGTGAATCATGAAGGGACCAAAAAAAGATATGGTGTTAGGATCTTACATGTCATAAATAAGCTTTGACTTGATGGTGGGTTATCACATGTGCTAGGTGCAGTAAAGAAGGGACTAAAGTAAAACAAGTCATTTTCTTCTTCAGGGTGATAGTTTTCTACAAGGTCATGATGGTTGCTATGTCGCAATAAGGAATTTCATGATTTTTACTAGAAGTGACATAGCACCTTCCTATAAAAGTAAAATGTGGTATGATTAACATGTTTCAAGCATTGTAAAAATGCTTTATAATTAATGAACCATGTAATCCTTATGGAGTCTCAAAAGTAATGAATGCCATAAATAGTAATGAGAACATGCATCTTCTTTTCTAGATTCTTTCAAAGAATAGGTAGTCGCTATGTCATGACTAGGAATTTCATATTTTATAGCACCTTCCCATTAAAATCAAAACATGGTGGAACCTAAGAAAGGTATCCCTAGAAAGTTAATTAATGCAAATGTTTTTTTTAGCAAGTCAAAGTGATATCTTGTCATATGTTACTTGGATTCACACTCTGAAGAAGGACACATGATTAATTAGAGCCATCAGATTGAAGATATATCAATAGCAAGTGAAAAGTCACTATGAACACTTGCTTAATATTCATCCCATTCAACATGACAGCCAAAGGAAAAACATATGGACCCACCATAATTTGAGTAAAGTTATCAAAGAATCCTCACCCTACATGATCAAAATCACATTGATGGTTGGAACCAAGTTGGTATGAGAAGTTGATTGATATTTAGGAATAGTGACAAAGTGAGAATGTGACACATGTATACAAGCACTAGTGGTATAGATCAAATTGCTAGTGGAAAAAGGAAAGATTTACATGGAGAAATTCTATTTGATTGACTATAAACTTGGCAAGTGGGAAAATGAATCATCCACAATCTTATTCCTAGATCATCAATTTTTTTGCAATCAATGGTGTGTTTTAAAAGGATAATGTGATGCCACCTTTTTTTCCCTTACAATTCATTTATAAAGATTGAAGACTCCTTGTAGGAATTAGGAATAGAGTATATTGCAGAGATTTTTCCATTTTTTTCACGTGAACAAATTTTTAGACTTCTAGAGAGCTCAAAACCATTAAGAAATTGTGCTTAGTGTGATCAAACATGAAAGAATTTCTAGTAATCAAATGTGTTATATAATTGCACTAATAGAGTAGTGAAGAGCCAAGCAATTTTCTTAGTCTGCTATATATCAAGCTTTCTAGTATTCTAAAAAAATTATACATTATGCCTCCAAAGAAAGTATTCTCAAGACAAGTAGATTATGCAAATAGAAACATACATGATGACCTCCTTGACTTTTTCTTGAGTCTACAAATAAGTTTCCCTAGATGAAGAAGTTAATTTTAATAAACCCTAGGCTCAAGATTGCAAATTGTTTATATGATAGAGGAAATTGGATTAGGGATGCTAATACTATCAAATCAGGGTTTTTTCTCTTTTAAAAGTGGTTCTCAGAGAGAAATTTGTTTGCTCCCCATGGTAAAATTGGTGGTCCCTGCTACAATTGTGGATGGTGACCTACTCATGGCCATTGCCCAAAACTATGACCCTATTATCAAAGTAGTAATAATATTAGATGGTGAGTCCTTGATGAGCATCAATGCTAAAGAAATTTGAAAGGTCTATGGTTTAGAGCCCTTGTTAGATTACCATGTACCCATTGACCTACTAGGACTAGAAAAGGAATACCTATCAAATAAGGAAATGGTTAGGCAAGATGCACTGATATCACATTTGGATTCAATTGGAAATCTTTCAATGGTTACAAACTCTATAAAAGAACCTTTTAAGAAGGAATTCTTCACCTCCAAAGCCTTAGAGATATATACAACTTTATGTAGATTTTTTGGTGAGGACGAGTAGAGTTTTATGCCAATCAAATTTATGTATATGATGGACAAGATTTCTTATTTTGGTGTAGATATTATATTTGATTTTTCATCTTATATAGCAGAAGAAATCCATATAGGGCTAGTTGGAATTGCCAAGAGCAAAGTGGAAAAGACTTCTCATCATTACTCATTGTTGATGCATATGTTCTTATTTAAGGGTGCAACATATTTTGGGAAGGAAATGGCTTTGAACAAAGAACATGAAGGAGAGGTCTTGCTAGTACAGTTATGGAGCATAGATATGACTGGGGATGCAAAAAGGGCTAGCTTTATTAGGTTTGATCGATAATTTTATTCTAAATTGAGAAGCCTCTTATTAAGTGACAATCCTAGAATCCCTAGGGCATTAATAGATTTTATCAGACCAATGGATAATCCATCTGGATTAAAGGTGTCACACAATTGGGTTAATATCTTATCATACCATGTTTCAATAGTTATTAGGGTTTATGGTTTCTAAGAGACTCCCCATGTATTACCCTACCAAGTTCCTTTGAAAGTAGGGATTTTTGAGGTATTATGGTAGCTACTAGGATTGGAGGAAACATATTTGGTTAGAAGAGGCAAAGGCTCATTTTCCCCACTTGTACTATAGCCCACCATTTCATAATCACAAAATGTGTTTGATTGTTTCTATAAAAATTTCTAGATTAGTACAAGATTGTTGTATCTCACCTCCATTTTTGTGATACTGAAAGATTTTATGATTTGGTTTTTAGATTGAGGGCTATGGTTGGTTCCAAAAT
Source organism: Cupressus sempervirens (assembly GCA_028749045.1). Classification (NCBI taxonomy): domain Eukaryota; kingdom Viridiplantae; phylum Streptophyta; class Pinopsida; order Cupressales; family Cupressaceae; genus Cupressus; species Cupressus sempervirens. The sequence goes on along the minus strand of CM053784.1, from coordinate 608,660,282 downwards.
GTATGAGCCTTATTTCCCTAAGGATGTAATAAGGAATGAGTACTCTTTGTAGGATTAAGAGACCAAAAAGGAGAAATAGAGATTTTTTCTAGAGTTTTAGAATTTATTCATTGTTTTGACAAAGATTACAAGCCTCTAGGAGATGCAAAAATAGGGGCAGACAAAATAAATAAGCTCATGATTAGCTTTCCTAAGATCATGGAGGCAATGAATGAGAAGAAACAATTTTTTATCAATTATTTTCTAGATAAATCTAAAGAGGTCATGAGGATATTAGCATTCACTCCTACAGTAGGAATAGGACAATTGGTTTTCCCAAAAAAAACATGGCTATGATGTGATTCAAAGTAAAAGGGCTACTGTGGATAAAGGGAAGAAGATAGTAGGATCTACTAGTGTAGCCCTAGAAGAAAGACCTAATGAATCCTCACCTAAAAGGAAGAAGATAATAACGGAGCAAGCACCCCAAGTTGAAGAGTATTCAACTACACAATCCTAATTACAAACTAGAAATGAATAGCTCACCAGGGAGAAAATGGAGTAGCTAGGATCCCAAGGGGAAATATTGATCACACAATCTAAATTAGAAGAGGGGAATTTATAGGAACATCTAATGCCAATCTTAGAATTGATAGTGTAAGATTATAGGGGAAAAGAACTAGATTCTGTGACTGAGCAAGTTAATCATGAATCTTTATCTAATGACAGTTTAGTTAAAATGAGAGCATTCCAACAATTTTCCTAGAGAGCCAACATGGGAAAGTTCAAGGAGATATGCAATGAATTGAGAATAGAGCATCCATAAATGGAGGAGGCACATGTACAAGATTAGATCAAAGGAGAAATGATGCAAGACTTCCAAAGTATGACCCCTAAAGAGGGTAGACAAATGGTAAAAGCATCAGGTATTTTATTCTTATCCAATTGGGGTATAGTAGATGCTTTAGTTTTTAATTTTGTTACTAAAAAAATAAGTTTAGAGGATCAAGAAAAGAAAGAAATAAAAGGTACCAAATTCAGGGATGACTAGGTTGCATTAGTTATTTGGTCATTAAGGAAAGGATCAAAGATTGGTTCCTTACAGTTAAATGATACTAGATTGATGGGAAACATAGTTGTGAAGGGAGTGGAGGATACAACTAGTCTAGAAGTTTCATGTTTGGGTGTTGGCATATCTAGCTTGACATTAGCTACTACTAAGAGAGATCAGAGAGAAAAGCAAGAATTGCAGGATCAATATGAGAGACATTTGGTTGCATATAATAAAGAAGTTCAAAGAAGTATTGAACTTGAAAATATAGTGATGGGAGATTCTGCTAGGCTACAAATAACTTATCCTCACCCATCAATGGAATCTTCTAGATCCACTCCTTTTATTGAGATCCTTGATACTCCATAAAGGCCATCATTTTAAACAACTAATGAGCTGGAAGAAGAAAAGAGTAAGCTAAAATCCTTACAAGATGAATTGACCTATTAGTATAGTGAGAAAATTACAAAGGAAATCTTATATCTGATAGATAAGATTGACTGGCCAATATTTTATGAGTAGTTAGTAAACATTTTTGATACGTGGAGAAAAATTAAAGAATTTGAGGAGGTTTTGAAACCTATAATAAATAAATGTGAGGAAAAGGATAAGGATGTCACCCTGTTATGCACTTCATTTATTGACTCATCACATGAATAGATTAAAAAACATTTTATTTAACTAATCATCTATTTGCTTTTAAAAATAGGGAGGCATTGCAAAGAAGAGTACCAATTTGATTCTCTAGGTATTTAGGTTTTCCCTAGGCACTCAAACAAATTGATATAAAAAAAGAAAGAAAGTAGTGGGGAAAAGAATTGAATCATTTATTGTGCCAAAGAATAATTGAAGTCATCAATGAAGAAGGACATGTGGTATGGGTGAACACAAATGAAGAATTTGTTAAAGTGCAACTATTTTATAATTCCTTAAGAAAGGAATTTGTTGAAATAAATGAATTAGGGGATTGGGTGGTTAAATAACAAAGAGAAATCTTGAGCTTTGATTGGCCTGAGGACACTGTCTTCAAAAAATGGATGGATAAGTTTGTCCATTCAAAACAAACAGAGATAACAACTGATGATATGGACTAGGACAAAAGCCAAATAGATGATATATTAGTTCATCTAGAAGAAGACAAAGAAGAACAACTAGCCCAAGTGGAAAGTGTCATGGTCCCAATTGATGATGTGGTAGAAAAAAACCCATATATAACTATTACTTTGATAGTACATGATGATGCAAGTGGAGATGCTTAGGTTGAAGTAAACTTGCAAAGATCAGAGCCTGACACATAACTGGTAAACCTAATGGCTACATATTCTGAGGATTTAGAGTAGAAAAAGACCAATCATTGAATTTGTAGCATTTGAAAGTGTAATAGAAAATAGGCTCACCAAAAGAATATTATTATGAAAAGCTTTTCCATTGCACAAAACTTTGTCTTTATGTAACAACAACAAATGTAAATATGTTTTGTCTAAAGGACAACTATTAGTTCTTTATGCCTGATGATTGTTGCATCTCACCCTTTATAAGTGACATTCCAAGGCTAGAGAAAGGGTCTAAGTATTTCCATAATTTTAGTTCTTATTAAGCTTGTTTGGTCCAATTTTCTTGGTGTGAACTTTATGATGTATCTCTCTACAAATATTTGAGAATATATTAATGTTGCATGATCATGATATCTTATCTTGAGTCATTATGAGTTTCATTTCAATTGTCTATAATTTTCAAGGAAGGTTAATAAAAAGATAAAATTGTCCCCATATTTGTTCTTGTTGAATCTTCTCTCTTTCTGTTGCCTAGTTATTTTGATGTTGTATAAGCAAAGCTTGTCCAATTGAATGCAATTAAATAAAATTGTATGTCAACTCATGATTTATTTTAATATAATGAATTAAGTAAATGCTTTAGTGTAATTGATAAGTTTTCCATGGTAAATAGAAGGATTTCAATATGAATCATTTTCTATGAGAATTGCTAATAGTGTTGATTGTAATGCAATCAATTAGATCTAGAAATTGAATGAACTATGAGTCCCAATGGATAAGAAATTGGTCCATTGATTCAGTCTGTAGATGGATAACCATGAGCAATCATCAAGCTCAAATTTAAAAATCAATTTTAATTTATGATTCAAAGAATGTTAATGCTGTATGCCTAAAATGTGGGCACACTTCTATGAATCATTATATTCAAGATTTGTCAAAAATGAGGTCTTGAATGGCGACTCATAGCTCCCTATTCATGGGGTGCAGGGGTTTGTAATGGAGGCCCCTAGCTTGACCTAGTTTGTGCCCATGCAATTACACCACGAAACAAGAGATTCAATGATCTAATATGTATGCAAATGGAAATGAAAAACTAATCTAAATGATAACAATGCAAAACAATGCAAGAAATGAAATCTAATCTATGAAAAGAAATAACAATGCAGATCTAATCTATGAAAGCAAGATCTAATCTATCAATGCAAGATCTAAGCTAACATGAAAATCAAAGTATGGATCATGATGATGGAAGCCATGCATGCAAGAGAGAATAAGACAAGAAGATAGAATTTCTCCACAAAAGCTTTAATATTCAAAACTCCTTCAAAAATCATTCTCCAAACCTGCAACATAACAATAACATAATAACGGGTGTCTCCAAAATGAGGAGAGGACTCTCCCTTATAAAGAAAATTGGACCATCTAGATTGAGAGGAAAAAGATTTAATCAAGGGTGGAGAAATAATGATCCATGTGAACTAAAGATCCACCAATGAGAAAAGTGGAGTCGTTGAGAAGAAAGTGGAGAAAGAATGAAGATAAGTCCCATATTAAGTGTAGATAAAATATTTATTTAATTTTTTATTTGTTTTAACTCCTTTTTCATCAAAAAGAGATTTAAGTGGGATATTTTATTTAATTAAAAGGGAGCAAGTTCTTTTAATTAAATAGGAAATATTTAATCAAATTAAAATAGGGGTTTTTCTCTTAATTAATTAAATGCAGATGAATTATTTAATTAAAAGAGAGGTTTTCTTTTAATTAAATGGAGACTTATTTTATTTAATTAAAAGAGAGCAAGTTCTATTAATTAAATAGGAATTATTTAATTAAATTAAAAGAGAGGTTTTTCTTTTAATTAAATGGGGACTTATTTTATTTAATTAAAAGAGAGGTTTTCTTTTAATTAAACGGAGACTTATTTTATTTAATTATAAGAGAGCAAGTTCTTTTAATTAAATAAGACTTAGGATAAAATGATCAACTTTAGAAATAAAACAAATTGAATTTGATCAAAGAAATTGATTTGAATTGATTTAATAAAATATTACACAGTGCCATTGATTTAGGAAATTTGATAAATTGATAAATTGAATAATGGGGGCCCATAGTCTAGGCGACCATTTTAGGGTGCATACAAATGCTAGTCAACACTTGTTTGCACTTAACCTTTGAGTTTTAATTAGCCACTATTGCCAAAATTATTTGTAAACTTGAGAAGAATTTTATCTAGTCTTCTTTAAGGGATGGGTATTGTTATGGAATTAATAAAATATATATATAGTTTCAAGTTGAAAAATATTCCATCCCTCAAGTATAGCCACCTTGGTTCTGTAGAGCCTAAAGAGTAGAAAATCTGTCTTGATTTTGTTGAAGTTGGGTCCATATATGAAGCGCATATAATTTTTTATAGGAAGTGGCTAGTCCTTAGATTATTGTGAATTTTTATTATCTTGGTATTGAGAATTTTATTTCTTGGTAGTTGAAAATCATCAACAAGAAGCATCTGTCATAATATCAATAATGACTTAGTTAATCTTGATACTTGTATAAAAGAACTCCATAAATGCCAATAGGAAGGGAAGACTTTGTATATTAAGTGTACATTATCATACAAGATGACTAAAGATATTGATATTTGGATAGAGATAAAGATGTGTGAGCTAGAGGCTTTATCCAACCAAATCTATCTTGTAAAATAGATGATTTTGAAGGACAATGATCCAATATTCACAATGACATCAATAAACTGGAACTTCAAAAAGAACAAATTTTGAAGAGGACATATAATTTTAGAGAATCTATTGCTCTAAAATTATCTTTTATTAAGAAATAGTTAGAGGAATGTGTCAAGGCCAAGGAGACATGTTCCAACTTTTTGTATTTAGATATTAATGCAGTTGAGATTGCATCATATGCTTTATATGCAAGCCTCACTTCAGATGAGTCTACCAAGGAAACATGGACTAGAGGTATGGGTATTGTAAAGAAAAAAATTGATGACTATATAAATATTATTTCAGCATAAGGAAGGACAACATTTTTGACAGTTTTTGGATCAAATCTTGAAATTTTGACCTTTGTCATTGATGTCAAAGGGGGAGTAATAGTTGCAAAAAATTGGAAAGTAGAAAATTTGGATAGTAAAGTGGAGAGATACAATTGGGAGTAGTAGTTAATTGGAAAGTAGTAAAATATATTGTAAGGGGAAGCATATGTAAAGTTGAACAAGTTGTAATAGATGTAAAGTTTATATGTTATTTATGTTAACTTTTTGTCACTTAGCCAAATTTCCCTATTTTTTTGCCATCAATTCCAAAGGGGGAGATTATTGAAAATTGGCTAATAGTAATATGTAATTATTGTCATTTATAGCAATACATGATAAACATGTTCACAAAAACCCTCAAAAAATAAAGATAGTGTTTGGTAATCATAAAATTGTCTAAGTATAGAATTTGGTTTACATCAGTATATTGTTTTGTTTATAACTTATTATTGACATCATATTATGACTAGTAAAGTTACATGGATAGAGTATACATATTGATGATAAAATGAATAACCTTGAAAGTTGGTATGGATTGTACAGAATAGAGATAATCATGTTTGAAGCAAAATAGGGTAGTAGAAGTAAAGGAAAAGAATTGTTTTGTTTACAAAATAATTACTTGTCCAATTAGGGCCAACATCCTAGATGTTTACTCTAACTTAGAAAAGTGGTTTATGGTCTTAGCTGACCCAACAACAATTTGTGTTAAGCCATGGTATCTATGCAAAGGAAATTTTACAATGAGATGTGAGCTATGTTGAATTGAAGTACAAGTATGAATTGCAAATTGTGACTATACACAAATTTGTGTGAAAGTGATATATGAAAAGTTTTATATGAGCTATTTGATGATCCAAGATCAAGCTAAAGATCAAAAATTAGTAAAGGAAGAAGATAATAGTAAATTATCTATTTGAGTAGTGAGCTCTTCTTGTAGTTGAAATTGCATGTTTGGGCAGTGGGCTCTTCTTGCATACATTATACCACAACTCTTAATAGGGTTGGAATTTCCTAGTAGGGATTCAAAGTCTCCTAACAAGAACTCCTTATACTAAATTTTATCATTGACTCCTAAGAGGGTCCATCCTCTAACAAGGAACTTGTATATCAGTATATTATCTAGTGGGTATCATCCTCACTGAAGTTTTCCCTTGAGTAGGGTTTCCCTAGTTAACAAAATATGGTGTTATGAGTTATCTTTGTGCATTTTTATTGTTACTATTTAACATTACTTTACTTATTTGTTATGTATGGTTTAAAGTAGGTAATAATATCTAGTTGGTGAATAAAGTTTGTAGATTAATGATTCACCCCCCTCTTAGTAATCCTCTAATAGAATCACCAAAAATTGATCCCCAAAAAACTAGCAAAGATGCCCCCTAGTTTTTGCACAAGGACCAATAGTAGACACATTTTTGCACAAATATTTGTAGCATGTCACATGAGGAAATAACTTTTATGTGAGGATGTGCACCAACTGATGTGAGAAGGTACTTGGCCAAACAACTAAGATATTCCAAATTGGTGTTGGGTTCCACATGAGAAAGTGCCAAATGCCACATGAAGAAACCCAACACACCATGCAAGGACTTGCATTCTTGCATGAGAAACTATAATTTTGCACAAGGATCTAAAAAAACAAGCTAGAAAATATTAAAGGAAGAAAGCTTGAAAAATAATAATTTGAAAGTACAGAAGAAAACATTGCAGTGTACTAAAACAACATCGGAATAAATAGAAATAACATCACAATGAACAGTACAAGCAAACTAGTATGATGTTCCTCCCAACCATAATAGAATCATAAGACCATCATGGACCCTAGCCATCCCAACATGTAAGATCCCAAGCTATCAACTAGATTTTTGGTACTACCATATAAGGAAGTCACTACTAAATCATACTCCAAGGTAAGAATTAGGAAATCTAACATGCTAAAAGTAAAGCATAAGATAATCCTACAAATACAAATAATATCATCTATCATATGCTAATCATCAAAATAAAGAAATGCATCAATAAATAACATCCTCTAAACATGATATGCAAGAATCCTAATGAAAGAATAGATTGCAATAAAGTATACTCCAAAACCTAAAGCACCAAGTGAAAACATCCAACAATAGTCACACTAGGACAATAAACTATCTCTGTACACTAGTTCTTAGTAGTGGTATAGGTAGCTATGCCTCCCAACCACATGGAACTTGCAGGCCGTATCCCATCATACTGATCAAGATAATGATCCAACCACAAATGCATACAAAGAAAACATCCATGGCTAACACACATTCCAAGTAGTATGATGACTAAAACCAAGACATAGATAATGCATAAACTACAAGTCCTGGTTAGACACTTAATGAGTTACTAAGTATGGGCTGACATCATGGAGAGTTGCTTGCAATTGGAAAGCCCAAGCTCAGATTGTGTGTTGTCAAACTTCAATGGGTGCTCACACATTATTTTATCTTAAGTTTTATTACCACTAGGTATCTTATTTATTTATCACTTAATTAAAACTTTTGCATGCCAACCCTCAGGAAATTGGCATCGAGTTATGGAAAACAAGCCCCCTCCATATGCTACCCTACCCTACCCATGCTCATCCAATAATGAGTTCCCATAGGCATGAAAATTCCAAATCCAACCCCAATGATCATAACTTTTGGAAGTACCATGGGAAATTAGGACTTGCAAGTCACTCAAAAAATGTATGCACATGTAGTCATGAAAGATACACCACCATGATAAAGATCATAACATAAGGACTGGATAAGAATACAAAGAAAAAAGTCACTCAACTGAAAATAGACTCAGGAAGATGGATGTAGTATGCATCCTAGTGCAACATAAAAGTGAAATAATGGTCTGACTAACATCTAAATGGATGATCTAGGTTCACAACCAAACTCATGCCAAGAAAACCTAAGAAAAAAGTATGGCACATAGAATGGGGTAAAAAACCTCAAAAATGGAAAACTTTTAAATTAAAACCCATTTGGCCTTTGGGTATAAAAACCCTAAAAAACTAATAATATTTTTGCTCAGACATCATATGCAAAAATGGATAGCATAACAATGCAAAACCCCAATCCCCTATCCTTCAAATATGGAAAATATTCATAATCGATCAACAAAGTAGAACCAACAAATAGAAACATAGAGGAACACTAGTTCTCAACCTAGAGACAAACAACTACCAAAAATAGAAACTAATAAAAATAAGAAACAAGAGAAATAGAAAGCCTTACCTATTAGGAAAAGGGGAATAAACTAAAATTAGGCTGATAAAATAAATAATATGCCAAAACTACTAAAAGTGACAGCAAAGAAAGGTCTCCCTGAGCTGGATCCAATGAGACAAATCTCATAAAAATTCTATGCTCATAGCTCCTAGAATGAACAAAAATCCAATCTTTTAGAAGAGGATTTTAGAAAAGCCCTACAATTTCCAAATTGTAAAATTGAAAAGGGAAAATACAAATCCCTTTTTCACTACTTATTCACTTTTTGAGTGAATAGTCGATTAGGGCAAACAGCTATTTATACTAGCTAGAATCTAAATTGACCCAAACAAAAATATGTTGTTCTTCATAATGGGAATTCATCTAAGGAAAAGCTACCAAAAATTAAATTTAATAGGATTTAAAGCCCAAAAACCAAAAATGATAAAAAATTACTTAACCACTTTCGCAACAATGCAAACCTCTAAATGCACAGACACGCTCACTAGTCTAATCACATAATGCAAATGAGTTTGGATTTGATAATCATCAAAAAGTTAATTTAAAGAATTAAATAAGGATACATCAACCATACATGGATGACATTAGTAAAATATGAATAACTGAATCACTAACTCCATGTCCCACTACTAGGGTTATAATTCCTGCACACTAAAACACACAATCAAGTGTAATTGCATATTATATCATAGTCAAAGTGATGATTCATTAAAATACATAATTAATCCATTTACATTACTCACATTCACATAAAGAAAAAAGAGATAAGAATGAAGTAAATCACCATAGCATAAATATTGATGGTGCATTGGTTAACCCAAAGGTTACAACTGTGAACACATAATGCCCATACCATCTATAAAAGGCTATTCAATGAATATCATCCTCCTAGATATGAAGATGATGGTATCCTAACTTAAGATAAATATTTGAGAATACACATTCTTCCTTCATCTAATCAAAAAAAACAGCTATCCTTGACAAAGGATAATGGTTCTTCAACATTACCTTATTCAACTGTCACTAGTCAATGCAAAACCACAAAGAACCATCCTTCTTCTTCATGAATATTATTGGTGCACCCCATGGGGATACACTAGCATGAATATGGCCTTTGGCTAATAATTCCTTCAACTTCAATCTGAGCTCACTCAACTCCTAATTACTCATGTAGTAAGGAGCTCATGAAATCAGCTCCACTCCTAGTACAAGATCAATCTAAAAATTAATGTCACACTATGTTGGCATACCTAGAATCTCATTAGGAAACACATCTACATACTCATGAAGGATTCAGTGATCATCAAGTGTCACCACATAGCTCTCATCTTCCTCAAGATCACTAACTGACACAAGAAATAACTGACAACCCTTCTTTACACTCCACTTTATTATATTAGCTGAGATCAATTGAAGTGAGACTAGTCTTGAGACTACCAAAAGTTCCACATGCCCACCTATGTCATCAAAACATTGTACTATCTTACGATGATAATCAATATTCACCTAATGGGTAGCTAGAATATCCATGCCCAACATAATGTCATACAATCCCAGAGATAGAATGTGTAGATCCACTATGCTGGTGAAGGTTCCCAAATTAAAAATACAACCCTTGACCAATGAGTCTATAACCACTTTGGAACCAATGGCTAACTCAACCTACCACCTATTGACCTAATGTACTACCACTAGCCCACATCACTGAACAAGAGATGGTGATATGAATGAATCTAAAGCACCAAAGTTAAACAAAACCAATGTTGAAATACCATGCAACATACATGTAGCCTTGACTATTGTACCTTGATGATCTACTTGATAGTTATCAACCATCACAAAGAATCTATGATTCTTATCAATATGTCCTATAGTAGGCTTAGATCTAACTATGCCCTTACTAGCTCCTGAAGATGGTTTGATGGAGCACTCAAAGGATTTATGCCTAGGTTAGCCACAAGAATAATAGTTTCCTCCAAAGTTAGAACTTGTTCCATGACTACCCTAGGTAGCACTAGGATAAGGTGCACTACCCTTGCTAGAATTCTACTGAGCACTCTAAGGAGGATTATTCTACTAAAATTTTTGTCCTTAATTCTAGTTATCTCCTTTCTTTCTTGAGGTACCTAAACACTATCCACCCTTGGGCCAAAACCCCTTCTATCAATTTGACAAGAACCACCCTGAGAGGGTGCTAACTGGGTCTAGCCTTTCCCTTAGAATGGAGAATACTATGCACCCTACCCTAAATATCATGCACTTTGGTTCTAAGAACAATATCTACTACTAAAATCTCTAGCTATATTTTCCTCTACAATACATGCCTTCTCAATAGCAAGGATAAGAGTCCTAGGCTAATACATATAGACTTCTCCAATAAGGGCATCCTTAAGACCTTAGATAAAATGATGAGCTAAGAGTAAATCACCATAGTTGTAGCATGAATACTAACTAAGCTTAAGGAAAAATATTTTTTACTAATCCACTATCATGTTTCCTTGCCAAATCACGTGGAACTCATCAACATGGGCCTTCCTAAACTAGGGAGATAAGAATCTCTCTCAAATCTCTCCTTAAAGATCTCCAAGGTGAGATCTAAAATGGTAATCTAGATATTTTGACTCTCAATATTCCACCATACAAATGTGTGGTCCCTTATCTACATAATTGCACAATGTTCCTTCAAATTGGTTCCATATGTGTACATAGTGAAGTAATGCTCCATGTCTGATAACCAAGTTTCTACTTTGAGACCACCTCCCTTACCATCATACAATGGTAATTTGGATTGATGAAGAGACTTCATGATATCCAACTTGATGGAATCTTTACTATTATGATCCCTATCACCTTGGTGATGCCCTCTACCACCTAGTAAAGTATGAGAATATACACATTCATATTCCTCCTCCTTATGCTTTGAATGATGGGAATCTCCATGATGGAATCCCTCTTCCTGATTATGATACTATCAGCATACCTCTACATAAGGGCCCAACTAAGAAAGAATCTCCTGAAGCACTTGCATTAATTCCCCCACACCATTCTATTTATTATTACCCTATTCTCCCTCTCCTTCTTGATGTCCCTCTTCATGGTCTTATTCTTAATAGTTATTGCTATGGGTACCACCTCTACCACTAGGTCTATGTGTAGGAGGCATCACTATGGGAACAAGACAATGTCTAAAAAAATGGGTTATGAGCATAAGAGTCAAAAGTATGAAATAAAAAGATATCAAAATAGAAACCATAATATAACAATACACAATGGAAAACAAAACCATAGTGGAAGCATAATAGAGAGATCCCAATGTTGTAACATGGGCTCTAATACCAAATGTAATACCCCACCCAAAGATCCTTCAAACAAGGATGAAAAACAAGCCAAGATAAAAAAAAATTGAACAAGTATGAGTGCACTTGAGCACATCATACATGGATCACATAGATCACAATGGAAGACTTAACCACCATCTCAACAACCAATGAATCTCTAAAAGCCACTACCCTAACTGACACACACAAAATAGAAATAGAAAACCAAAATGACAACACCACAAGGAAAATCAGATCTATCAAGGCATGGAAAATTAAGTAAACCCAAAGGGTGTATGAATCACCAAAAATTGATCCCTAAAAACCAATGGAGATGCCCCCTATTTTTCATGTGAGGACCACTAGCAGTCAGATTTTCATAGGAAGATGTGCAACTTTCCATGTGAGGAAATACCTTCTACATGAGGATGTGCACCAATTAGTGTAAGAAGGTACTTGGCCAAATAGCCAAAACATCCCAAACTAGTGTTAAGTTTTGTGTGAAAAAGTACCAAATGCCACAAGATGGAAACCCAACACACCACATGAGGACTTGCATTATCATGCAAGAAACTATAATTTCATGTAAGGATCTAGAACAAAGGAACATAAATCATTAAGGGAAGAATGCTAGAAAGAAATCCTCTACACCAATGAGTACTGGATCTACATATCGAGGCAAAAGACACTTTAAAAAATACTAAAAGATGGAAATAACATGTAACCATCTAACAAGAAGTGAAGGGAAGATAAAAAAGGAAACATTGTAGTGTACTAAAATAGCATTGCAATAAATCGAAATAACATTGTTATGAATAGAAACACCAAACTAAGTATATGGTTCCTCCCAAACATAATAGCATCATAAGACCATCATGGGCCCTAGCCATCCCCTATGCATAATATCTCAAGCTATCAACAAAATTGTCAATACTATCATATGTGGAAATCACTATTAAAACATGCTATAATCTAAGCATAAGGATATCTAACATGCTAAAAGTAAAGCATAAGATAATCCTACAAATATAGATAACATTGTTTATCATATGCTAATAATCAAAATAAGGAAATGCATCAATAAATAACATAATCTAAACATGATATACAAGCAACCCAATGGAGGCATAAATCACAAGAAATAATACTTGAAAACTTAAAGCACCGAGTAAAAACATCCAACAATAGTCACACTAGGACAAATGACCATCTTTATACACTGGTCCCTAGTACTGGTATAGATAGCTATGCCTCTAAACCACATGGAACCCATAGGCCTACTCCCACCATACTAATGAAGATAATGATCTAACCACAAATACACACAAAGAAAACATCCATGGCTAATACATATGCCAAGCATTATGATGACTCAAACTAAGACATAGATAAAGGAGAAACTACAGGTCCTGGTCAGACACTCAATGGGTTACTAAGTAGGGATTGACATCATGGAGAGTTGCTTGGTATAAAAATACCCAAGCTCAAATTGTGTGTCGTCAAACTTAATCAGGTGCTTACACATTGCATTATCTTGAGTTTTACTACCATCTAATATTTTATTTAGTCATCACTTAATTAAAAAATTTGCATGCCAACCCTTGGGAAATAGGTACCACATTGCAAGAAATAATCCCTCTCCATATGCTACCCTACCCTACCCATGCTCATCCAATTATGAGTTCCCATAGGCATGAAAATTCCCAACCCAACCCTAATGATTATAACTTTTGGAAGTACCACAAAAGATCAAGACTCACAAGTCACTTGAAAAGTGTTCACGCATGTACTTGTGCATGGCACACCACCATTAAGAAGATCATAACACAAGGACTAGATAAGAACAGAAAGTAGAAAGACACTTAACCAAAAATAAACTCAAGAGGATGGATGTGGCATGTATCCCAATGCAACATAAAAGTGCAATAATGGTCTAACTGACATCCAAACTAATGATCTAGGTTCACAACCAAACCCATGCCAAGAAAACCTGAGAAAATAGGGTCATACACAAAATAAGGTAAAAACCCCCAAAATTAGAAAACTTTAAAATTAAAACCCATTTGGCATTTGGGTACAAAAACCCCAATCATTCAATAATTTTTGGGTTTAGACACCATATGAAAAAATGGCCAATATAATGGTGTGAAACTCCAAACCCCTATAAAAAGAATAGGGAAAATGTTCTTTCCTAACCAACTGAGCAAAACCACCAAATAGAAACAAAGGGGAACACTATTTCTAAACCTCCAGACAAACAACTACCAAAAAAAGAAGCTAAAAAAAATAGAAACAAGAAAAGTGGAAAGCCCTACCTATCAACAAAAGGGGTAGAAATTGAAATTAGGTTGATGAAATAAATAATTAGCCAAAACTATCAAAAATGACAACAAAGCAAGGTCTCCCTAAGTCAGATCCAATGAGACTAATCTTGCCAAAAACTCACACTCATAGCTCCTAGGACAAACAATAATCCAATCTTTTAGAAGAGGATTTTAGAATAGCTCTCCAATTTCCAAATTGTAAAATTGAAAAGTGAAAATAGATATCCCTTTTTCACTACTTATTCACTTTTTGAGTGAATAGTCAATTAGGGAAAATAGCCAGTTAGACTAGCTAGACTCTAAATCAACCCAAACAAAAATAGGTTATTCCTCCTTATGGGAATTATGAGTTAAATGATAAAATAATCAAGGCCTCTTGTGGACTTTGACTAGTCAATTTTTTTGACTTGACTAGTCAAGAGTGGAGCCAATGATAAAGAAATGAAATTTGATGCATATTTTTTACTCATCATGATTTATCATTTCAAAATGAACATGTGGTGGACCCAAAGAATAGTCCTTAGTAAATCACCTTCCAAAATACCTCATCCATATATTTCAAAATAGTATGGTTAAATGACACACCCACCCTATCAGAGATTCAATTCCACCAATATTAGAAGGCTATGGTGCCATTATGAACATCGACAGTGTAGGCCTAAAGTATTATCAAGCTTTTAAAAAAAATGATTCTGAAGCTATGGAATGTGAAGCTATAATAAATCTTTTGGAAGCTCCCAATTGATCATCAAACAAAAAGGTGCTGAGAGTTGGTAATTTTAAAATTCACCAAAGTTATTTCCTATAAGTCACAAGACCAAATGCAAAGAATTTGATAGAATGTCAACAGCTATAAAGTGAAAAGTATGTGGAAATATAATAATTCAAATGATTTTAAAAGCATGTCCTATAAGCTCCATGTACATATAGTTAGATGTTGATGAGGTGAAAATCTATTGAATTACTATCAAATAATTCTATGGCCACTAGTATAAAGAGGATCATGAAAAAGAAATGCAAAGGGTCCGATAAATGGAAAATGAAAGGCATATTTCAAGAGGGATGAGCCTAAATCATGAGGAAGAGGATCAATTAAAGAACAGTGACAACCAAGACATGCATCCAAAACTGATAGATGGAGGAAAACTATGAAGCATTTGGTGAATTGTCAACACCATTAGAAGTAATTCGAAAGGTATAGAGGTTTGGGGATTCCCCATTCTAAAATCAATATGAAATGAAAAATCACCATAGATAGGTTTGATTAGATTAAATGTTAATCATATAATCAATATGGATAGATTCATGTTTTGAGAAACTCATTAGACTATTGCACATATTGTCAACTTTTGGGTTTGATGTTTATGATCATGGATTTTCCTTGCACATCCATGAGGGTGTCTTCATGAGATGTCATAGAATAGCCTGATACTTACATGATGAATATCAAGACACATTAGGCATATACACCTACAAGGTTGGGGAAACATAATTTTTCATGTAAATAATATGAAAGCCTTGGTGTGGTTGAAAGAAGCAAAGGTTTGTAGTGTGGATCCAAGGAGTAAGCACAAACTATTTGAGAGAATGTTGCCAATGGGAGTTTGAAAGATAGTCAGGATAAGAGTTTTAGGGGATTGCTAAATATATTTCATTGGTATCATTAGTAAAGTATAAAGTTTCTAACCCTAGATGTTTGGTAAAATATGAGTGGTATGGATGTTGCTGCACTCATTTTCACTATATAGCAACCTGAGTATGCATTTTCTTTGAAGGAGATATGCTCATACTTAAATATCCAGTTAGAATTGTCATAGAAATCATTGAAAGGTTCATATTTAAGTAATTTATCATATTGAAGAATAACATTCAAGGAAATGTCAAGCTCGCTAATGGCCCATTCCCCATCTTGACATGACAGTGTATGTGGCAATATAACAGTTGATGCCCACCCATGATGCTACTCAATTGGTTGACAAAATTTTGATCAAATAAAATGTTGATATAGATTATGAGGGCTATTATAAGTACATTAAAATAAAGCATTGATTGGTGCTCTATAAACAAGTTTATGAGTTTGAGTTCCTTGGTAGAAGATGCAAGTGTGCAAATAGGATGGATCAAAAGGAAGGAACACCTGTATTTTCCATACCTGTTGCTCAAATAGTATTCATGAGGTCCATGTGAAAAACTAATGCCTTGACTATTTGAGACCAGGACTCTAGCAAGTGACATATAAATGCTCCAATCCCAAAAGACAAAATCACAATTGAAGCATTGGATTTTTAGTAAATCCAATTGAGTGATTGTGGATCAATAGAAATGGATAGGCATATACCTAAGTTAGGCTTAGAAAGATATGCGAATGATAGGAAACATATTAAAGTAAGGTTTCAAAAGGTGAAAATTAGAGGACCTAATCAAACTCAGATAGATCATTGTATTTTTAAAGGTTTAAATGTTCTTTATAGATACATGTATCAAGAATAACCAACATGCACTAGAGTGATAGATGGAATCTTCACCTGAATCCAAATGTTGACCATTAAATTTCTATGCCTCATTGTGGGTCATCGGTTATAGATTTATAATAATCATCATGGGATATGCCAAATGATCAAGGTCATATTTATAATACAACACAATTATCATTGGTAGAACGTGAGGAGAAGACACAAAACAATGAAAAGATATCAATGAATTGATTTCAAGAAATGATTATCATAACTAAGACATAACCTAGAGACATTATTTATTATGAAGACTTTAATATATCAGGGATTCCACTTTTTGGTAGATGATGTGTTACATATGAGGGGAAACATAGGATGTATTTGGTGATAGTTTTTGGTTGTAATCAAAGATGTTCATTTTAACTTAGTTTTCTTTCCTAGTTTCTAGAAATATTTTGAATTTTTGGTAATAATCATAAATTGTATGATTTTTGATTGAATGGAAGTTCCATTGTTTCAAAGACGGTATGCTTCAAATTGATCTTTTTTCATGATCAATATGTGGATTAAGGTTGAGTTGTGGAATCATATTCTATTACTAATTTCATTTGTTGCAGAGATTGTTCCCATTCATTTAAACTTTCCTCAATCTTTCTAAGTGCATGTGCAGGTTGAAGAATTGTGTGTCTCCATTGCCATATGTGGAAGTATTTTCTTCTTATTTTGGTTATAGTTATTTTCCACTTATTTAAGAATAGTGAGGGAAATATTCTCTTTTAGGTTAAAATCATTTCTTAAATCTCATTCTTTGCATATCTAACTAGGGAGATGTACTTTGTAAAATTTGGAGGGCAGTTGCATAATCCCATTGCAATGTGAGCCAACTGTTGGTGCTATTTTTTCTTTAAGTTTGGGCATTTTTGAGTCATCTTGTGAGCATTTTGTGTGAAGACAAACCTATTTACCAACAGTGCCCCTACGAAGTTTTGGAACTTGGTGGCATTAATATCAGTGGGAATCATGACTCATGAAGGGAATTGTCAAGAATTTCCTTGTAAAGGGGATAAGTGTGTAGAAGATCCAAAATAGAAATTTGGGCTAGCTTGTTTCCAAGGTGTTCCAAGATCTTATACTATGGTCCTAATGTGGGTGGTCTTGATAAGGTAGGTGCAAAGGGTCTGGGTATCTTGAGCCAAGTTCTTCTTAGGGTGGTCACACATTGGTTATCTAGGCCTTTGATATTTATCACATTTACAGAAGGCTTTTTTTGCTATCAAATTACCATAGTCTAAGTATGTTGATGTATAGTTCTGTGATTTATCGTGATTGTCTCTAGATTTTCTTTTCACATTGTTTGGTTTCTTGTTGGTATTAGGAGGGACATTATTTACAATTCTTTTCTTATGTTCTTGGCTTTAAGGGGAAATGAATTTTGGTATATTAGTAACCCTACATTTTAGGATGCTTGTGCCCACACTATGATCTCCTTTTGGTTAATGAGATCTTGTACATAGTGTTTGAATTGCATACATTTAAGGGTGGGGTACCCTTTAACATGAACTTTTCAAAGATAACATCAAGTGGCTCTACCAAAGGGGTGTATACCCAAGACTACCTTTGGACATGTGACCTTGGCTTGACAATAATAGTAATTGCATTGGCTTCATTTTGAGGGTTAAGTGCTTATGTATTGTGTAGATTGTTCTATGGTCAAAGTTGTTGGAATGCATTTTGATAGGCTGGTTATTATTTTTAGGGGATTTTTTCAATAGGTGGCATTTAGTGTACAAGATATTTCTCTGACCAGTTGAACATGTTAGGTGTGTATGGTGCCATTAGTGACTATTGTTTGTTTTTCCTAAGATTTTAACACTTTTGAATAGGAAAAAGTTTATAAACTAACAATTGAATTCCTAATTACAAATAAGGAATTTTTTGCTTGAAATTTTCTTTATGTTATATAAGGTGCAGCTAAAATTTTATGAAAAGATAATCATTAAGTCCTTTGTTGAGGGAAAATCTTCTCGATGAGTATTTTGCTAAAAGTACTAAAAAGCTTAAGTCATCGCATGAATACAAGACAAATGCAAATACTAAAAAACCACTTAATTTTAACAATCAATATCATCTAGATGATTGAATGTTAAAAAAGAGGACAAATAGAGGAATAATATGAATTCCACCTCCCACAACCTTCAAGATTCAAGGCAAATAATTCCAAAATACAGAACAAATATAACTTAACTTTCACACACAATTTTTTTTCTTAAGAATGCAAATTACTGTAAAGAAGATAATAGTATCTACTTCAAAAAGCTTCAACACATAAAACTATAGAATTTTATTTAGACTTGTTGCTAATTTAGGAAATATTGTATTCAAAATTCAAAGTGCAAAACCTTAAAAAAAAATTATTTCTTTCTTAATGTCTATGGAGAGAAAAAACCCTATTAGATATTAGCTATTACATATGTATATGGCATAGGGTTGGATAACTATCCGAAATTACCCCATCAGAAGTAAATTGTCTTTTTAGTTAACACAATTGTGTTAACTAAAATGCATAAAGGGAAATAAATATAAGAAAACAAGATGCAACTGCCCAATAGTCACATGCCATTTTAGGAAGAATTATCCACACCAGTTGTGGTTCTTGTAACATTCAATGTCTCATAAGCAGTGGTGAATGTAGAAATAACTCACTCATGGGGAAAATTGATGTAGGTAATCCTCTATTTCCAAACTTCCTTTCTCCCTCTTTAGCTTGGTTACTTTCTCCTCATGCATTTCCAAATACTTCTGATTTATTATCAACATGGCCTTAGTATGAGTGACATTTGAAAAATATTTCTTGGACAACATTTTTTTCTCTTGAATTTCTTGAAACTTCTTCTCAACCTCATTTATTATTTCCTCCACCTCAGCAATGGAGTCATTTTCCTTACTTGCACAATGCTTGTTGAACTACCTTAGATCTCCTTAAATTATCTCATCCACAATTTTGTGACCATCTAGGATTTATTTGATCTTATTTACCCCTTAAACAAGTGCCTCATTTTTCCATTCAATACAATCTTTTATCACATATAGGGTCTTATCATCAAGACCAGTGATAGGGCATTTAGCTAGGAACCTTTGCAACCTAAAGCCTTGAATTTCTTCTATCTTGAGCACTACTTTTACCCAATTATTCTTTTATTTCTTGTAGCCTTCATTATTTTATTCTACTTTTTTAATGATGGAAATGGTCTCCTTTGAATCTTTTTCTAAAAGATTTATTTGTTTCACAATTTTACTCAGGGTATAGTGTAACCACTCTTTAGATGTCTTTGTAATAGCTTTACACTTCTATAAATTATCAAGGAGCTATTGATTGGTAGAAGAAACTACATCCACAATTCTAGACATCTCACTCAAAGGCTTAGGTTTTAGGTGTAGGATAGCATTGATGTATTGTGCCATGCTCCTCATTTCTTCCTTCATATCTTGTTTTTATTGAGTGTCCTTCTAGACCCTATCTGCAATCCTTTTATTTGAAGCTTCAAAGATCTTCATATCCACTGCATGAATTCCCTTTCCTTGATCAATTCTCAAAATTTGATAATCTTGAGGAGTGAGATCCTCATGTAGGCTACCTTCTGGTGGCTTGGCAATTTTGGCTGACCAATGACCTAACCTTTTATCAAACTTAATTTAGTTTTGGCCTTTTTAGCCTTTGAAGATTTTTCCAAACATCTGCTAACTAAATCATCAATAGGAATAGATAGGGGCACCATACTTCTTTTCATTTCAATGGAAGTCTCTAGCCATTTAGGTGTGACAAGGTTTTTGTTAGTCATGGGAGAAACATTAGCCAAGGCAAGGGTACCTAATTGAGTATTAATATTCTCAAGTGACTTTGAGGATCTGATGCACTATCTTCCATTGTAAAACTAGGAAGTTGGTCTAGATTTAACTTTACTTCTGTAGTATCTAGATCAATGGTCACCTTATCTTTTTCTTTGTCTAGTGCTACTTTCCTAATAGTTGAGCAAGTTATCATTCTAGCCCTTGGTGCCTCTTTATGAACTTGAAGTTGAAGTGGCTATGAAGTTACTTCAGCTTCAGCTTTAGGTGAACCTATAATAGGATCATTAATATTGGCATTAGTGATAACCTTTGGCTTTGGGTATGTCTTTTTATGTTTGGCTCATGAGTATCTCTCTAGGACACTAGGGGTAGCTGTAAGAATTTTCCTTAGGGAAAAATTTACCCAAGATCAAAGAACTCAAACACAAGCACAATTGTAGACCAAAAAAGTATGATCAATAGTCAAAGTATATCCTCATACATCACTCTATGTACATACACACTAGGAGTACCTATAAATAAAGGCCCTCAAGATGCATCTAGAATGAATCTAGAAAGAACTAGGAGATAAGATAAGCATGACAACTAAGCACATGTCTTATCCTTCATTCTAGATGAGAGGATAAGAATGACAAGGTGTATCTCAAGTGGAGATGTTGTAGACACCATGTGCTTAATTAGTGTGCTAACTCCTATGTTGTAGACACTATGTGCATAAAAGAGGTGTGAACTTCTATGTTGTCAACATGACAACTCACAAGAGTATGCATACTCCTAGGTGACTAATAAATAAATAATAAAATAAAATTGCATTAATGAGTGTCATTTTATTTCCACGGTCCATTAGTAATATCAATATTAATTTTTCTAGAATTTGATTGTGTCTGAAATTTTTAGTATCAACATTTCGAATCACACACAATGATCCATCATTAGGATGAAAAGCAAGAGAATAGAAAAAATAAGTAGCAAACTAGAGGAGACATAGAGATACCAAATTTACCTTCCATGAAGGGCTTAGATGAGTGTCATTTGATTTCCACCAACACCCCCCCTTATGTGCAACTTAGGGGAATGCACTTAAGCTTATGAAAACTAGGATTAAATGCATGATGGGTCATAGCTACTAGGCCATATTAGGTACCCATGTACATAATGATATGAAATCTCTCATAAAGAGGAGAAAGAGGGAAAATCTCATGGGACAAACCCTCCCCCAAAAAAAGAGATATGAAAAGATAAGATGCATGGATGGATGGAGTAATCAAGATCCCCCCAATATAACATAAATCTAGTATATACAAAAGTGAAGAATGAGAAGGACAAAACCTCCTAAGAGGAAAAAGTCCCCCCTCCCCATAAGGAAGAAGAGGAAGAGAGATAAGGTAGTTAACACCCCCCCCCCCAAGGAAGAATGTCGATCAGTGAAAGTTTCTCTAAGATAGAAGCTAGTCCAAGAGTATTGAATGATGTTCCTTCCCTTTGGAAGAAACAAAGGAAAAGGTATAATCTTGAAGATGTATGGTGGCCCATAAACCTTCCCAAGTGTCCCTATGTTGATACTGAGAGTTGACCCTTCCAATTGTGCTAAAAAGAATGATTACAGATTTAGCAAGGATGTTTGGAGAACCTATCCCATAGAGCCAACTATCTCCTCAACTGATAAAGAGACCTCCTCCAACTGTTGTACATAATTATCCATAATCATGTTAACCTATGAAGATTTATCATGTAGAGAATGGACATTTGGGTTAGATTGAGCCCTCACAACAATCATAGAAGGATCATTTTCATCAAAGAGAAGATGTAAATCATCAAGGCTATCTCCCAAGTCTATGGTGTTTGACTCCACAAACAAACCTACAGTGTCTACCAAGAAGTCATCAACTAAAGTTGGAGCTAGAAGATGAGATGTACCTTGCTATACTGGACCTATCATTGTGGCAAGGTATGCATGTGGACTATGCTAATGTCATGATTGCTCACTACAACTTTCAATAGAACCTCATTTGTCTAAATCTATTGAAGTACTATTGTTGGTGTCACTATTAGTTTCTACAATGAATGAGGTGTGGAAAGGATTAGAGGATAAGCTGGGTGGACTTTCCTCAAAGTGTACATCCTTCTCCACAAAAATCCCATGTGTCTCTAGATCCATAAGTATGTATGCCTTCACATTGTCTTCATGTCTGATGAAAGTAAAAGGCTTAGGTGTTGGTTCCTTGCATCCCCTAGAAGATAGGTTTTCCCATGTTGGACAATTAAAGACTCTTAAGTGAGTCACAACTAGTTTTATGCCACACCATGCCTCAAAAGGAGTCTTCCCATCTAAGGCAATATGAGGAGACCTGTTAAGTATGTGAGTGGCACTGCTAATAGCTTTGACTTCTAGTGTAGGATCAAGAAACTTGGCATTAATCATGAAAATTACCATGGTCATAAGAGTCCTAATCTTTAGTGTTGTAACATTGGTCTCGTGCAGACTAAATGGTGGTGGATTCTAAAGATCAATTCCCTCAAGTTTACAAAAGTCTTTAAGTCTTTTGTCCACATATGTGCTTTAATAGTCCATCTATAGAACCTTGATGGCTTTCCTTGATTTATATACAACACGAGTCTTAAAGGATTAAAGCTTATGAACCACTTCACTCTTGTGATGAAGAAAGTAGACCCATGTGAATCATGAACACTCATCAACGAAATAGCGCCCTTGGCTGACTAATGTCATTACAAAAGGTCTTACTAAAACCATGTGAACCTTCTAGAGAACAAGTGGTGCTCTAGAAGACTTTCCTTTATCATACTTCTCCTCGAGATGCATATCCACTAAACATGATGAACATTCACTAATAGAAAAGTTGATGTTAGGTAGACCTTTGTCCATGTAATTGAAGCAACATTTCCAAAGATAGAAAAAGTCAAGATGACCAAACCACTCATGACATAGTATAGTTTGTGGATGTGAGTGAATCAACAAGGCTTGAGAAGGATGCTTAGACACAAAATGGGAAAATGAATAAAGCCTCTTGTCATGATTGACTTCCCCACTGCAACCAATGAATCATCTCTTAGATTATGCACCATCACTAAATTTGGAAGGAACTCAACTTTGTGACCATCTCCAATGTGAGTGATTTGGTAGACTAAGAGGAGATTGGAGATAAGGTTTAGAATATAGAGAACATCTTTGAATTCCCCATTTTCCATTTCCAGGTGTCCTTTCCCTTCAACTTCCATCTTAGTATCATCTCCCATGAAGATGTGTGGTACCTTTGACTACTTCAATGAAGAAAAGTCTCCCTTTGAAGAACCCATATGATAGGAGGCACCAGAGTCAAGAATTCATTCTGTAGAAGAACTTCAATTTGCCATAAGTGCTTTCCCTTTTCCTTTCGAAGTGGGTGGAGTTGAATCCTTGGATGTACTTGTCACTTGAATTTTGTTCTTCCTAAGTAGATTTCCTAACTCATCAATTTTCTTAATCTTTCAATGATGCTTGTCACAATTTGGCTTTTCATAATATGCACAAAAAAGTTTGTTCTTCTTGTCACTATTTCCCTTCTTATTGGAAGAAGAACCACCTTGTTGTGAGGAGGATTGTTATGTCTCAGACTATGATTTTTGCTTCCACTGCTTCTTCTTAGTACTACTGGAATTTTTTCCTCCTTGACTTGATTGGTTCTCATCACTAGCCACCAATTCTTTGTTCATTGATGTCATGAGAAGCCCCAAATCTATCACGTGAAATTGTTCAACAATCAACATCTCTGCAAAAGCATCAAAAGTAGGCTTCTGGAAAGCACTTCCCATGGTTAACCTATGAGTGTTATAGCTCAAAACAAAGGAAACATACTCTAAAGGTAGCCTCTTGAAGATATGATGAATAAACTTTTCATCCTTCATGGGATTTCACAAATCTTTAAGTAGTGCCCTATAGTCATTGGCTTTGTTGATGTAATCCTGAATTGTGTCAAAGTTCTTTGGATCTAAGAGAAGTAGATCATCCTCAATCTAGAATCCTTTTTCCTCATCCACCTTACCATACCATGTTGCAAGTTTGTCCCGAGCTAGTTTGGATTCCTTATAATTGGCAATGTGGAAGAAGAGATCTCTATGTACATAATTCCTGATAATTACTAAAGCCTATCAGTCTTGTGTTTGCCAATTAATGAGTGTTGTAGCATCAGTCAATTTGGGAATTGTACCATCAACATAAAGACTTAGACCTTTTTCGATTAATCTAGTCCATGGAATATCTTTCCATGTAAAATAATTGCGTAAAGTTAGAAGTGGACATTTAGGTGAACCCATGATGAAAAAAATAAAAGAGCACATAAGAGAGAAACAAAAGCACAATACACACCCCCTCTTTTCAAAAAATCAAAAGAACCCCCTCCCCCCCCCCCCCAAAAAAAAAAAAGATGCTTTTGGCACTTTATATGTAGTGTGTGTACAATAGGCCACTTGTCAAAATGTACAAAGTGGGCTTCTAATTTTGCCTATTACAACTGCCTTTTGAGGCCTAAATCTTGAACTAAGCATTATAGCTAAGATATACAACAATTCTGAAAAGAAATGTAAGCAATACAGTGTAGAAAAGGCCCTAGTTTTGAAAGTGATATTTTTGTCCACAAAACCCTAGAATTTGACTATAGATTTGGAAAGTAGACATAAAATTAGGCACTTTGAAAAAAAAAAGAAACCTATTTTTGGGTCTAGATGATCTCGTACAAAGCATTTCAAGTTGTAAAATGTAGGATTAGACATGTACATCCACCAAAAGATGCAATTTTTGAAACATTATTGTACTAAAACTAGAAAAGAACACCACCATTAAAAACTTTAGGAAATTCTAGACAAAAAAAAAAAAAAATTGCACCTGAGTGGGAGTCCAAATGACTAATTTATGGGCTCTTAAAGGCATGCTGCCAAATAAAAAATGCATGTAAAGAGGGGTCTTTGCAAAAAATTGTGAGCTTAAATTTGATGGCCAAATGGCCATTACAATAGTTATAAAATGCCTAAAAATGATGATCAGATGTCCATGAATTTTATTTTTTTGTGTTTGACTGATGTTATTGAAAAAATAACTTCTTAGATGATGTGGCAATATGAATTTCTAACTAGATTATCTAGTTGTATAGTATGGTACACATGGTAGGTGACTAGACCACACTGATGTGTTAGTGTATGGCAAGCTAAGTCAAAAAAAATTACATGTACTCATTGATGAGGAGTTTGTAGTGGGTTCGATGATGCATGGCATGAGTTGTCAAAGCCATGTGGCAGAAGTTACAAAGGTCATGGATCCCTATAAGAAATGCCACATGGTGCTAGAGATAAAAAATGTAGGCCAGAATTTGTACTTGGTAGGCACTAATTAATAAAGGTCGATGATTGAATGTCGAGTGCTAAAAATTTAACATCTCCCACAAATCATAGTTTGTGGGCCAGAAAACATTTAATGGTAGGGAAAGATAGCAGGTGCCAATGGATGGAGTCTATGCACAAAATATGCTTTCTAGAGTTTTACATTTTCCATGAAGGATGATAGAGTGTGATAAATCATTTTTTAATCCCACATATGTGGGTTAACAATGCTTTCTTATATATAAAAGGAGACTCCTGCAAGAGTAGATAGCAAGGAAGACCCAATAGAGGTGGTAATAATAAGGGCTGTCGGTGGTTGATAGACTCAAAGATGTGGGATTCTAGCTAGATGTATGTATGTCATGTTAGAATAATGAATGACATCCAACCAAATTGGAATATTCCTCCAATAGAATAAAAATTTTGTGCAAGGCACAGGGTTAGGGTGTGACTGCCTAGTGTTTGTACAAAAAAAAAAATCTCTATAGGGCCACCTGGCCAAAAAAAAACTTAAAACTTCTATCCAAAAAGTAGAGAAATTTTTTTGCCTCACAATTGAATTTGGCGTAAGGTAGCCATATTTATACCTACTTTTCAACAAATCGACATTTTGGATGCAATGGTGAGGTTAGATTTGGCTCTAGACACTCCCAATGACTGCGAGACTCTGGATTTGGGCTGAGGTGCTAAAGCAAGAAAATGGTTTTGAATGGCTATGTGAAGAGAAATTCTCCAAGAGCTTTGATACCATGTAAGAATTTTTCTTAGGGCAAAATTCACCCAAGATCAAAGAACTCGAACACCAGCACAACTATAGACCAAAAAAGCATGATCAATAATCAAAGCATATCCTCATACATCACTCTATCTACATAAGAACTACAAGTGCCTGTATATAAAGGCCTCTCAAGATGCATCTAGAATGGGTCTAGAAAGAACCAAGAGATAAGATAAGCATGACAACTAAGCACATCTTATCCTTCATTCTAGATGAGAGGATAAGAATGACAAGGTGTATCTCAAGTGGAGATGTTGTAGACACCATGTGCATAAAAGAGGTGCAAGCTCCTATGTTGTCAACATGACAACTAACAAGAGTATGTATACTCATAGGTGACTAATAAATAAATAATAAAATAATGCATTAACCTAAATAAACTTAAGTGTAAATAGTAAATACTTATTTATACCAATAGTAGCTAATTCAACAATCTTTGATTTTAACCAATTTTTGGTTCTTTTCAAAACTTGAGGCATGAGAAAGAAAATAATCTTCTTCTCTTCTACTTCAATCAATTTCAGCAATTTGCATATATTCAATCTGATTGACATAAAATGGGTCAATCACTTCTTCACTTTCATCTTCTTTTATGCCATTGATCTAGAGGTTAACTTCAAACATATTAATTTGGCTTACTGTTAACCTCAACCACAACCTTTTTCTAACTTCAAATTCATCTGAGCAATTAGCCTAGTAATTTTCTAGATGTGTAACATGGACTAGTGAAACAACATGTTTAAAATTATATCTAGCAAAACCTTTGTAATCAAAATCTTCTCTAGGAGAGTAGGGTTTGAGGCATAGCTGGGACAATGCCATTTACCTTAATAGAGCTTGCTTGAAATTTGAGCATTTGTAATGGCCAATCTCTATGGGAAATATGAAAGAAGATGACTTTTTGGTGTTTTCAAGAAATTCTATCATAGAAACAAATTGTCTGTATATCTCAAATAAGATAATATTGTCTAAACAATAATGTGGTAACCTAAGAGGTTCACTCGAAAAACCTCCAACTCTGAGATACGTGAATTTGGGAAACTAAATATAGAAACAACCATAGATCTTAATGGCTTGGATTGATTCTCCAAACAACCTAAAATTTTCATGCCCTTTGATTTTGAACACTAACCTTTCAGGAATACATCAAACTCTCTTGAATTCTTTGCAAAATTCACTTGCCTGGAGATCCTTGTAGTAATGATAAATAGTCATTTTTTTAGTCTAGGTAAAAAGTGTGGAAGACCTTCCCACTCCTTAGAGACTACTAAAATGTAGATTAAGAAAGAAGATAGAAAGAATGAGCCAAAACTACTCATAGCTATCAGACCCTTATGTAAGGTTTTAGCAATCAAATCAGCCCAATCAATGAACCTTTCACCCTTGACAAATTTTTGGATAAATAAGTACATCCAACTCTACTAGTGGTTTAAAAGAAACACAATATCAAAAATTTCTCTAATGAAATGCTCAGTAGTCAAGGGTTTGGGCAATCTAGAGCCTCCTTTGGCTAGTCTTAAAAGCTTGGTTTACGAAATGATAGAATCATAGCCTTTATTTCCATCACCATATAAATGTTTTGATTCCTCAAATATCTAGGGCTCATAAGGTTATTTGTGAGGAATTATTAGTGTTGAACTAATACTAGCCCTATTTTTCCTAATCAACACTTCTCTAGAAATATTCTTAATGCACCTGGTGCTAGGGTCATAATGATTTTCACATTCAACAACTAGCTTTGGACACCCAATGGCTGATGGAAAGGCGGCAACTTTGAGCAACCCACTACTAGCCAACTTGTGGTATATGGGTCTAGATTAAGCCTTTTTCACCCACTCTAATTTATCAGCTAGATTTTTTTTCACCAGAAAGGTATCTCAAATTTTAGGGAGGGAGCTTAATAGGCATTGCTTTTCTAGTTTAGGCATCTTAGGATAGAAAAGAGTCATGGTTTGGGTTGAAGAGGAGGATTTATAGAGACAAACTAAAACACTTTAAACCAGTCAATTCCAAGATCTCAACATGAGAAAATGAGCAATTATACTAGCCAGAACGATAATTTTATGAAATGATTTCTTGAAAATCTTAATACAAATATGAGTAGGTGAAAGCATTTATAACAAGCATGACACCTATATCTAACAACACTTATAAGGTTGTTTGTAGTTAATACCCATCAAATTCACACATGGACCTACATCTCATGATATCAGAAAATCTTGACTCCACCTTTTCCAATAAAACCAACTATACTTTGGCACAAGTTTTCTTAGCTTTCATACTTATTACCTTTGACATATTCAAGATTACCACTGGGAGGGATCCATTTTCTTCCTAGGGAATTGCATTCATCATTTTTAATACATCACCTATGAAAAAACAAAAAAATGTTAGAAAATCATGAAGTCAAGGTTGAAGTTGATGTAACTTTGAAAAAAACTCCAAATTCAACTTCAACTTCACAAGACTTGACTTGGACTGATAGGTAAAGAATTTTTCAAGAAAAGAAATGCAGGTGGACTTGAACTCGAATTTGAAGTATGTTAGAAGTTCAAGTTCAACTTTAAGTTTCAAAAAAGAAGACTTGGTAGACAATACTACATATTGTGCAAAACATGGGGTAACCATTTCCTATGACTAGGGAATGAGACTAAATAGGATCAAATATAAACTTAAGATCTCTAGTTGCATAGACCAACTTGAATAGACCTAAATTAGAGAGAAACAAAACAAGAAAGATGCAACAACAAGACTAGAAAGGAAATTAAGTAGGGAAAAATGAGTATTTACAATGGGGGTGGGTGGGTGGTGGGTTTAAACACACCTAAAACCTAAAAGGCTTGAGATCATGTCTATTATAAGATAGGGGAAAATCATCACCATTAAGATATTTCAATTCGAATGCATTGGAGCCCAACTCTTCTGATATGATAAATGATCCCTTCCAAAAAAAATTGAATTTTATGTGTGTTCCCTTAGGCTCTTTTCTATTATCCCACAATAGAACTTGATCTCATTCCATAAAAATTTTAGGCCTTGTTCTCCTATTAAAAAAAGTTCTTCACCCTTTCTCGATGATTTGTAATGTGGTCTACCAATTCTCTTCTCTTCTCCTCAATGTTTTAAAGGTACAATATCCATTTTTCAATAGAACTAGAAAACACCTCATCTTCAATTACTTTTTGTAGGTTTAAAGTAGCTAGCTCTAAAGGCAAGGATAATTGTACTTCAACTCTATATACCAACTCAAAATGAGTCATGCAAATAGCCATCTTGGGAGAGGTTCTATCCACCCAAAGCACTTTATACAACCTTTTATGCCAGCCTCTCCCTCTTTCATCCACCAATTTCTTCATGATATTAATTAGACTCTTTTTTCTAGATTCTACCTACCCATTGCATTGGGGAAAGTAATTAGAGGCATGTGATAGCTAAATACCATGATTATAGCTGAATAACTAAATTTCTTGAGATGATAAATTATGTGCATTATTAGTTACTATCTTTCTCGATACCCCCAAGCGAGTTAGAATATTTTTTATTAAGAATTTACATACTACGTGAAACATTGTGTCTTTCACAGGAATCACTTCAACCCATTTGGTGAAGTAGTCTGTAGCAATAAGAATATGAGTATGACTAACATTAGAGTTTTGGTTGATCAGAACTATAAAGTCCAATCCCCACTACTGAAAGGGTTATTGTATAACTGCCAGCTTCAAAGGAAGAGTAGTTAGTTGTGGTTTACTAGTAAAAAATTTACATTTTTCACAATTGCCTACCCTTTTATAAGTAGATTTGAACATTCTTGGCCAATAATAGCCACTCCTTAGAATTTTAAAGGGTGTTAATATGGATGAAAAATTTCCTCTGCAAGCTTCTTTCTAAAAGGTTTTGAGTAGCTTTTCCTAAAGATCAATATTGACACATCTTAGGAACATACCATCTAGGCCTCTTTTATTAAAGATATCATCAATCATCACAAAATTTGCTTCCCTAAGCTGAAGACTTCTTCAATCCTTTCCTTTTAGATGGTCTGGACATTCTCCATATGTTAGGAAGTATGCTATGTTTGAAAACCATTCATCTTTCAAACTGACCAACAAGTAATTAGGGTACATTCCTTTCTCTTTATTTTTTGACAAAATCCTACAAAGACCTTGGCCATGAACTAGCTTAGATGGCTTGATATCTAAGTCAAAATCCTACACCTTTGATACCCAGGTAGCCTAATTTTTTACTACTACATCATGTTGTGTAAGAATGCTCTTGACCACTGTAGATGGTACATAGACCACAGAATGTGAATGAAAGATGTAGTATCAAAATTGATTCACAACTTTCACAATAGCAAAGGCTTGTTTTTCTTACAAAAAATATGTTTTCCATCCATGTGGAGTGGTGTATTAGAAATATTATATGAGCTTTGAGCATCTTATCAATTTCCTTGAATATTACATCTGAAACTTTTGGGTTATAGGTCATTAAATTCTATCTAAGATGAGAAGTACTTGGCTTGAAGGTAATATGGTGCTTGAAGTGTCCTCCCCTAAAGGTCTTCAAATATTTATATGACCAAGTGAATACATCAATGTATTCTTAATCTAGTTTGATGAATCTTTCCTTCTCATCTATCTCACAACAGATCCCTAGTTTCACCATCTTAGGATTGTGTTTATCTCCTGAGTTGACTTTCACATACTCACTATTTTCAACTTCTCTAGGAAATGAGCTTTGAGCTAATAAAGAATCTTGCATGTTGAAAAGCTTCTCAAGTTTGACTCGGCCTTTAGGTATCACATTTCCTTTTAATTGCATTACACCTTCTATCTCTTCACCTACTGAGTTAGGAAAAAATTCCTACATTTTGACTTAGAAATTTCAAAATAATTAGTGGAATTTTTTTCCATACTTTGTAAGAAAGCATTAATGTGTGCATCATCTTTAAATACCTTCCATGATCTATTATTGTCTAGGACACTTGTTCTATGAATGATCTCCATAGTATACTTATTAGTTACAAAATCAGGGTGAGGAATTGGTAAAGAAGTTGATACTGCAAAGGAATCTTCTCTAGCATTTAGCTCTCTAAGGATTTGATTCTATTGAAAAAGCTTTGAAACCTTCAATTTCATCCCATACTCAATTTCTATAGTGCTTTGATATTTCATTTTTCACTTAAAACAGGTTCCCAACCTATTTTACTATCAATTCCATGTCTCATTTTGCCTTAAGCAACCTGATATTCTTCTTTTTCGTGCCCCTTCTAGTCTTAGAAGAAAAGCTTCATACTCTACTATATTATTTTTATTTTCAAAGGATAACTTGAACAAAGAGGGAAAATTTTAACCTATAGGGCATACCAATACTACACTGGCCTTGGAGCCACTTGAGCAATAACTTCCATCAAACTACAATATCTAGGGTGAATCCACATCGTCTAAATATATACCTACTTCTTCATTTTTTAACATGATCAAATAATTAGCAAAGTCAGTTTCTTGATAGAGGATTTGAGATTTTAGGTCATCAGATGTGAACATTTAATATTTAGGCTTGCTTTTAGGTAGTAGGGTTAGTTTCTCTTTTCCTATGGGTATGATGGCTTGGGACCAATCCATTTTGACTTCTCCTCCAAAATCCTAATAGAAATTTTGGCTAAGGAGCATGCCATAGCTGGTAGGAATGTCAGCTACTAGAATAGTAAGCTTTATTCTCTTCTCTGGGAAGGCTACTAAAGAAACATGCACATCTTTGACTTGATCTATTAAGGGTACCTACTTGGAATCCATTTAATAGCACTTGCCAAAAGTCTTGGTTAGAGAGAGATCAAGGGCTTTTTCTACTACAACTGGCATTATATTATTAGAAGCACCAGAGTCTATAATATAGTTGCTTAATTTAAAGCCATGAAGGTAAAGGGAACTATTAGAGGGGTCCAACTTTTCTCAATAGAATAACTCTAGACTGACTTTATCGGGCTCAATCAAGTTTTTATGATGATTAGACTTTTGAGTTTGGTTTCTTTGTTGAAAGAAACTTTATTTGTCTATTTAGTAGTTACAAAAGGTGAAGGTTGGTGAACATGTTCAATTAGCTTGTTGAGCTCACTAGGATTCATTCTCAAGTACTCAGCAAGAGATATTTTAATTCTAGATGTTTTATAAAATTTAACTATATCAAATACAGAGTCAGGATTGGATCTATTCATAATTTGAGCAATATGAGACTATTTCTATGATTACTTACCCTCATCTTCTCCTTTAGTTTTGGAATCCTTTGCTTGAGTGGGACTTGCAGTATTTTTGGATTGAGAATCAGCATTTTCCATTTTTTGATCTCTAGTTAGTACCGATCATGAAGCTTCTTCCAAAGTTAAAAGAATATCATCACCTCTATTAGAGTTAGTCATACTCAAGGTAGTAATTTATAGAGTCATCAGGTCCTTTAGAAGGCTCTTCTTCTATTATTATGTTTGTTGTGGCTACTTTCTCAGCCTCAAGCTACACATGTCTCACATTATCAAGACATGTGGCCCCTTTGTTATCACTAGTGAGGTGAAAAATACACGTGTTGGTTTTTTTGGGAGGAGGATCAATTTAGAATCTTTTTTGGCTAGGAGGTAGGGTAAATTTTCTCCCTTAGGAAGGAGCATTTTGGCTAGGATATTTACTTGGAATATCTTGATAGGGAAATGAGGCTTTGGGGAGTTATTTCTTTATTGCTAAAAGATCATTAGCTAGATTTTAAACAAGTGCATCATTAGAAGATGATGATATAGAGGGTCAAGAATTTGGGATTTGCACATCTTTCTTCCACTTGCCAGATATGATAAGATTAGCTTCTAACTCTATGCCAAGAGTTTGACATGTTGCAAGCATTTGAAGATTAGCTATTTTCATTGGAAAAGCAATGTCTCTGGGAATTAAATTTAAAAAGAAACTTTTTTGATTCCCACCATTTGGTATGCTGGCTAAACGTATTTAATGTAAAGCTTTACTGAATCAGGCTACAAACTCCTGCATGGGTACATCTATTTATTTTTTCATCTAGCTTAATTACATGAGCAAAAAATTTGCATCTTTAGCTACTTTAAATCTGGCCTCAAAAAAATTCTTCATAGTATTCCAAGAGGTGATGGATGCATTTGGTAAATGATGAAAACAATTGGATGTTGAATCTATCAAGGTCTGAATGAAAAATCTTACAACAACATCCTTTGTTGCCACAACCAAAACTCCACACATTGTATTAAAAATATTCAAATGTTCTTCAGGTGACCTTTTCCCATCTCCACTAAATATAGGGAGAATTTATCGTGCCCCTTTAGGTAATCTTCCCAAATTTCCTATGTCCTATCATGACACCCTAGGGTTGATTTTTATCCATTCTTGGTAATCTATAACTTATAGGGAGAACTATGATAGCAGAACGAATCAATGTTGTAGGGAAGATTAGGTATTACATAGAAAGAAAATGACTACCACTTTTAGTGGAAAATGATGGGCTACTAATAGTTTTAGCTTTATTTCTTTTCAAAGAAAAGTTAGGCTTGAAGTCAATTCTAGCTAAGTTTTCAAAATCTTCATCAACTAAGCCTAAAAATCTATTTGTTCGAGTATAAATTTTTACAACCAGGGTGAAATTTCAATTTCATCTAATCAATTATATGTAGGAACAACCCTTTACACCACATATTATTCTTGCACAATCCTCTTAGTTATTTCTTCTTCTCTTTTTAGTACTAGTTATACTTGGAGATACTATTGATTACTAACTTAGTTAACCCAAGCACAAGCATTGAGGTTAGAAACAATATCTTCCTTTGTATCTTGAAATCCTAGGTTTGGTTGTAGAATAGGAAATTTATTGTGGTTAGGAAGTACCATTTTCCAAAACCATGTAATTTATTAGGAACCTCAAAAGAAGAAACTCTATCTTTTAAGTCCCTGTGTAGTCACCAAAAACTATTAGTAAACAATTTTTCCAAATATTTTAACACTTTTGAATAGGAAAATGTTTGTAAACTAATAGATTGAATTCCTAATTATAGATAAGGAATTCTCTACTTGAATTTGTTTTATGTTATAAAAGGTGTAGCTAACCTTTTATGAAAAGATAATCATTAAGTCCTCTGTTGAGGGAAAATCTACCTATCCACTATGTGACTTCCCTTTCCTAGATCAATTCATGACACATGATAATTTTGAGGAGTGAGATCCTTGTGTAGGCTACTTTCTTGTTGCTTGGAAATCTCAACTAACCAATGACCTAAACTTTTATTAAACTTAATTCTGGATTTAATTTTGGACTTTTTTAGCCTTTGAAGATTTTCCCATAAATAATCAATAGGCATAGATAGGGGCACCATACTTCTTTTCTTTTCAATGGAAGTCTCCCGCCATTTAGGCATGACAAGATCTTTTCCAGTCATGGGAGAAACATTAATCAAGGCACTTGATTGAGTGTCAATGTTCTCAGGCAACTTTTGAGGGTCTGATGTACTATTTTCCATTGGAGAATTGGGAAGTTGGTCTAGATTTGACTTTATGTTTTTAGGATCTAGATCAATGGTCATCTTATCTTTTCCTCTACCTGGTGTTTCTTTCCTAGTACTTGAGTAGGTTATCCTTCTAGCCCTTGGTTCCTCTTTTGTTGGAATTATAAATGGGAAACATATACTTCTAAGGGGGGGGGGGGGGGGGGGGGGGGGGGGGGGCGTGAATCAAAAGTAAAAACTTCAATAATTAAAACCTTTTACCATTTAATAGATGCATGTAATATATGAACTTAAAATAACATGTAAAGTAAATGCATCAAAACATGTAAGCACGTACACACTTGACACCATATATGATTAGCCAGAAACCCTCCAAATGAGAAGGCAAAACTAGTGTGGGGTTGACACCCACAAATCTTTACTTCTATAGCAATAAAGTATTACCAATTATGGTTACAAAAAGTTGACCATGAAACATGATCTACCCTATAAAAGGCCTACCCTATTAAAGTCTTACAAAGACTATAAGTTGTCACTTGGAATGTCACCCTATTATAAGGATTTGATACTAACTATTAAATCAATATTAGTCCAAAGGATTTACCCTAGTTGATACTATTGTTAGAAAGTAATAGTAAAGTTTTTTATCTGATATAATGTACAACTTTATCTTGTTGATTTTAGATCACCATTTTTTCCTTCTTGATCCTCTCTGATCTGATATGTCAATATAGTGTCTTTGATCCTCTATTTTGTAAATTAATTTTGCAATACTTTCACACTATTAAGTCACATTGAATGTTTTCTGAACAATTCAATCATTCACCCCTTTGATATATTCCTTCTATCACAACTCTCTCAATCATTTAAAATTTTGGGGAATCATCTTCCTAATAAAGACTTTGGTGGCTTAGGGTTAAGTATGAATCTATGGATGAGATTCATCCATTTTGCTTATTGACTCCTATTTTTTGATTAGCTACATGTGATTGCATAGGGAATTCAAATATAATCATCCTTATCTTTAAAGCTTCGAGATCTATCTATAAGTTGGCATAAAAATGGTTTACATGGTTTTTTGTGCCATCACAAAAAACTATGTCAAATTTGTGTTACTCGACACTTGATGTTACTAATGCTCAACATATACTATAATTTTGTTTCTGGCTTGCCACTTGAACTACTTGGCATCAACTATCTTGCTCTACACTTGAGTGACTCGGCACATGAGTGAGTCAACACTCATTCAACTTAGAATCTA
Organism: Cupressus sempervirens; assembly: GCA_028749045.1. Lineage (NCBI taxonomy): Eukaryota > Viridiplantae > Streptophyta > Pinopsida > Cupressales > Cupressaceae > Cupressus > Cupressus sempervirens. Next base: position 608,623,826 of record CM053784.1, on the reverse strand, counting down.
TATATATTATACTCAGCATGCATTACTAGTTCAACATGAACTTAGTGAATGTCTTAAGTTTGTTGACACTTAATTGTCAAAACCAATATGAGATCAAAAATCTCCCCCTTTGACATGAGTGTAAAAAACACTCAACTATACATAAAACATCTAATAATTAAAAAAATAGAGGAAAAAAAAGTGATTTTTGAAGAATGATGGCATGGGAGTGGGAATAGGATATCTTTGAGCATTGGAAGAAACAACTACCTGAAAATGGTGGGGGAAACCATGGATGGAAAATGGATGCTTGATCAGGGTTTCATTGACATGTAGGCTGGTCTTACAGATAGAAAATCAGCAATAGATGGCCTCTTAATAGATATAACAAAAATAGTTTCCAGAAATCGATGCCCTACCTCTAGAGAAATGATCATTTTAATCCACCAAAAAGGAGAGAAGTTAGGGGGAATTAGAGGAAATGGGGAAACTAGGCCCATGGACAAAAGTTGGTTTACAAAAAGTTCAACAGATTCAACTTCAAAAAGATTGCACACAAGGTTTATAGTCCCAAATAGTAGCAACAAGCTCTAGTAAAGGAGAAAGAGGTAGTCAAAGACTCTTCCCAAAACCTAGAAGAGCATATCACCTATGAGGTAATGTCCACTATTCATATAGATAATGCAAAATGGAAAGAAACAATAGGTGAATTAAAGGAAAAATCTTTCCTTTTCAAATGGCTAGGCCCATGGCCCTCTATAAGAACTATAAGGTTAGGATGCAAAGCTATATGAGGAAAGGAATATAGGCTGAAAACCCTAACGAATGACTTTTACATGGGGTTAGCTCTAAGTAAAATAGACAAATGGGAAATCTTAAACAATGGCCCTTACCTTTTAGAGGGAAAATGTATTTTTATGAAGGACTAGGAGCAAAATTTTGACCTAGGTAAAAATTTTTTGTAGATGTTTCCTTTATGGATTAACCTCTACAACTTACCAATGAAATGCTAGGTGAGGAGGTTCTGGCAGAGATTGGGAACATGATTGGAACTTTTCTTAGAGTAGAGGAAGTTCTGAGCATCAAGGATTCTTCATCCCACCCAAGGATTCTAATAAATATGAAGGAAGGGAACCCTTGCCCAGACTTCATCACTCTAAGCACAGAAAATGGAGTGTATAAATGAACTATAGAGGTATGGGAAGGGGAAGAAAATCCAATTCCAAAAGAGACATTATAGAGTAGCAGTTTTGTGAAAGGGAAGGGGCTAGAGGTGGAAAAACTTTTAAATGTTTTAGAATGGAGGGAATACCAGTTGGAGAAAGACAAAAGCTTAAATAATCATGTTCACTTAAATGATCTCTATGAAAATTAAGAGATTTCAACTACAATAAAGTCAACTGTAGTGGAGAAAGCTTTTCTGGAAAAAGATATGAGAGAGCATGAGGATAAAGAGATCTCAACCAAATTGGTGACAGAAACCCCTATGGAACAATGAGAAAAAAATAGGGGTGTGGACTTACAAATGAGGAATTTGGAGAAGGACAAAGAGATATAGGAACTGGTAAATGACACTCCCTCTATGTTATTGATGTTAGAAAAGAATAGAGAAATTGGCCAGCATGAAAATTTAACCCCCAAAGGCTTTTTAGGAAATGTTATGGAAACACCCTTGAAAATGCAAGATCATAGTGGGAAGACTATATTGGGAGAGGAAAACCAAGTCTTTAAGGATATAGAAGTATCCCCTAACCAGAACTTAAGTGAATCCTTTGAGGAAATAATGGAGAGGAGTAGCATGAAGGAAGGAGAAGATTCATCTCAGGAGGCTCCAAAAGAGGAAGATAACCTAGATGAACTAGGTGTATTAGAATGTCTAGGCATTCAAGAGGAAAGATCAATAGAGCAAACAAGCTCTAAAAAGAAGAAACCAAATGTAGGGAGAAAAAGGAAAAGAGGCCTTGAGTCTATCAAATTAAAACTAGAATTGGTAGGCAATGTAGCAAGCCAATCAAAAATATTGAGATTGGGAAAAGGCTTAGCCTTTTCCCGGGTGCCATGAAAACTCTATTGTGGAATGTTAATGGATGCAATGCCCCTGCCAAGATTTGATTGATCAAAAGGTGTCTTGATCAATCAAAACTGGACTTGGTGCTTTTAAAGGAAATAGAGATTAAGGAGGAGGATTTTACCAAATTCAAAAACAAATTCAAAAGATGGGAATGCTTGCTGATAGGAGCTTAGGGAGCCTCAAAAGATATGGCTATTTTATGGAGATTAGATACTTTAGAAATAACTAAGTCCATTTTGGATACTTACTGGCAATGGATTAAACTATATGTTAAACAATTACATAGTTCTTTCTTAGTGTTTAATGTCTAGGGTCCAAATAATAATGCTCAAAAATGGATTTTATGGAAAACCTTATCTGCAAAAGTACAAGATTTAGATAATGATGTGGCAATCTTAGGAGGGGATTTTAATGCAATTTTGAACCCAAGATACAAAAAGGGTGGGAAAGGCTAGATTTCAAAAAGCCAAAAAGATTTTAGTAATTTTTTTAATGACAAAAATTTAGTGGAAATTCAATTCCAAAAAGGGGATTTCACTTGGAAAAATAGAAGAGAAGGTTTTGTGCATATAGCAAAAAGGTTGGATAGATTTCTTGTGGTAGACAATTGGGTAGAGGTAAATTGGTCATGCTCAGCTAAAATTCTCCCTTATCAAAGTTCTAATCACTTCCCTATTTTCTTGAGGATTCAAGATGAAAACACTCCAAATAGGTGTTCTTTTAAATTTGAGGCCATGTGGATGAAAATAGAAGGCTTTATAGATCTCATTTCTGAATGGTGGAAAAATGCCTTGACAAGGAAAGGTAATAAAGCCTTCATTTTCTTCAAAAAACTACAATTTCATTTTCTCTCACAGAGGACAAAAAATTGTAAAGAATCACAATGATATGGATGAGGTACTAAATGTTATCCTAGAGAAGATAAAAGCTTCCCAAAACAAAGCACTAATGGAACCAGTCAAATAGAGTGAGGTTTTTGAAACTTTAAAAGGTTTAGGAGGGGATAAAGCCCCAGGATCAGATAGTTTTCCTACTATGTTTTTTCAAAAACTAAGTTTTATCTTTCAAAAGGATTTGTGGGAAGTTGTAGATGAATCTAGACAAGGAGGTTTCATTCCTAAATATTTCAACAACACCTTTATATCTTTAGTACCCAAAAAAGAAGCACAAATAACCTTTGAAGATTTTAGACCAATTTCTTTATGTAATACAGTTTACAAGATTATTTTGAAGGTTATGGAAAATAGACTTAAACAAGTTCTTAGCTTAATCATTTCAACAGAATAGAGTGGCTTCTGACCAGGAAGATCCATATTTGAATGGGTGGTGGTAACACATGAGGTGGTTCACACTATTTGAACCTCAAAAAAAAAAAACATGATGGTTAAATTAGATATAAAGTAGGCTTATGATGAAGTTGACAGAGGTTTCTTGCTAAGTGTGTTAAGGAGGTTTGGGTTTGGTCTAGAATGGTTACAATGGGTAGAAAGTTTCTTATTTACACTGCACTTCTTAGTGCTAATCAATGGAACCCATCAAGGCCTATTTGAACAAGAGATAGGCATTAGACAAGGGGACCCCTTATCTCTCTTTCACTTTATCATAATGGGGATGTGTTAGGAAGGCTAATTCATAGACAACTAGAGTAGGGATTATGGAGAGGAATCAAAATTACAAAGACAATGGAAGCCCTTACTCATTTACAATTTGTAGATGATACTTTTTTAGTAGGAGCAACAAGTATAGAAGAAGAAAAGACTATGAAGCACACTTTAGAACTCTATGGAAGAAACTCAAGGTAGTTTATAAATTGGAATAAATCAAAGATCTTTTTCTTCAACACCCCAAAAAATATCAAATTGAGAATACATCGAATTATGAACATAAAAATAGAGCTATTACCAAATAAATATCTAGGGATTAGGTAGAAACAAAGAGGGGCTATGGGATAAATTGATAGAGAATTGTCAAAAAAATATGCAAGGATGGAGAGGTAAGTGGTTATCTTCAACATGCCAAATCCTTATGCTCCAAATAGTAATCTTAGCCATGCTTATTTTTGCAATGATGTGTCTAGATTTACCCAAAAAAGTTGTCCTCATTTTGGAATAGAATATGAGAAAGATTTTTTGGAATAGATATAATGAAGGTGACAAAATTCCCCTAGTAGCATGGGAAAAGATATGTCAACCCAAGAAAGAAGGGGGAGTTGGTAAATATATGAGAATACACAGCTCTATTGCATGAGAATTTTGAAAGGTAAATATATAGAATCAGAAGAGGCACAAATGATCTTAATTATTTGAGACCCACCCAAGGATTCAGCCATATGGAAATTCATGCTCTCTTGTAGAGAACTTATAATGAAGCACATCTATTGGCATAATGGGGATGGAAAGCAAGCTAAATTTTGGGAAGACTCCTCAAATGGGCATAAAGTTTTGGGGGAGGATGATGAGGACTTGGAATTAAAAACATACTTCAAAGATAAGTGGGGAAATTTAGTAGTGAACTATATGGTAGAAAAGGATGGATGGTTTATTAGGGAGAGAATGGTGCTGGAAAGATGTTTTAAATAAGGATTTAATGGATTTACAAAAGTAGAAAATTTAGAGCATATTCAAAGAAAGAAATATGATGGTGAGTTTCAAGAATGATAAAATAATTTTGTGTAGATCCTTATCAGGTAATTACTTGGTTAAATTAGGATATACTATTTTGGCTGGAACAAATAGGGAGTTCTTCACTTCAAAAGATATTTGTTGGAATAAGGACATTTTACCTAAGGTAGGGGCCTTTGCATGGTTAGCCTATAAAGGGATAATTTTAATGGTGGAAAGACTGAGGAGAATAGGCATAATAGGTCCATCAAGATGTCCTTTATGTGAGAAGCATGAGGAAAAAATAGATCATCTTGTAATTCAATGTTAGTATGCAAGGAAATTTTTGGATTTGGTTCAATTCAAATTAGGTTGGCAAGGCCCAAGAGCTCAAAGTGTCAAAGGGGTTTTTGATGGATGGCCAAGGGAGCAAAGAAAATCAACTCTCTCAAGCATATGGAAAGTTACTCCATCTTTGATTATTTTGGAATTATGGAAGGAATGTAATAGAAGAATTTTTAGAGGAGAAAAGCAAAATTTGAGAAGATGCCTAAATAGAATTGTAAATGCAATAGAGGAGATAGTTAGTGTTTCAGCCACAAAAAGATAAGCAATGTAGATTCCTTACACAAAAGATGATAGTGTGTTACAATCTTCATGGCTAGGGATAAAGTTTAAATCTCCCTCTAGGACATTGGTAACCAAAAATAAAAAGAATAGGCTAGAAAAGATTGAGTGGAAACCTCCACAAGAAGGATGGGTTAAGGAAAATTTTGATGGAGCTACAAGTGGCAACCCAGAGATCTCATGGGTTGGGGTTGTACTGAGAGATAGTGAAGGTCATATCCTTTTGAAAGGTGCAAAAAAACTACCCACAAGCACCAACAATATAGTAGAATGTCAAGCAACATTGCTAGCAGTAAGGTTAGCAAGAAAGGAGGGGATTAAGAAGTTGCACTTGGAAGGTGACTCTCTTATAGTAGTGTAGGCATTAGCAAAAATGAAAATTAGTGCTTGGCATCTTCAAATGATAATCAATTTAATTGTGGAAGAATTAAGTAACTTTGAAGATTTTAAAATCACACATATCAAATGGGAAGGAAACATAAAGGTGGATACCTTGTTAAAATGGACACTATCTTTAAATGATGAAGTAGTTAGAGTAAAACATTCAAATGTGGAAAAAAATATAAATTACAATTCAAATGATGAAGCAATGTAAGTAACCTCTAAGCCAAACTATTCAAGGATGGGGAAGTCAAAAAGGAGGATTTAATAAGATTTATTAAATATTTTAAATCTTTGTGAAGCATGTGTGTTTATTATTTTGTGTGGCAATAGGATTGATTTTAAAAGAGGAAGCTAGTGGCTATGATAATGTGATAGAGACTATGTCAGGAAGAGCGTGTGAAGCTTTTTAAAACAAGGAAGGGAGTGGTTCTTTAAATCCAATCTTCACTTTCAAAATAATGAAGCAATAGAAGGTGTTGTTCAGGTGTGTGGCGGACCATCATCTAAAGAAAATGGTGAAGTGCCCTTCTGATGAAATGATTCAAGCAATACAAGAGACTTTAGGCCCTATCTTTCATGAAGTTGACCATTGTTAGAAGGTTTAGGTGGATATAGTAGTGATGATATTGGCATGGGGTTTGCATGTTGGAGAACACAAAAAAATTATCGCATGGGTGATGCGGGTGCTCTTTGTAGAGGCTTTAATTCCAATCTTGGAGATGCTACTAGAATGGGCACATCCAAGATGGGACTTCAACTTTAGTGAAGGCTATGCAAATGAGGAAGAAGGAATAGAAAAAGGGAATTTTCCCTTTGTAAATTAGTCATGTGGGCAGATTGACACAAATGAGTGACGCCATGCATGGAATGATCTCAAATCTACAATCCTATCCTACAATGACCAGGAGAAGGGGGCCACTTTCCCAAAGTATTTCCCAAAGAGAAAGAAGTTGAAAAGAAATTTTTTTGGGGCTTAAAGTGAAGGAAGGAAGTGATAAATTTTGAAGTGGAAAATCAAATTCTTGTTATGAAAGCTAAATGGAAAGGGATGATTGGATGTTTTTGTTGGATGGGAGTGCAAGAAGATAGTAGAACAATGTTGCCTCTTGGTTTAATAGACAAGTTGTTTTTGGAAAGTAGGAAGACCTGTAGGAATAGGAGACAATGTTGATAAGGTTGTTTGGCTCTGTAATGGAAGATTTTGATATGAATATGAAACTTTAGAATATGGATGCTTTTGAAGAAGCAACTCAGTGAAATTTTTTTGGAAGCATCGAGGATATAATGGATGCAGGTTTAGGTGTTGCTTTTTTCAAAAAAGGAGGAAATGTTTTTAAGCAAATCAGCCTAGTAGAAGCCTTTTGTGTTTAATATGTATAGGAGAAACATATCATTTTGCAAATGGTGGTCTTATAGATAGTATTCAGGACCTTATAATCTTGATGTAAATATTATTATTGTATTAATAAAATCAAACTTATTACCAACTAAGAAAAAAACTTCAAAATTTTAAAAATTCTATAATAGAATATATACCTCAAAAAATTTGTAACTCCCCCTGAGTTAATATTCTTATTTTTTATTCAAAATTTGTTCTCCATTTTGAGTAAATTTGACTCTTTCTAATACTCTTTGTCTTCAATTGTGCTGATACTATTTATCTGATATACTCTATTTCTACTCTTTTTCTTTATTCTATTTGCTTCCCCTTTCATTATTCTACTTATTATCCCCCTTTCTTCTTATTTTATCTCCCCCTTGCTTAATATTTCCTCCTTGTTTGTTTATCTCCCCCTTGCATATTTATCTCCCCCTTTTTGACACTTATGTCAAAGGGTCTATACATTGATTCGGTATTTGTGAAAAAAGTTTTAGTGGACCTCCATTATTATTTTCAAAGTAGCATCTCATTTCTCACATGCAACATCTAATGACTTTATTTGGATTTCTATCTCTCCTACAAGGTGAACTAGTCCATCTAATGTGGAAAGATTAGGATCTTTCTTCAACAATATTTCTACATATCCTAGTTCTTTATGGACTACCTCCATATGAGGGGTTAGGGAGGCTTGGATATTAGTCAACTTGGCTCTTATATTAGCCTCTTTTGCTATTAACATAGCTAGTTGACTTTGTGATTGAAGCAATGAATGGAAATGCTTCTCACTCTAAGCTACATTCTAAGGTAGTTGCATACCTGAGACTTTTAAATTTTTCTCTAGACTCAGAATTCTATGGCTTATTTCTTGTATGAAGAGTGTAGGATCACATAGTTTGGTGTAAAATTAGAATTTATTCTCAAGTACCTTCTTCACTTTCTCAATTTTTGTATCCAATTCAACTTGTGTTAGTGCTATATCACCAAATATTTTTTCATTGACTTTTCCTTGAAAATTTCTTTCAGACCATTCCATAAGTTTAGCATTAGTATCTTGGTCTTCATTATTCACTTGTTCCACAATATCCAATAATTGTTCTAAGAGTGGATTTAATTCTTTAGGTGTTGGAAAACTGAAAGCATCTAAAAAGATGTCTTTTATTTCTTGTAATGGTTGCTTCTATCTATACTTCTTTTTGAGTATTTCTTGATTTTTCTTCTTTTTCAAGGCTTCTTGAATTATGCCTATCTGTTCCAAAGTAATGCATAATTATATTTAGGTATCACTATTTCTTCATCAAGAGTTGCATCTCCATAATGAAATACCTTAGAAACCTTGGATGAGCTTGAGCCTAGTGGGTAGATCTACACTAGTATAGCTTTGGTGCTCGGCCTCTAAAGGACTTTTGTAGGAGTGCTAGATGTTGGTAAATTTACCAATACTTGAATGGATTCTTTATCCTTCTCCTTTGGTGTCTCCTTTCTTTCTTCATATTTTCCTTGGTAAATTACAATTATTTGTGCTGCACCTTGTGTTTGTGCATCAGATGCACATACATTTGTTTGTTCTTCTACAGTCTTCTCTTCTTCTACTTTCTCTTGTTCAACTACATCAACTCTGATAGTTGTGTCAACCTTTGTAAATGTGTCCTTTTATGTTTGTACTAAATGTGGAGCACTATTAGCTAAAGGGATGCCAAAAGATAGTTCTTGTGTGTTCACCTTATCCCTTGTAATGTTAGCCACTAACTTTTGAAGTTCATCAACATTGACCAATATTAGATTCTCACATAATCTAGCTTACAATGTGGATTGGTCAAGGATCTTCTTTAGGTCTTTTGTAGTTAAGGGGTTGATGTTTTGAGATTAGCTATTAAGAACATCCTTAACATTTATAAATTCTACAATCATACTTTTGTCATGTGGAGGGCTCATACTCGACATTTGTGTGTCTTGCACACTCTATTCTTCTTGTTGTTCTTCAGCTATAGCCATCTCATCTGTCTTCTTTTGTGTCTCCTCCATAGTAGTATTATCTTTGTCTGTATCTTCCTCCTTGTCTTCTACTTTATCTCCATTGTTTCTTCCTTTAAACATATCTTCTTCTCCTTCTTTAACTATTGTTAATCCATAGATCAATTTCCACATTTGAGTGGATTTCTTGACAACATCTTCAATATTATTCTAAAGTATGCCAAATGCCCTATATTTAGGTACAAATCTCCCACCATATTTATTAGCTGTGACAATTTTTCCTTTTGTCAATTCTAGCATCACCTAGGCCAATGTGGTTTCTCTTATTTTTTGCTCCAGATTTAAACAATAATGCCAATTTTTTCAACAATTGTATACAACTCCTTTGGCATTGTATTATCTAATTAAAGTGGAGTGTTCTTGAATTTAGACATCATTACATAAATTGAATCCTCAAATTGGTTCTTCTTTTCTCTACCAAGCTTTTCAAAGTTAATACTTTTCAAACCTTTCAAGTATACATTATTCTTATAATTATCACAAATATTTTCAAGATCAGATTTAGGTGTATGACTTACCACTCTAAACTGACTTGTTTCTTTAGACTCTATCCTTTCATCATGAATTTTAGGTTTTGAAATGTATTTTCTCCTTTTCTTCTTCTACATTGGACCCTTCTATTCAGTAGCCTTTTTTTTCTTTGGCTTTCTCTTTGGCCTTTTGAGTAGTGGCCCTTTTACTTTCCCTGGTTATTGGTGTTGTTAGCTCTGTTGGGTAGGGCTTTACAACTTTCTTTCCATTTTTTCTTGCAATAGGTTGTGCCTTGGCCTTTCTCTTCTTAGGTTCTATTGGTGCTTCCTTGGTTTTCTCTTCCTTGGCACCTTCTTCTTTAATGTCCTCACCCATGCCTTGGGTCAAAGCTAGAGGTTCTTGAGCTTGTACCTCTTCTTCCTAATCACCTACTCCTTCACCAAATTTGGCCTTGAGTTCTCTCATTAATTTATCTTTCTTTTTCAATGTAGAGGTTGTCTTCAACTCAATTTCAACTTTAGATTTTTTGTTGCATAAAATTGTAACCAAGATTATGCAAACCTCAAACTATGAACATAACAATGGAGAGTATGTTTGGTATGCTCTTAGGAACACAAAAATGGTTGAATCTCTTGGATGTGTGAAATGCAAATGAAATATGTACCTAGACTAGATGATATGAGAAAAATGGCAGAATGATGATGCAATGATAATAAATTCTAATGGTACCTAATAATTGATAATGACCTCTAATGACTCCTAACCCAGTCGCGCTTCCTTTGCCTGGAAAAGCTTAAGACAAGATGTCTATTTAAAGTAGATGGAGGAAGCATCTAGAATTTGTTTAGAAACCACTAGGAGATAAGGATAAGGATTGACAACTAAGCACAGGAGATAAGGATAAGGATTTGACAACTAAGCACCTTATCTCACATTCTAGATAGATGGATAAGACTGATGAGATGGCATGTGTGTGTAGAAGGTTCCTATGATGTAGACAACATGTTCTTAAAAGATATATGGACCCATGTGATGACAACTCATATGAATGCACATACTTCTAGGCAGTTTGAATAAAGATTAAATTAAATGAAATTTAATTTAATCAAGGTCTAGAAGAATTTAATGGGAATATGGAGGATTTTAAATAAATAAAATTTATTTAAAAAAGGAATACGTGGAGAATCATGTGTTCATTTAAATTAACACATTAGAGCTAGGAGTATTTAAATTAAATTTAAATACTTAGGCAAAAATGAACCTATTTAATTAAAATAATTTAATTAAATAAGTAGAGGAGTGTGACTAGTATTAATTAGATTAATATAGTCATTTGGGATGATTTTTGGTGTCTACAAATTTCATGACACCATAATTACCAAATGTCTTGGCACTTTTATCAATCTCTTCAGCAAGATGTACAATGATGGTAGCTAAGGCTTCATCAACATTAATCTCATAGCCTAAGGGTCTTAGCCATCTAACCCTAGGTGTAACAACATATATGTATGTATAATCAATATCTATAAGAAAACATTTGTCATTGTATTATTGTTCAACTAAGGAGACATATACCCTCATCCTTTGCTTCATAAACTTCTTAAAGTCTTCAAAATAGCCTGTAATCACAATTTCAAAGTTCTCTCCCATTTTCTCAATGTATTCATTGATTTGGACAGCCACTAATCTATTTGTTTTCCATCCAACTATGCCAAAAGATGGAAATGTGTTTTGAACATAGAAGAATATGAAAATTAGAATTGATCCAAATTTTCATTGAGCACTTTTTGTCTTCCTAATTGCTCCAAGGTTTTCATTATTTGTTGTAGCTGAAGCTCTGCAAGATCATAAGTGTGATCTTTCTTGACAATTTTATAGCCAACATCAAATGCAATGTAGGGTACACTATTTAACCTTCTTAATTGATAACATTTGTGAGAAATAACCCTACTTGTAAAATTGAGAAGTGGATATGTAATGGTATCTATAGTTATTCCATGCTTATTCCATTTTGTATATGTATTCTTCTCAATAACCTCTTTCGAATTACTACATAGGGTCTTTGGCTGATCTAGGGTTGGAAAACCAATTACCCTGTGAATTTATTTTTTTGAGATCTTGATAGGTCCACCCTCTAATCATAGACAACGATCATGTATTCTACTCAAAACTATTTTGATCCATTCAGTTTTGAACACTGTGGGGAATTCTAGGGCACCAGTCAAAGCCTTTCTCTCTACAATCTTAAATTCTTCCTTCAAGACTTCATTTTCACATAATTCATCATATGCTTGTCTTATCTGCATGTCACCTATGCCTCCTACTTTTCATTTGTAACAATTTCTTACATCTTGAACCATTATGACCTTAGGTGAAATAATGGATAACATGCCTAATGGGTCTTGTTTGTAGGAAACATCTAGAATAGCCTTAAAATTTGGTTATTTGACCTCATTGCTAACTAATTGGACTTCAAAAGCTTCTTTCTCCTTCATGCTCTTTGAACTAGAAGCCATTTTATCAAACTAGGGTTTTACAAATTTTAAACTGCGTAACTTAGCTTATGAAGAATACCTTTAAAATTTGATGAATTGGTGCTTGATTGTCAGTAGGATCTTTGCAATCACTTCAAACTAGACTATAAATCACCTCTTTACTCTACTTGTTCTTTCTTTACATCTATAGAGATTTCCCTCGATTGGTAGCTACTATGAACTTGACTTCAACTGACTTTGGATGGAAGCTCGATACTTACTAGTATTTAACTTGGCATCTGTAGAAGACTTTTCATGTTTGACAATAATGTGAAAATTGAAGATTTAATCTTGAATTTTGGTCATCATCTTGCATCTTTAATCATGCTAATCTATGTCCACATGGATTTGGATCTACATTCAAAGGCTCTATGTCGATATTTCTAACAATTGTAGTAGTAACTTCAAATCTTGGTACATGCATGGTTTTGGTTTTGCATTCATGTGCCTGATGACCTTTCTTTTTGTACTTATGACAATGACCCATGTTTTTAGGTTTGACATGTTCATTTGCATTCTTTCTCCTACACATATAAGTAGTATGTCCTTTCTTACCACAATAATAATAAGTGGGTTTTGAGTGCTTACCATTGTCATTCCTTTCTTTAGAAGTTTTGGATGACTCTCCTTCTTTAGTGCTTGTATAGCCTAATCCTAATGTATCATTGTTGGATCTAGGGGATTTTAGTAATTTCTCAAAGTACTTGATGGCTTCATTTGGCCTGTTAAAACTTTTAGCAATCTCTCTTTCTCTTCTTAGATCACTTTGTAGTTGTTCATTCTGCAACTTCAATGCAGTTATCTTAATTTCTTTAACATTCAACTCATGATGAGCATTCATCATCTAGCTTAGGGTATCCAATTGCATATTGGAGATTCTGATAAGCTTTGTTTCCTTTTCTTCTAGTATATTTTCTAGATTTCTCTTGTCTTCTTCAATCATGAACTTTTCTTCTATAGCTCTTTTCTTTTATTTAGTCACTTCACATAGCATCATAGCTTGCGATTCTTGCTCTATCTTGAGATTTTTAATCTCCTTACCTTGTACTCTATTCTTTTCCATCAGTTTTGCAATTGCTACATCAAATTAATTTGAGTCTCCATTTGTAATTAACTTGGTGGTATCAATCTCTTTATGTTGTGTGTTATCCTCTACAATGGCTATCTCTTTCCTTCTCTTTAAGGATTTTCTTAACTCATCTATAGCCTCATCCAATGAATTTAGAATAAGATTGATCTCAATTCCTTGGTTCTCAATCATCTTTCTTAGTTTGTAGACTTCTATTTCAAAATCTTTTCTCTAAGATGTAAAGCTTCTCCTTCTGAAAACCTAGACTCTAATACCAATTATTGGAATTACAAATGGGAAACATATACTTCTGAGTGGGGGGTGAATCAAATGTACAAATTTCAACAATTAAAACTATTTACCATTCATTATATGCATCTAATAAATGAACTAAAAATAACATGTAAAGTAAATGGATGAAAACATGAAAGCACATACACACTTGACACCAGATATGATTACCTAGAAACCCTCCAAATGAGAAGATAAAATTGGGGTAGAGATGACACTCAAAAATATTTACTCCTATAGTAATAAAGTGTCACCAATTACAATTACAATAAGTTAACCATGAAACATGATTTGCCCTATTAAAGGCCTACCTTGTTAAAGACTTACAAGGACTATTAAGTCCCACCTTGTTAGAGGATTTTAACACCCTCTTAGAAGTGTGCTTGGTTAAAGGACTTTAGAAAATTCACTTGGAATATCACCCTATTAAAGGATTTGATATTGACTATTAAATCAACCTTAGTCTAAAAGATTTACCCTAACTGATACAACTATTAGAAAGTAATAGTAGAGCTTTTGATCTGATATAGCTTAAAAGTTTATCTTGCTAATTTCAGATCACCTTGAAATTTTTTTGAACAATTTAGTCATTCACTCCTTTGATGTCTTCCTTCTATCACATCTCTCTCAAACATTTAAAATATTGGGGAATCATCTTCTTTATAAAGAGTTTGATGGCTTAGGGTTAGGTATGAATCTATGACTAAGATTCATTCATTTTGCTGCTTGACTCCTATTTTCTAATTGGCTACATGTGATTGCATATGGAATTCAAATAGATTTTTCCTTATCTTTAAATATTCAAGATCTATCCATAAGTTGGCATAATTTTTTTTACATGGTTGTTTGTGCCATCACAAACAAGTATGTCCAATCTGTGTTACTTAGCACTTGATGTTACTGATGCTAGGAATATATATAATTCTATTTTTGGCTCACCACCTAAACTACTCAACATCAACTATCTTGCTTGGCACTTGAGTGACTTGAGTGACTTGGCATTCATTGCAGCTCAATATCTATATATATTATACTTGGCACACATTACTAGTTCAACATGAACTTAGTGAATATGTTAAGTGTGTTGACACTCAATTGTCAAAACCAATATGAGATCAAAATCTTTATGAACTTGAAGTTAAAGTGGCTACTAAGTTACTTCAACTTCAACTTTAGGTGAACCTACAACAAGATCATTAATACTAGCATTTATGATAACCTTTGGCTTTGGGTGTGTCTTTTTATATTTGTCTCATGAGTATTTTTCAAGGGCACTAGGGGTAGTTGATTCAATAGTCTTTTATTTCAACTAATTTTTAGTTATTTTCAGAACTTTTGAGTTATGGGAAAGAAAATCATATTCTTCTCTTCTACTCCAATCAATTTCAAGAATTGGCATGCATTCAATCTGATTGAGATAAAATGGGTCAATCACTTCTTCACTTTCATATTCTTTTATCCCCTTGGTGAAGAGGTTAACTTCAAACATATTAATTTGGCTTACTGTGAACCTCAACCACAACCTTTCTCTAACTTCAAATTCATCTAAGAAATTAGCCCAATAATCTTCCAAATGTGGAACATGGACTAATGAAATTTCATGTTTGAAATTATCTCTGGCAAAACCTATGTAATCAAAATCTTCTTTAGGAGAGTAGGGTTTTAGGCATAGGTGGGACAATGCCATTTTTGTTAATATAGCTTGCTTGAAATTTGAGCATCTATAATGGCTAATCTCTAAAATTTATGGGAAATATGAAAGAAGATGACTTTTTGGTGATTTTAGGAGATTCTATCATAGAAACAAATTGTCTACATATCTCAGATAAGATAATGTTGTCTAAACAATAATGTGGTAACTTGAGAGGTTCACTAGAAAAACCTCTAACTTTGAGATACATGAATTTGGGAAATTGAATATAGAAACAACCATAAATCTTAATGGATTGCATTGATTCTTTAGAGAACCTACAATTTTCATGCCCTTGGAGTCAAACACCAAACTTCCAAGGAATACATCATTCACTCTCTTGAATTCTTTACTAAATTCACTTGTCTAGAAATCCTTATAGTACTGATAAATACTCATTTCATTAGTCCATGAAAAGTGTAGAAGACCTTCCCACTCCTTAGACACTACTAAAATGTAGATTAAGAAAGAAGACATAAAGAATGAGCCAAAACTACTCACAACTATTAGACCCTTATATAAATTTTCAGCAATCAAATCAGCCCAATCAATGAACTTTTCACCCTCAACAATTTTTTGGATAAAGAAGTACATCCTATCAAAAATACTTTTAGATTAATTGAGAGGCAGGGTTAATTAGTTATTCAAGGTCTAGCATTTCCTAATCAAACTTTTCACTAAGTATAGTGAGCCCATTCAAATGAACCATGCATCCAAGCTAAACTTTCTTCTAAGAAAGTTACTAATAAATCATCATGCAAAAATCAAATATAAGAGATCAACACATAACAAAGTGATTTACATGGAAACCCAATTTGAGAAAAACCACCAGTAACATGCTACCATGTTTCTCACACTTTTGAAGTGATGCCCTATGAAAGGCCTACCCTATTAAAGGCTACAACACACTGTTAGATGTGACACATTTAAGAGATTTCAAAAAACCTGTTAGGATTGTGCTTGGTTAAAGGACTTTTAGAACATTCAACTTGGAATGTCACCCTATTAAAGTATTTCTCAATGGGTATTAGGCCAACCTAAGTCCACAAGATTTTTCCTCAACTAATATAATTGCAAGAGACTAACAATTAAGGGCTTTTGACCTGATACAACTTAAAACTTAACTTGCAAATTTCAAATCTCAATTCATCTCATACATTTGCCTGACCTTCAATCTTTGTAGCTCTGACAGCTTGTCCTCATTTCAAGATCTATCTCCTTGAGTCTTCTTGCTCATTGTGCTAATGCAATCTCTTCTCTATGGTCACTTATTGAATCAAAGTCTCTATGCTCTATTCTTCCCTCTCTATGTCTTCTTCTTGACACTTCACACTACAGTAAAAACACTCTCTATCCACACTATTTTATTCTTTGATTTGTAACTTCTTATGTAGAAGTTTAGAATTGTTTTCTTGCTCTTTCATCCTGCTCATAATTGGGTTTTGAATTGATTTGATAAGATATGATGAATCTTTTAACTCCATTTTGCTTCTTCTAGAAACATCATATAGAATCCACCTATATTAACATAAAATTTAAGGTAACAACCTTATCATCTCAGATTTGGAATTTCTTTGAATTTTCAAATAATGTAGTAGCTTGGCATTTTTAAAATACAGGTGCTCAACACACACTGTGTTACTCAACACCTTCTGTGGATTCACTCAACATCTACTAAATTTTATTGATGCTCAACACCTATTACATTTTCATTGCTCAACACCTAAACTTTTCTCAGCACCTACTATTTTCTTGGCACCTAAACACTTTTACTTAGCACACACTAGATTTTGCATTTTTTTGGCACTAACTAAAAAATCTACTCAACATGAACTAACTTGCTCGTCACCCACTAATGAATTTAGTCAAGCTTTGCAAACAACCTTGTTACAACTTATTCTTCTAATGTTTCTAAGTGTTACCATCCTCTATATCTTCAAGTATGTTAACAATATGTTATTTTACCATTGTCTTAACTAATCCTTGTACTTCATTACAACATCATTACTCAACCTTTCCATTAGGTGTTTTTGTTACCTCTTATTGATTAACTCCTCATTAATCAACTAGGTGTTAGTATATGGAACTTATAAGCAATTTTCATTCCAGCAAATAGCAAGTTTGACATCAGTGATAAAACAATGATCAAAAAAATTCTTTATCAACAATATCCTTCTTCAATATCTTCAACAATGATCTTTTGAATCATATTTCAACAATCTCCCTCTTTGGAATTGATGGCAAACCTAAGTAATCAACCAACCAAGCTTATCGACCAATGTTACCACAATGCTAATATGCCAAAAAGAAAACTTGTTGTCATCTTATATCTTCCTTTTTTTCATATCTCCCTCTTTTCCTGGTACATACTATTTACTCTATACTTCTCCCTCTATACATCTGATTATGTAGATTTTCTATTTCTCCCTTTGATTGACAAGCACCTACTATCTCCATTTGATCCTTTAGATAAATTTCTACTATTTGATATTATTTGATTAGTTTTACATCTCCCTTTGATCTTCTATGATCATCTTATTTGATCAATTTTTATATCCCCCTCTTTGACAACAATGTCAAAGACTTAGCATCTTTGATTGTGCAGATATTACAGCTTCCAACTTCTCCCTCTGTCACCATGCTTATGACTAATTTGGAATTTTGGCACTTTAGTATCCTCTAAATCAATTTATATCATTTCAACAATCAACTTATTTGATGTAGGGAAATTCTACTATTGTTCACATAGCCTGGGATAGGGGCTTTACCCCTAGCTTACCTCTAAGATAATCAAAAGCATCTTTAAGTAATGGTTTTGTGAAGATATCAACAATTTGTTCCTTTGAGTTGATATAATCCATCTTCACTTGTTGTCTTACACCAATTCTCTTACATAGTGATACTTAATTGTAACGTGCTTAGTTTTTGCATGCATCATAGGATTCTTGGATATGTTGATGGCACTTGTGTTATCATAATAGAGTATCACTATCTCAGTTATCTCCTCCTTCTTTCCTTTCAATAGGTGCTTAATCCATACAATGTTGGTACAATTGATGGTAGTTGCAACATACTCAGCTTTAGCAATGCACTATGAGGTACGACTTTGCTTCTTGCTAGTCCAGGTGACTAGTCTTCTTCATAGGAAGAGTGTTCCTCCACTGGTGCTTTTTCTATCATCAATATTACCTCCCCAATCTACATCAGTGTAAGCATTCAATTCAAACTTTTCAGTCCTCTTGTAGTCTAAGCCAAAGTCATCAATTATCTTTAGACACCTCATTATTCTCTTCACTGCCATAAGTTGATTTTCTCTTAGATTTGCAAAAAATCTTGCTAGTATTCCAATAGCTAATGCAATGTCTAGTTTTTTATGAACAACATACAACAACTTTCCAATCATAGACCTATACATTTTCTGATTTACTTTAGTAAACTCATCATTCTTAGATAACTTGTGTCCTATTATCATCAGTGTACTAACAAGTTTGGGATCATCTAAGCCAAATTTCTTGAGTATCTCCTTGATATACTTTGATTGGGTCACAAATATTCCATGTTTCAATTGATGTATTTGTAATCCAACAAATAATTTTATTTCCCCAAACATTGACATTTCAAACTCATGTTTCATTTGATCAAAAAAATCTTTGCATAATGTATCTTTCCCTCCAAATATTATATCATCCACAAAGATTTTTGATATTAGGATATCCTCACTTTTTCTAACTTGATGTACAAGTTATTGTTGTCATCAATTCTTTCAAATCCCATCTTCACTAGATATTTATGAAGTCTCTCATACCAAGCTTTAGGATCTTGTTTCAAACCATAGAGAGATTTATGTAGTTTTCTAACCACATCCTTGTTCTCATCAACAAGACCCTCTGGGTGTTCTATGTAGACTTCCTCTTCTAGTATACCATTAAGAAAAGTAGATTTTACATCCATTTGGTAGACCTTGAAACCTTTGTAGGCAGCATATGCAAGCAAAGTCCTAACTCCTTCCATTCTTGCAATAGGGGCAAATATTTCCCCATAATCTAGTGCTTCTTCTTGTGCATAGCCTTTGTAGACTAGTCTAGCTTTATTTCTTGTGATCTCACCATTTTCATCTAGCTTGTTCCTAAACAACCACTTGGTTCCAATCACATTCTTATCTATTGGTCTTGGAACTAAAGTCCAAGTCTTGTTCTTCTCAATTTTCTCTATCTCTTCTTCCATTTCTTTGCACCAATCATCATCTTGTAGTGCATCATTCACTATTTTGGGTTCAGTCCTACTAAGAAGACATGTTTCACTCCTTAGTTTTTTCCTTGTCATTGGTCTAGCCTCCTTGTCTCCAATTATAGATTCTGTAGGGTGATGCCTTCTCACATACTTTGATAGCCAAGGCTTTGTTCTTGTTTCCATGTTTGGTCTTTCAGCATTAGAGTCACTATGCACATCTCTATCAAGTAGCTCTACATCTCTTTCATGTGTACTAATTTCAGAATCAAAATGTGCATTACCTTCATTTTGCAACTTGACATCTGAATGCAACTTGGCATTCACTGGTTGTGACTTGGTAGATACTAAAACTTGTTTCTAATTCCAAATTTGATTGGTAGCTTCTTCTTCAATAGGCATTCCTTCATAGAAGTATACAAAGGATTTGTATTCTTCTGATTTCTTGATGGATGCATTATCTTGAACTTTTGCATGCTCATCAAAGTTTTCATTTGCACTCTCCACAACTTTATTAGTGTTGGCATTTAAAAATATATAAGGTTTACTTCTAGTGGAGTATCCAAGGAAATGCCTTCATCACTTTTTGCAACAAATTTTCCATTCCTAGACTCTTTAAGAATATAACACTTACAACTAAACACTTTGAAATGTTTAAAATTAGGTGAGTGACCATACCATAGTTCAAAAGGTGTTGCATTAGTACCTTTCTTGATTTGAACTTGATTGAGAGTGTAGATTGTTGTACTTACAACTACTCTCTAGTACTTTAGTGCAATATTCTTCTCCATCATTAAAGTTCTAGCATAATCAATCACTAATCTATTTCTTCTTTCTACAATACCATTCTATGGGGGAGTTCTAGTTGTAGATGTTTGTCTTTTAATTCCTTTATCATTACAAAACACGTCAAATTCTCTTGATGTAAATTCACCTCCTCTATTAGATTTGAGACACTTTAGACTATTCTTTATTTCCTTCTCAACCCTAGCCAAGTACACTTAAATATTTGGAATGCATCAGACTTTTTCTTTAAGAACATGATAGTCATCATACTAGAGTAGTCATCCACAAGCATCATTATGTATCTATCTCCTTTATAACTTTGCACTTCTATTGGACCACATAAGTCAAATGGACTAACTCTAGTACTTCTTTGGAGGTATAGGTTTTATTCTTAAAACTAGACTTTGTCATCTTCCCTAGCTGACACTATTTGCACATTATGTTCTTAGGATTTTTCAATTTTGGCAATCCTATGACTTTCTTCATTTTTTTGATGCTAATCAGATTATCAAAATTGACATGACATAGCCTCTTATGTCATAGCCATACATCATCAAATCTTACAACAAAACAAACATCATCTTTCATATCTAGGTAAAACAAGTTACTCCTAATTTGTCACCTGTTCCTATCAGATTTCCATTAGTGTCATAGATTTTTGCAGTTTTGTTTCCAAATTCTACTTGGCATCCTACATTACCTAACTATGACACACTCAATATATTATAGTTCAGACCTTCAACATAAGATGTATTATTACATGAAATTTTCTCTGTAAGTTTAATGCTACCTTTTCCTTTGATTAGACATGGAGTATCATTTCCAAATCTAACACTATTACCATCATGTTGAGTAAAGGTAAAAAATTTACTTTTGTCTCCAGTCATGTGATGAGAGTATCCACTATCTATGATCTAATTGTCATTCTTGTTTACATAGGTTACTAGTGTTATTGTCTCATCTTCATCTCATTCATATTTCATGGCTACATAGACTACTTCATCATCATTTTCATCTTATTCTTCTTCTTCAACAATTTAGCACTTTTTGCCTTTGTCCTTGTAGTCTTTACTATCATCTTCTCTTCTATTCTTGTACTTGTTGCCTTCTTTGTAGTTCTTCTTCTATAGACATCTTGTAGCAATATGACCTACTTCATTGCAATTGAAACAAATGATAGGAAGCTTACCTTTGAATTTACCTTTACCTCTATGAAATATTCTAGCCAATAATGCTTCCAACTATTCTACATCCTCTTGATCTATGTTTCTATCACTAGATGCATATTTGATCTTTGTGTTCTTTTTCTTTGGCTTCACCTCTTTAGTATCCTTCAAAAATAGCTTGGCCTTGAAAGAAAATTCAAGGTTCTCAAGTCTATAGTTATCAAAGTTAGATAACTCAAATGTAGTAAGCCTACCCACTATACCTTCAAAAGAGAGTTTGGTTCTTAGTATGCATCCTATTTCTTGGATAGTAGATAATCTAATAGCATAAGTGGAGAGCTAGGTTATTAAAACTTTTCTATTAATAGTTTCATTATCTAGAACACCATTAGCATTTCTTGATGCACTTACTACTTCTTTTATCCTAGAGGCATATTGGGCAATGTTCTCACCTTCCTCCATTCTGATCTCCTCCATACATAATTGACAAGGCTTCCCACATCTGGAATACAAATTTACATCCTTTGATGTTATCAAACTCAGCATAACTTAGAGCAGAGGCAATCTCCAACATAGCCTGATTATGCTCCTTTTTCTTCATGTCTTCTGCAATAGGGACACTAGCTGCATCAAAATGTTCTACTGTGATTATGGTTTGTGAATGATCAGCTATAGATCCAAGGTTTAGCTTCATCAAACTTTTTCATGCTGCAAATTTATCCCTATTGAGCTTGGGAACTTCTCTCTTAGGCATCTTGATCTTTCCTACTTCTAGTACCTTTTAAACCAAATCAACAGATGGCTTTGATACCAATTGTTAGAAATGCTTTTAGAATAAATGAGAGGGGGGGTGAATTAGTTATTCAAGGTCCAAAATTGCCTAATCAAAATTTTCACTAAGTATAGTGAGCCCATTCAAAATAACCATGCATCCAAGCTAAACTGTATTCTAAGAAAGTTACTGATAAATCATCATGTAGAAATCAAACATAAGAGATCAACACATAACACAATGATTTATGTGGAAACCCAATTTCAAAAAAACCACTAGTAACATGCTACCTTATTTCTTACCCTTCTAAAGTGATGCCCTATAAAAGGCTTACCCTATTAAAGGCTACAACACAATGTTAGATGTGACCCGGTTAAGGGATTTCAAACACCCTATTAGGAGTGTGCCCGGTTAAAGGACTTTTAGAAAATTCAACTTGGAATGTCACCCTATTAAAGGATTTCTTAATAGCTATTAGGCCAACCTAAGTCCATAGGATTTTTTCTCAATTGATACAATTGCAAGAGAGTAACAATCAAGGGCTTTTGACCTGATACAACTTACAACTTAACTTGCAGATTTCAGTCTCTGCAACTCTGATAGCTTTTCCTTCTTTCAATCTCCATCTCCTTGAGTCTTCTTACTCATTGTGCCAATCCAATCTCTTCTATGTGGTCACTTATCAAAGCAAAGTCTCTGTGCTCTGTTCTTCCCTCTCTATGTCTTCTTCTTGACACTTCACACTACAACAAAAACACTCTCTATCCACACTATTCTATTCTTTGACCTATAACTTCTTATGTAGAAGTTTAAAATTATTTTCTCACTCTTTCTTCCTACTCATAATTGGTTTTTGAATTGATTTGATAAGATATGATGTATCTTTTCTCTCCATTTTGCTTCTTTTAGAAACATCATGTAGAATCCACTTGTATTAACATAGAATTTTGTAAGACTAGTTCACCATCCTTATCTTCCACCTGGTTCACAAAATTCAAGGTAACAATATTTTCATCTCAAATCTAGTAATCTTTGACTTTTCAAATAATGCAGTAGCTTGACATTATTGAAATATTGGTGCTCAACACATACTATGTTATTTGGCATCTACTAAATTTTACTAATGCTTAGCACCTATTACATTTTTACTGCTCGACACCTAAACTTTGCTCAGCACCTACTATTTTCTTGGCACTTGAACACTTTTACTTAGCACACACTATATTTTTCATTTGCTTGGCACTAACCAAAAAATTTTCTCGACATGAACTAACTTGCTTGACACCCACCAATGAATTTAGTCAATCTTTTCAATTAACCTTGTTACAACTTATTCTTCTAATGTTTCTAAGTGTGACCAACCTCTGTATCCTCAAGTATGTTAATAATACATCATTTTTCCATTTTCTTAACTAATCCTTATACTTCATTACAACATCATAACTCAACCTTTCCCTTAGGTGCTTTTGTTACATCTTATTGATTAACTCCTCATTAATCAACTAGGTGATAGTACTTGGATCTTATAAGAAATTTTCATTCCAATGAATAGTAGGTTTGACAGCAGTGACAAAATAATGATTAAAAACATTCTTTATCAACAATCTCATTCTTCAATATCTTCAACAATGATCTTTTCAATCATATTTCAACACATCCATCTCTCCCAATGAAAGTTGTGATCATTACCCTTAAATTTGTTTAAAAGTAGCACAATTTCAACAATTTCTCTAATAAAATGCTCAATATTCAAGGGTTTGGAAAATCTAGAGCCTCCTTCAGCTAGTTTTAAAAAGCCAATTTTAAGAAACAAAAGAATCATAGTCTTTCTCTCTATCACTATACAGATGTTTTTCTTCCTCAAATTTTTAGGGCTTATAAGGTTCTTTGTGAGGAATTCTTAGAGTTTAACTAATACTAGCCCTAGTTATCCTGACCAACACTTCTCTACAAAATTTCTTAATGCACCTAGTGTTGGGGTCATAATGATTTGCACATTTAACAACTAGTTTTGGACACCTAATGGCCAATGAAAAGGTGCCATCTTCCAGCAACCCACTACAAGCCAACTTCTAGTATTTGGGTCTAGACTAAGCATTTTTTATTTTCTCTAATATATCAGCTAGATTTTTGTTCACTATAAAGGTATCTCATATTTCTAGGAGGGAGCTTAATAGGTATGGTTTTTCTAGTTTAGGCATCTTAGGATGAGAAAGAGAAATGTTTTGGGTTAAAAAGGAGGATTTATACTTATAGAGATAAACTAAAACACTTTAAACCAAAACTAGGCATAATAAAAATGAGAGAGGAAAATATTATAATGCACTTATAGTTCTTAATAGAGCATAACCTTGCACCTCAATTTCTTACCAATTGATGTCAAGAGCTCAAAATGACCAAATGAGCAATTATACTAGCCAAAAGGGTAATTTTAAGAAATTATTTCTTGGAAATCTTAGGATAGATATGAGAGGGTGAAAGAATTTATAACAGGCATGACACCTGTATCTAACAAGACTTGCAAGGTTGTTCATAGTCAAAACCCATCAAATCTACACATAGACCTACATCTCATGATATCAAAAAATCTTGACTCCACCTTTTCCAATAGTACCAATTTTACTTTGGCATGATTTTTCTTAGTTGTCATACTTATTACCTTTCATGTCTTCAAGATTACAACCAAGTGGGACCCATTTTATGCTTGGGGAATTGTACTCATCATTTTTAATACATCATCTATGATAAAAACATGAAAATGTTAGAAAATCATGGAGTCAAGGTTGAAGTTGAAGTAACCTTGAAAAAAAACTCTGACTTCAACTTCAACTTCACAAGACTTGACTTGGGCCGACAGGTAAAGAATTTGTCAAGAAAAGGAAAGTAGGTGGACTTTAACTCAAAGTTTAAGTATGTTAAGAGTTGAAGTTCAACTTCAAGTTTGAGAAAAGGAGACTTGGCTGACAACACTACATATTGCACTAAAAGTGGGGTAGCAACTATGTTCTTGTGTTTGTTCGAATACCATGGTTTATCATGGTTTCAACACTATTCTTGAGTATTCTCCTTGTAAATTTTAATGATCCCATATTTGATTAGTCCTTGCTCAAGGCCCATGCCCCTTTCTTTGATATCTTTTTATGTTTGGAGGAAATTCATTATCATAGGATGAAAAAGACTCAGATGAGAATTGTTGATAAAATTTTTGACAAGGTGATGCTCTTGGATGGTATAAGAGATTTGGGTAGTGAGGGTTTCCCATCTTTGCAAATAATCAACAAGCCTTTCACCTACTTTTTGTTTGGTATGAACTAGATCAATGACAAATAGCTCAATCTCAACCAGTGGGAATATTGAGCCACAAAGGCTTCTATAAGTTTAGCAAATTTTTTTGATGGTGCCATAGGGTATTTGATAGAACCATTCAAGGGTGAGACCTCCTAATATTTTAGGAAAAATATGCACAAGGAATAAATCACTATAAGATACCTCTTGATAGTGTATGTAAAATCCTTTGACATGTGTGACTAGATCTCCTTTTCCTCTAAAATTATCACATTTAGGGACTTCAAAATTTTTGGGGAAAGATATCACTATTATTTCTCTATCAAATGGATATGGGAAAATAATTTCAAATTTGAAAGTCCTAGTTTTGGTTTAACATTTGAGTTCTTTGAGAGAATTTTTCATCTCTTCCCATTCAGCTTTGATAGCTAGCATGATTGGTGCCCCCAATCCTGATGCCACTGATGTAAGGTATGCAAAGGATGTTGTAGGTTGAGATGGATAACCTTGGCTTACATATTGTGATGGTTGGAATACTGGTTGTGTGACTATTTGGATGGAATTTTTGGTTTGTGGGAATGGTGGTTGGGCATACTGTTGTATCTATTAGGTAGACTATTGATATTGGAGTTGTGGCTCTGGTGTATATGTATGATATTGGTGTCCATATGAATAACTCTATGTAGGTTTCTAGACATACTATTGGTGTGATGATTATGGCTGAAAATGTGGTAGTGGAGGAAATATAGGAGCTATTCTCTGAGGTTTGACACCCTACCCAATGTACATTGGTTGCATTCTTGCTTGAGAAGGCAACAAGATGTTAATGAGCAATAGGTAGTTGGTGTAGGGAATAGTTCTTACGGTTGGTTGTTGTCATTATGGGATTTTTTGGATACTCCCTAAAGGTGGCATGGAAAAGTAGTTGGTCATGGGTGGTAATGAATAGATTGGAGGTGGGAGGGATCGATGTTATTAGAACATGGGTATGGATGAAGTACTAAGGGGGAAACTTGTAGTGGGTCCAAGTGATTTCCCATAACTCCAAGGACCAATGGAAAATGAAGTGGCAATAGTTTGACTAGTAGTAAATGGGTTGGTAGGGATGCTAGGTGAGATGAAAGATGGAATGTACGACCCTAATGAAGGCATTCGTATAGTATATTGAAATTTAGATTAGATGTTCTATTGGGTGGGATTGGTTATGGCACTAGTGGATGGGATGTGATGTAAAAAATGGAGGAAGGGACGATATAGCATTTCTAGATGGGAAAGGAATATATTGTGAAATTGGAATAGGGGTGGTGGAAATATTTGTAGATGTAGACTGATTTGGGTTGAGAGAATATTTTGATCTGTTGACTCTAGTTGTGTTGATTGATATCCTCCACTTGGTAAACATAGGGGGTCATAAGGTTGAGATGGTCCTATAGGTGGGTTTTTCCATCCAAAGAAATGATGTGTAGGATCTATAATGTCAACAAGTTGTGGTCTCCAAAAATAAAAGACATTGACATTATCCCTTAAGAAATTTTCCATGATGGTCACCTTATTCAAACTATGATAGCATTAACAATGGATGCATGATTGGATTGATTCCTAAAGTCATCTATGTCTAGTTTAGAACCCAAATCTTATGAATTTTAGGGTGGTGGATCATGTGGTGTTGAGGAGACTATTGGATATGATAGTGCACTAACTAAACTATTGCTAAGACTAGGATTGATGTCCTTCTTCTTCTATTTGTTCTTATAGAGACATGTGATAGGTGACATCAAATGATATTTTTCCTAAGGAGGAAGTGAAAGATGCAAGGATGAATGGGTGGATACATTTGTGAAAATGCTTTAAAGGAAATAATAACCATGATGTAAGGATATTCTAGGATGCAAAAAGATGTATGATTTATGTGCAAGGAAAATCCTATGTCTAATGATATGATACCTAAAGAACATAAAGATGAGTGATGTAATGCCAATGTGGTAGAAAGTATGTTTTTCCTTTATGGGTAAGCTCAAGATATGATGGTGATGCCAACTCTAAGGTAGAATGATGACCTTTAAGAAGAGAAAATGATGATCAAGTGTGGATCCCAACCTTTTTCTCATGGTGATTAGGGACATATATCATAAAGATAGATTACCTCAAACAATGCTTAGTTAAGGGATACCTGAAATACTATGATGGATGTAGGATATAGGGTATACAATTCTAAACAATGAGACACCAAATGTTTTAAGTATGATGGAGATAATGTAGGACTTTGATCTATGATGTGTGATTTAGATGGGTTTGGATTTCTAAAATATGATCAAAGCATGATAGATCTAAAATAACTAAGTAGGATTAAGACTTAGATATATGATGGACACCTAAACTATGATATGATAAGTGTAAAAAAGTGTGTTTGAAAGAAGGAGACCCTATTCAATGTGGGTATAGCTATTGTAGTTGATAAGGCTATGACTAACTCCACATCTTAAGTTTAAGTTTTGAAATTTATGGTCCCACTCAATTTGCAAAGAAACTTCAACACATTTTTTATCAATTTGATCTAATTTGGCAAGTCATGGATTAGGTGCATGCTTTTTGAATTCGGCTTCTATATCTCAATAAATGATTATTTGTGGAAGCTTGACCTTTTTGAACATGGTTTTGAGTTGGTCTGACATAAGGTATTCTAAATAAGTTCATCACAACTTTTAGTTAAGGTAGTGACTAAACTAAGTATACCTTTCACTTTAGGTTGGACAAAATGGATCTTTTGGATGGAAAAATGGGTCTAAGTAGGTAGGAAATGGTCTACGCCAAAGGATTTTGAAGGTAAGAAATGAAGTGGGATAAACTAGATGTAGGGTTGTTGTGAATAGACTTGCTAACAACTATTCTAAGTATAGTAAAAGAATGTTTCCTTTTTTTTTGAAGGAAAAAGTGATATTTATCAAAGGATAGAGTAATAAATTTTACTTTAGAATGTGTGAAGTAAAGACCAAGTATATTTGGAGTTGTTGTGAATAATATTGCTAACATTTTTTTTAAGGATTTACAAGGGTAATACTCTTTTTGATAACTAGATATGGTGTGTTTGTGAACAAATAGTCTCTAAAAGGACAAAGTAACTTTGAGAGAGATAGACACGTGATCTCTTTAGAAAAGGACTTTATAGTAACCAAAAATGTATATGTTATACACATTTTTTTCATGAGGTTACTTGCACAAATAAACCAATTCAGGCACACCTTTTATCCCTAAGGTCAATTTGGCTTCAATATGTTATTCCATGACCCAAAACTTGATGTCTCCTAATTCTAGTGCAATATGCCCCTCTAATCAAAGAGGTGAGTTGGTATGAGAGTTTATTTATAAATGATACACATCAAAGAATCTTCAAGGCATGGAAAATAGAACTCCCCCTTATGTGGGAACAATGACTCTTGGAGATGAAACCCAAATAGCCCTATGCCTCTACTAGGGGAGCACTATGGTGAGTAATCTTGAGGGATGTTGTTTCCCTTGTATCACAAATAACATACCAAGGATAAAAGGATGGTTACTAAGTTGGTTTTAAATTAGATTTGTGGAGTCAACCAATTGGTTGTTACATATGTGATCCACTTAAGGATCTATTCTAGACATGCTAAACTTGTTGGAAAGTTTTCCCACCTCATCATACCCCCAGAAACACACCACTCAAACTTTCATGATGGAGCAAGAAGGTTTAGCCTTCCTCTCATTTATATATCGGCCATATCATTTACCATTTTAATCTTCTATCCAAAGGGGACATGCTTCCTATAGGATGATGAACTCACTAGAAGAACTCTTAGGTTATTGTGAATGATCTTGCTAACAACTTTTGGTACATGTGTCACATATTTAAATGGTCTTAGTTTGTGAGAAAGAGAGAAATTGTAGATGTGCTAAAAGGAATAATTTGGAAACACATAAAGTAGGCAGTTCATTCTATTTTGAAGCATTAGATGTATTCTTCCTATTAATAATTTGGAGACACTTGTGATTAACATAAAAGGTTCAATTCCAACCTACAATAATGGTCGACATAAGAAATTGATCAAGGAAAGCTTTGAAAAAGGTGAGAATAAGAGCAATTTTACTTTAAAGAATTCAAGATTATATAAATTTTATTTTAAGACCCAAAAGTTGAAGTGTTTTAGCCATAATGTTCATTAACACTTAAAATGAAAATTTTATCACATTCATTTGTTTTAACACCTTCACATTAAAGAGGTTGATTGTTTTAACTATTTAAGCATGAATTCCATGAAAATAACTTCTAATTTGTTCTTAAGGCATTCAAGATTTTGTTTTTTGTAATTACATAAACATTCATTACATTAAAATATTTAAACTTTATTCTTATGGATTTCAAGATTTGACTTTTGGAAAAAAAATTAATAATTAGAATCCCAACAAGGTACATGCATACTATTCCCTTGTAAAAAAATCAAAAAACTAAACTGATTAATAAAACCACAAACCTGTGGGAGTTGACCTGTGATCCCTTAGCATGAGAATGTAATCAACTAGCACAGGATCATGACATAAGGAATGGTGAAAAATAGAGAAAATGTAGGCCACAAGAAAAATACTTACAGTGCAAACTCATGAAAGAGTGATCCCATAGGGTTGGAAGGCATTCCCATTGATAGGTTTATAAGTGAGTTTGAAGGGGAAATTTAGAAATTGGATTTCTGGGTTGGTTATTTTTGGCTGAGAGATCTCATAGCTTTTTCAAGTGAACCTACTATCAATAACAAGCAATGCCATAGAAAGATTGAATAGCAAGAATTATGGGGAAGGTTTTAACTTCCATGTGGTAGATAAGATTCATAATGAATGTGATCTCGTGTTTGTGGGTTTACAATCTTGTGAGTGTTTTTCCATGAACTTGTAGCCATGGGTTCGTGAAAATTAGGTGTTTTTAGGGATTGCTATTGGAAAATGGATAAGATGATTGGAAGCACATTTCCTGGATTAGGACTAATATACCTACAAATAGTGTTAAAAACCTAATATGTAAAACAAAAACTGCACCATGTTATTTTTGTTAGTTAACAAAGTAAGTGTAAAATATGATCAAAATGACCCAAATGCAAGGTCCCACCAGGTGTGCCAAAATGTAGAGCTATAACAAGTGATACTTATGATATGATAGAAGGGAGCACTATAGAGGAAGTCAAACCAAGAATGGTAAGTTCATTGACTGTAGCCTTGATATTTTGATTTGTCTAGTGATAAGGGATGTATGATTAGATATGCTTAAGATTCAAATGGTAGGTGATCAAGCATGGAGATGGGTGAAATATTCAACAATCATGGTGTGTGTGGATTTTGATAAGGTAAGAATGTAAATGGCTATGTTGTTGTTGTAGATGAGGCATTACAAGTTTGCATAAAAAGTTGATGATTTTTGAGAGAGGAAAGGTCCAATTTATAGGCTAAGGGGTAGTGAGATGGAGGGTTAGGATGCAAGGATGGGACATTGGTGAGGAAGAGCTAGCATGCAAGGAGAGGAGAGCACATGGATTATGCTTCCTCAAATCTCTAACCTTGTGACAAGTGTCACAAGGGGATTAGATGGCCAAAGTGGAGGGTCAAGTGGATTTATGAAGGAGGAGTGTGGAAGAGGGATGTAAGTGGCATTTAAGGGCATTTATGGCATGTAAGAGCTATTAATGATCTTGGATTGGAATGTAAGAGGGTGAAGGAAGGTTTTTGACTTTGGCTTGGGTTAGAAAGTCTTAGCCCTTTCTTAAACTTGTGCACATGTTTAGGAGGGGGATTAGGCTTAGATTAGAAATGGGGTTAGGAGCTAAGTGGCTTAGCATTAATGGGATGGGTTAGTTAGTTGGCTAAGTAAGGTTGGTTAGGGTGAGTGGGTTGGTTTAGGATAATGATAGGGTCTTAGGATTGGTTTAGGGTTTTGGAATTGATTATTTAAATATTTTATTTAATAAATGGGGATGTGAGTTTAAATTAAACATATTGGTGCATTTATTTAAATTAATAGAGGAATGAAGATTTCATTGATAAATTAATTTTGGGTTATCAATTGATTTGATCAATTGGACTATAGTTGATTAAATAAATTAATTAACTAGGGGATGACTATTAATTAATTAAATATAAAATATTCAATCAATAATGTCCTAGGAGATGACTAACTAAGATTACCTAGTGGCATAATCAGATTTAGGTGTCTACACAAAGATGTTGTATACACTTAAAAATCATTAAGTGAATTAATTAAATATTTTAGTATTTCATTAATAGAACATCTTCAATTAACTTAAAAAATATTTAATTTATTAAGTTAATTCAGATTTTTCCTTTATCAATTAAATATTTCTATATTTAATTGATTATATTATTCATCTATTAGTATTAATAAATGATTTAATTTATTAAACTAACTCACTTAAGTCAATCACATTTTCCTAAGTCTCTCAAATAATTTTATTAAGTAATTTATTTAAATTACTTAGTTATCTACTCACCCAAATGACTAAGTCTTTCAGTCTACTTAAGAAGTCCAAGTCATGTGCCACCTCATAGTTTTTGAATAAAAAGTGACCAAAAACAAGAGGGTTGGCCCTTACAATCAAAAGGCTGGTAACTAGCACATCACTAGCAAAAATCAGTAGAGAATATTACTGTAGCAAAAACAAATTAAGAAGCAACTTAACTACTATATTTCTACCCAAACTACTAACTAGCGTACTACTATGAATAGAAACATCTAATCTATAGTAGAAGTCTATAAAGTTTACCATACTACTATAGTACATAATATAAAACTATTGGCACAACTAGGCCAACCCAAGTCTGAGCAACAATTGGATACCAGCAAACCAAGTAACAACATAAAACAACTAGGATCCAATGATCCCTTAAAACTACTAACTTATTTCTCAATTTTTTCCTTTCCCTTCCCAGCTAGTAAAACTTGAGCCCAATCATTAGCAAGAAACTTATAGAGGAGATTATGATCCTCCATGTTCATCCTTGTTTCTTCTTTCTCCTATGCCAGTAATTGGAGGGTGGTGTCCATAGCATGAGTGACCTTTAGGGAAAATTTAGAGAAGGTGTAGAACCCTTCCTCTAAAGTTTTAACCCTTTGATCCAATTGGGCAGTCACCTTTTTTTGTTGCTCAACCTTTTCCTTGTTTTCAATTTCTACCTTTTAAACTTCCTCTTAAGCTTTTTTCACCTAGCTATCATCCTACAAAACCTTTGGGTTAGTAAAAACCTTGGATTTTTCATTGACTAGGGAGGAAATGGTAATGGGGGGGTAGGGGGGTATCCACTTTGCTACTATCTTCATAGAAAGTAATGGGTTGTAGGGTAAAGCTAGTCAAAACATGGGTAGTCTTTGTAGTGATGGCATTTCCAACAGACATCTAAGTATTTTCGACAAACATCTAGGAATTATCAATAGAATTATCAACATAATTCTCACTTTTTCTATCTTCTCTTTCCCTTTTTCCCTCTTGGAGTTAGAGTTATTCTCCTCCTCCCTCTCTTTATCATTGTTCTCAAAGTTGTCCTTCTCCACCTCTTCAACCCTAAATCTATTAGATTTTTTCTTATACCTTGCCTTGGATTGGGAACCTCTTCCTGATCTTCTCCTACCCTTTCCACCTCCCTCCTCCTCTAAGTCCTCCTCTTCCATCTCCACTAGTTTTTCAACTTTAATCTTTTTACTACCCTTTTGTTCAATAACCACTTCAAGTTTCTTCTTTTTCTTATTTTCACAGCTAGGGGAAGGCCACAAGGTATAAATTTTGGTACCAGTATTGGTACTCGGGGGGCAATTTTGATGGTGGCGATGGTTGTCAACCACCACCACCCTAGGGGGGCAAAGGGAAAGATGGAATTGGTACATGCAAAAGATCAGGCCTTGGTGAATAATGGTGAAATTATGCCCCTTGTTCCTCTTCTCCCTAACATTACTAAACATATCCTCCAGAGAATGTAACAAAAAAAATGGGATAGAAATAAAATCCCTATTTCTAAAATGATTCAAGAAGGGAAAGTGGTAGTAGTAGTACACTCCAAACCTTTCTTCTAGTGTAAGGTATTTCATGAGCACTAGGAAGACATTATCCCATAGGGCTAGCAACTTATTCCTCTTAAATCCTCCTTTGTAGCAAACTAGTTCTGTGTCATTAGTGAAAAAACTGCTCATATTGGCCTCATTTTCCATTTTCATGACCTTCCTCCATTTTTTTCCCTTCATAGCTAGCTTGATGGCCATTGCAATTACTTCCTCATTCACTTGAAATGTGATGCCATTAATGGTTACCTTGTGGTCGTTCCACCCATTAATGAACTAAAGAGCACAATTCTCATCATACCCTACCATCAGCTGCATGTAAGGTAGAAATCCCCCTTCCTTTAACAAGAACCAAGTAGCCATCCTGTCTTTGAAATTTTTCATTTTTTGTTGGTTCTAGCCTATTCAAATCTCCACCCATTTCTTCCCTACCTTTTTTTGATTCCCCCACCTCAATGATGTGCATCTAAACTTCCTTGTCTTTAATATCATTTTGAATGGCCAATAATTAATTTTAATTAATTATTAAAAATCATATTTATCCTCACCTGTGTGTCTTATTTTATGGGATTAAAAGAGGAGATGTGGCCTTGATTAACTCAACCTCTAAGAGACATGTCTCTAGGAGACTAAGTTCTCTTCCTCTTCCTCTACTAAATTGGAGTGAATCAATCCACCTCATGTAGTAAACAAGGGCTCATGAGACATATGTACTTGGAGTTCTCTCTAGAGTGGAGTCCTCTAAAAGGGTCTTGATGAGATGACTACCAAGTGTCTTTCTTTTTCTTAATTTTCCTCTTGTGACTCAACTAAATCCTTGATTTCCTCCATCTCTTCAATCAAGTCACTCTCATTTTTTCATGTGTCCTTAATTATCTCTCCACCATTAGTTGTTTCCACCTAGGCTAGGGTCTATACAAAGTCTATAAAAGGAACCTTCATTTCCTCATTTCAACATCTAGATTCATACTCTATAATTCTCCACCTAGAGATCCTTAGAAACAAGGATAAATCTAAGCCAAGATTAAAAAAATTTAAACAAATATGAATGCACATGATATACAACATATGAGGATCACCAAGATTACAAAAAAAGACTAACCAAACATTCTGACACCAACAGATTTCCAAGTGCCATTGCTAACCAAAATGACTAAAAAAAAAGATGCAAAACTGAATTTAAATCAAAAAATTCTGAATTCAAAATGCAATACCAAAGGAATGAAGAGCACCAAAGAGGGTAGCCAAAACACTTTCCAAAAATTTTGGGTCAAACTAAAAAGTTCCCACTGTTTGCCCAAACCAAATTTTGCAAATACCAAGTGATACTTTAAATCAACACTAGGCAATACTTTCTAGTATTTTATGACCTTTCTCAAGAAGGGGTGTGAAACTTTTATGGTTTGGGAAACACTCCTCAATAGGGCATGTGATACTTTCCCCTTATCATCTGACACTACTTCAAAGGGGATGCAATATTTTCCAATATCATATGATATTTCTTCCTAAGAGGTTCAATACTTTCTAGTATCGCATGATAGAAGTCTATTGGGAATATTACACAATATTGTATCACCCCATACTAACACATGGTCACCCAAGAATGCAAGAAACAAACACTAAGGATGAGCTATAGAGTAAAATAGAGTTTAGAACCTCAACACTGAGGAGTAATGGATCCACAATTCAAGGTGTAAACACTCAAACACAATACTGAAAGACTAAAACACAATCTAACTAACTAACAAGTAGTGAAAGGAAAATTTAGAAAGAAACAACACAATGTATTTAAAACAACATCATAATAACTGAAGTAACATCACAATGAATAGTACAACTAAACTAAGCATGTGGTTCCTCCCAACCATAATAGAATCATAAGATCATCATGGGCCCTAGCCATTCCCCATGCATAATATCCCAAGCTATGGATCATATCATCAATACTATCATATCAAGATGTCACTACTAAAATGTGTTACAACATAAGCATAAGGAAATATAACATGCTAAAATAAAGCATAAAATAACATCATCTATCATATGCTAATCATCATAATAAGGAAATGTGTCAATAACTAACATCATCTAAACATGATGTACAAAAATTCCAACAAAAGCATAAATCACAAGAAACCATACTCTAGAGCCCAAGTACAAAGTGAAAATATCTAGTAATAGTTGCACTAGGATAAAAGATCATCTTTATACACTAGTTCCTAGCAGTGGTATAGGTAGCTATGCCTCCCAACCACATGGAACCTATAGGCCCATACCCATCATGTTGATGGAGATAATGATCCAACTACAAACATACATAAAGAAAATGTCCAAGGCTAACACTCATTCTAGACAGTATGATGAGTGAAACCAAGAGCATAGACAATGAATAAACTATAGGTCCTAGTTAGACACTCAGTGGGGTACTAAGTAGGGGTTGACATCATAAAGAGTCACTTGGCATTAACAAGCCCAAGCTCAAACCTGTGTGGACTCAACTTCCCAATAGAAGGCTCACACACTGAAGCATTATTTTATTATCTTAAATTTTATCATCCCCTAGTGTTTTATTTAGTTATCACTTACTTAAGACTTCCTCTACCAACCCTATGGCATCATGACACCAGGAAATGAGATAGAAGCCCCCTCCACATGCTCATCCCACAATGAGTGCTTGTAGACATGCAAATTCTCAACCCAACCCTAATGATCATAACTTCTAAAAATACCATGTAAGATCAGGCCTCACAAGTCACCTAAGAAATGTACGTGCACATACTCATGTGTGGTGCACCACCATGAAAAAGATCATAACACAAGGACTAGATGAGAACACAATACAAAGTCACTCAACCAAAAGAAAACTTGAGAGGATGGATGTAGCACACATCCCAATGCAACATAAAAGTGTAATAAAGGTTTGACTGACATCCAAATGCATTATCTAGGTCCACGACTAAAATCATGCCAAGAAAACTTGAGAAAATAGGGTGGCACACAAAACAAGGTAAAAACCCCAAAAGTTGGGAAACTTTGAAATTAAATCCCATTTGGCCTTTGGGTACAAAAACTTCAAAAATCCAATAATATTTGGGTTTAGACACCATATGCCAAAATGGTCAGCATAATGGCATGAAACCCCAAACCCCCATCCAAAAAATAGAGAAAATGTTCATACTTGATCAAGTAGGTAGAACTAGAAAATATAAATAGAGGGGAACACTAGTTCTCAATTGTTGGAAATGATTGAAAAGATAAAAAATGCAAAGTAATGGAATTGGTAAAGAATGCTTTTAATCATTGTTTTGTCATTGATGTCAAACTTGCTACTTGTAGGAATGACAATTACTTTAGTGATCCAAATACTATAAGTTGGTTGATTGATAAGGAGATGGAAATCAATAAGATGTAACTAGAGTACCTAGAGAAAGGTTGAAGTTATGATGTTGTAATGAAGTATAAGGATCAGCTAAAGCCATTGATGAAATAGTGTATTGATGACATACTCTGAGACATAGAGGATGGACACACTAAGACACATGATGTAAGGATTAACTAAGTTCTAGTTAGTGCCAAATAGATTCTCAGTTGAAGTCGAGCAAGTTCAATTTTAGTGTGTGTCGAGTGATCTTCAGGTGTCAAGTGAAGATATAGGTGCCAAGCAAGATACAAGTGTTGAGTAACATAGAAGAAGCTGAGCATTAGTAAATCAATAATGCCGAGTTGCTGCATTATTTTGAAAATTGAAGATTTGCTAGATCTGAGCCAACATGGTAGTTATATAGAATTTTTTGAATCAGATAGAAGATAAGAATAATGAGCTAGTGGCATGGAACACTATGTAAAATATTTTTGGCAAATACAACTAGATTCTAGATGAAGTTTCTAGATAAGAGCAAGATATGGGATAGATACATTGTATCCTACCTAATCTATTGAAACCCTAAAGTTGGAGAGGGAAAATTGAGCAAGAAAGGTAACCCAAATTTCTATTTAAGGAGTGTTAAGGTCATGAAGCATAGATATGGTCAAGCATGACAGCATGAAGTGCTAAAGAAGGTGCTAAGGAGAAAGAGAGCATAGATACTCTATTTTGATAGGTAACCACATATATGATTGCATTGGTATGATGAGTAAGAAGACTCAAGGAGACAAAGCTTGAGATGAGAAGCTATCAGAGCTGCAATGATTAAAGCCAAGAAAAAGATTTAACTGAAGTGTGATCTATAATCTGCAAGATATGCTGTAAGTTGTATCAAATCAAAATCCATTATTGTTACACTCCAGCAATTGTAACAGTTAGAATAAATTCTATGGACTTAGGTTGGTTTAATAGCCATGTTATAAATCTTTTAACAAGGTGACATTCCAAGTGAATGTTCCAAAGTCCTTTGACCAAGCCCATTCCTAATAGTATGGTGAAATCCTCTAACAAGGTCACATTTGACAATGTGTTATAGCCTTTAACAGGGTAGACCATCAGAAGTGGTTGAAATCAATTACTCAGTTATTTTGTGGGTATCATCCTCATTCCAGTTTTACCTTCTTATTCCTAGAGGCTTTCTAGGTTATCAAATTCTTAGTGTTATGGTGTGATGCATATTTACTTTTCATGATTATTTAATGTTCAATTGCATGCATGATAATTTTAGTTATGTGCCATTAAGGATTTGTAGAAAAAAAGTTGCATTAGACATCATTGGACCTTGGATAATTGATTCACCCCCCCTCTCAGTTATTCTAAAGAATTATAACAATTGGTATCAGAGTTTTGCTGCTGACTTAGTTTAAAGGGACTAGAAGCAGAAAAGATCAAAATGCCTAAGAGAGAAGTTCCTAAGCTCAACAAAGACAACTTTGTTGCATGGAAAAGCTTGATGAAGCTACATCTTGGATCCATAGGAGATTATTCCCAAAATTTAATTATTACTGAACATGTTGATCCAAGTGGTACTCTTACTACAGAAGATTTGAAAAACAAACAGGAACACAGTCAGACAATGTTAAAAATTGCTTCTACACTCAACTATGCTGAATTTGATGATATCAAAGGATGTGACACTACATTAAAGATGTGGAAAGCCCTATTAGACATTTATGGATGAGATCAGAATGTCCAAAGAGCTAAAAGAGAAAGCCTCAGAGGAAAGTTTGATGATATGAAAATGGAAGAAAGTGAGAATTTTGCTCAGTATGCCTCTAAAATAAAGGAAGTGGCAAGTCCAATAAGATTTTTGAGTGGTCAATTAGATGATGATACTATTAATAATAAATTCTTAAGAACCTTGCTCCCTATCTATGCTATTAGAGTATTAGCTATACAAGAGTTAAGATGTGTGCTAGGAAATAATCTAAGTTTTGAAGGTATAGTGGGTAGACTCACCACATTTGAGTTATCTAAATTTGATAACTACAGACCTAAGAATGTTGAATATGCTTTCAAGGCTAAGCTATCACTAAAAGATGCTAAATAGGTGAAATCAAAGAAGGGAAGAAAGATGAAGTATTTATTTAGTGACAATAGCACTGATGAGGAAGATGCAGAACAATTGGAAGCATTACTAGCTAGAAGATTTCACAGAGGCAAAGGAAAATTCAAAGGTAAGCTACCTATCATTTGTTTCAATTGCAATGAAGTAGGACATATTGCTGCAAAGTGTACACAGAAAAAGGAATACAAGGAAGGAAACAAGTACAAAAATAGAAGAGAAGATGATAAGAGAGATTACAAAGACAAAGACAAGAAGTGCTATATTATTGAAGAGGATTCTGATGATAATGATGATGAAGTTGTGGCCATGAAAGACCAATCTAATGAAGAAGAGCCTATAGCACTGGTAAAATGTATGAACAAGAATGAAAGATGGATCATAGATAGTGGATGCTCACATCACATGATAGGAGACAAAAGTAAGTTTGTTAACTTTACTCAGTATGATGGAAATAGTGCTAGATTTGGTAATTATGCTCCATGTCAAATTAAAGGAAAAGGCTCCATTAAGCTTATAGAGAAAATTTCATGTGATAATGCATACTATGTTGAAGGACTAAACTACAATTTGCTAAGCGTCTCACAGTTAGGCAATGTAGGGTGCAAAGTAGAATTTAGAAATAAAACTGCAAAAATCTATGATACTGATGGTAAATTGATAGGAAAAACAGATCAAACAAGAAGTAATCTATTTTATCTTGATATGAAAAATGCTTCTTGTCTTGTTACAAAGTTTGATGATTTCTAGTTATGGCATAGAAATCTATGTTATGTCAACTTTGATAATCTGGTCAATATTAGTAAAATGAAGAAAGTTAGAGGTTTACCTAAATTGAAGAAGCTTGACAATATCATGTGCAAACAATGTCAGCTAAGAAAGATGACCAAGTCAAGTTTCAAGAGTAAAAACTATACATCTAAAGAAGTATTTGAGTTAGTCCATACTAACTTATGTGGTCCAATAGAAGTACAAAGCTACAAAGGAGATAAATATATAATGTTGTTTGTTGATGACTATTCCAGGATGATGATTGTTATGTTCTTAAAGAAAAAATATGATGCCTTTCACATGTTTAAGTGGTATGTGGCTAGAGTTGAAAAAGAAACAAGAAAGAGTTTGAAATGCTTGAGATCAGATAGAGGTGGTGAATTCACATCAAATGAATTTGAGACATTTTGCAATGACAAAGGAATCAAGAGACAAACATTAGCTCCTAGAACTCCCCCACAAAATGGAATTGCTGAGAGAAGAAATAGATCTGTGATTGACTATGCTAGAACACTAATGATGGAAAAGACTATTTCTCTAAAATATTAGAGAGAAGTTGTAAGTGTGGTTGTTCATACACTGAACCAAGTACAAATCAAGAAAGGTATAAGTACAATACCTTTTGAATTATGGTATGGTCACTCACCCAATGTAAAGCATTTCAAAGTATTTGGTTGCAAATGCTTTATCCTTAAAGATGCTAAAAATGGAAAATTTGATGCAAAAAGTGATGAAGGCATATTCCTTGGTTACTCTACTAGAAGTAAAACATATAAGTGTTTGAATACTAACACTGACAAAATTGTGGAAAGTGCAAATGTAAACTTTGATGAGCATACAGATGTCCAAATTGAAAAACCAAAGAGAATGGATGACTATAGAACATTTGTGTATTCTTATGAAGGAATGCCTATTGATGAGGATGCTATCAATCAATTGGAATTCAAAAACAAGTTTCAGTTTTAGCCGAGTCACAACCAGTAAATGCTGAGCAACATTCAGAGGCTGAGTTGCAGAATGAAGGAAATGCACATTTTGACTCTAAAGTCAGTACACATGGAAGAGATGTAGAACTACCTGACAATGAACTGCATAGTGACCCTAAATCTAAAAGATCAAACATGAAAATAAGGACAAATTTGAGATTATCCAAATATGTAAAGA
This sequence comes from Cupressus sempervirens, assembly GCA_028749045.1. Taxonomy (NCBI): domain Eukaryota; kingdom Viridiplantae; phylum Streptophyta; class Pinopsida; order Cupressales; family Cupressaceae; genus Cupressus; species Cupressus sempervirens. Next base: position 608,582,961 of record CM053784.1, on the reverse strand, counting down.
AACATCACCCTGCTGAACAGATAATTGGTGACAAAGATGCAAGACCAATGACAAGGAATAGACTAAGAAATGAATCATGTCTATTAAGAAAATTTGAACCAAAAATAGTGTATGATGCATTACAATATGATGATTGGTATAAAGCTATGGAAGAAGATATTGATCAAATAAAGAAGAATAAAACCTGGAGTCTGGTTCCTAGACTAGTTGACAAGAATGTGATTGGCACCAAGTGGGTGTAATACCCCAAAATTGGCTCATTGCCATCTCAACCAATTTTGGTCTATTTCTGATCAATCCTAAAGTCCTATTCAATTAGGCAAATTCTTATTCGGCTACTCACTACTTGACTTAATTATCAGATGCAAAAAACTCTAATCTACATTCATCATGCTTATTATTTAATTCCTATAGTATTTACTCATATTAGTCACATTAAACCTATTGATTAATATTTAATTTAATTATTAAGTATTTATAATTTAATTAAATTAAATTATATCTTAAGGCTAATGTACTATGGAAATTTAATAAATGTGCCTATTTTAAATTTTTTTTTTTTTTTTTTAAAGAAATGTGCCAGGTAAACTTTTTAACGTGACCGGTAGCACTGGCATGACATGCCCACTGGTACCACGGGGATAGGGGAGACTAGAACCCATGACCAACCCCCTGCAACAGGGAAGATTTAGCCAATCGAGCTAGGGCCCCCACCCAATGTGCCTATTTTAATTAATTAAATGAAATTATTTAATTAAATGAAATGATTTAATTAAATGGAGTACTTACTTCTAATTAATTAAACAAAGTTATTTAATTAAATGGGAAGCCATTCCTAATTAATTAAATGAAGTTATTTAATTAAATAAGAAAAGTGTCTCTAATTAATTAAAGAATTATTTAATTAAATAGAAAAGGTAATTATGAGAGCATATCACATTTTATTAAATTAAATATCTCACCAAAATCTCTCTTCAGTTCAAAAAAGGAAATTGCTAGTTCACTATTGATCAAAAAGGATTTAAATCAGTTAACTCCCTTTAATTTGGCAATCTTCCTTTATGACTAAACTTCACTTTTAATCTTGACAGTTGATTGAAATCGATCTCAACCATTGATGGATTCCAGGAAAGTCTATTTAAGAGACCCTCATCTCTTCATTTTAGACGAGGTTGAATTTGGAATTTGTATCAAATTGCTGCTGGAATTCATACTCACATTTGCTCACATTTTCTCATATTTTACATACATTTGCATCCTTAGCTTAATTTCATTTAGCATAATATGCATATGATTAATCTAGTTTCCTTTACTTGTTCTTAGATTAGAATGCATTTCTCAATCTAGATTAATCTGCATAATCATATCAATTGATTTCATTTCTTAAATCCTTCATTCTTAGGGGGTCTGGTTGCTAAACACCTCAAATCTGAGGATATCTAACAAGCAATTCCCTTTAGATAGAAGGCAACAGGTTGCCTTGCTGGCTAATTTTTTAATGAACAATCCAATGTTCATTCTAGGATGAATCTACAAATAAGGACCGTGTTGAAGTGTGTGTGTTAGCAGAGGCTACATATTCACGCATACATTTCTGGTGCCCACCGTGGGACAGGGAATATCAATTTTTATGGCCTCTTTTTGCATTTTTTTAATCATTTTTTTTGTTCTTTGTCCATACTGTTCCTTGTAGATTCAAGAATCTTCGTGCAAGACTGTTCATTTTCGTGCGAGGATCCAAAATCTTCACATGAAGATTCTTTTTGTATCGTGTGAGAAAGTGCCTCAGCATGCAAAACTTTGCGCGACACCTATTTCTTCACGTAGGCCGTAATATAATTTTGTGCGAGTCATAAAACTTCTTCATGTAGACTGTCAAAAATTTTGCTTGAGACTCTACTAACAAATGCTTTTTCTTGCATTGATTTTCATGTTTTCTGGTTTTTTTGCTAACTGCTCACTATTTCTAGTTTTTCTATTTTTTAAAATTTTTTGGAACAGCATAACAATGGTTTGCGGGATAATTGGAAAAGCATGATAAAGTTGCTAAAAATAGGTAAAACATCTACTAAGCACGTTGCAAGGATTACTAGGTAATTCTCTTTGAATGATAACACTTCATTTTGACCTAAAATGAACATCTCTCATGTCAAGCTTGTGTGTGTTTCCTTCCATGTTCTCATTTTACAACACGTGCATAATTTGATACTAGGTTGTGATCTCTATTAGTTTCATCTAGCAGGCTTAGTTACTAGTGATAGATCTAATTAGCTATCTTGGGTTATTGGACATGCTAATCCGTCGGCCCCTCATTTCACCCTGTGGTTGCAAGATCAGCACCACGTTAAAGGGGAGGGGTCTATAGGAAAGAAGAATTAAATGGTCCACTAGGCAACCCTTTTGTGCTTTCTAGAACTCACTAGTTTCTGAGTTGTGGACTCATGTTGGCTTGTGTGAGGGGTTAAATGTTCCACATCTTTGGACTCACCTTGCATTAGTTAAAGCATTAAGTGTACCACCTTGTGCTCTTTGATTGCTTTTGGATAGATTTTCTTTTAGGAATTAACATCTGTACACACATAGTAATTAGACCCCCATGAACACTATTCATGAATCTTGAGAGAGTGGGTTCCTAGTGAAACTTCTCTCTATGATGGATTCCTTGTAGGTGGGGAGAATACTTTGAGCATCTCGCAGATAGATAAATCTTCAACTTTTTGATTGAGGCATCCTTTCTTCGGAGAGGTTGACAAATCACTAGGAGTTGATATCATAGATCTTTAAGAGATACTCTTAGTTTAGCATGTCGGATTAATCTGTCTGATTTGATTGGGCTAAAAGTGAAAAAGTGTCAAGACCTTGAATCTAGAAGCTAAGTCCCCTTGTGGTACACTATTGTGAGTCAGTCACCTTTAGAGAGGGTTAACCGTAGTAGACAATCCCTCTACAGGGAAAACTGCATTGATAGAACCTTGAGCAGTAATAGCCATTTTTGACATGGTAGTGACAACCACTATATAAATGTCCTTGTGGAAGAAATCTCCATGGGTGTGGTTCATTGTGGGTTGTCAGATCTCCCCAGCAGCTCTTGAAGATTAAGTTCTCAGAATGTGTTGAAACCTCGGTGCGCCGGGATTGGAGGTCACCCCTGTGAGTCATAAAAGTTGCAGAGTCAAAAAATTACTAAAAACCTTAGAGAGGCCAAAGTTTTCACTTTCTAGGAATGCATGCAATGCTTGAAAAACTCTTTCAAAACATACACAAATAGCTCTCCTAAGGATTAGCACAGACTAAGTCACTTGATTGTTCATGCACAAGGTTGATTTTGCCCTTGCTCATTGTTTTTAGATGTGCTTGAAATCACTTGCTTATTGTTCTATGTGCCTATTTATCTACCTGGTTATTGAAATGATCAAAATTTGTCAAAATCAGTTGCTGTTGTAAAACTAGTCTGCCTTCTTGCATGAAATCATTTTGGTCTCATGCAAAATCATCTGGTCCTCGCACGAAATCATTTTGTTCTCGTGTAAAAATAAACTACTGTTATGAGTTTTTGTGTGGCCCTATGAACTTCTTCGTCTGAAATTAAATTACTATCACTGACCTTTGTGTGAGCTAGAAAACTTCTTCATGCGGCCTGTAAAGGTTTTTTCACATGAGATCTTGTGTTAGCATTACCAATTTGGGTCTATTTTAGCTATCTACAACGTGCGCACTATCTTTTTCTATGTCTTTTTATTGCTCTCTATCTACAAACAGTCTTGAAATAGTGACACTTCACTTAGCTAAAGACTTGTGTCTTACACCTTGACTAGTCTCATCTCATAAGTAATTTTTTTGGTCTTTGTCTTAATGCTTGTCATACTTTGTGTCACATTAGTCGTAATCTCTAGCTATTCTAGCCTTTAAATCAGACCATTTGTGCCTTAGTGGACAACATTCTTACTATTATCTTGTCCTTTTTGAGACTCATTCTTAGTGTAGTCCTTGTCCAAGTTCTAGCTTCTGGTCCTTGCCTATGACTGTCACAACCAAAAGCGGTAACATGTTTTATCCCTATAACCTTAAACGTGGTCATACTAGGGGTCATAATCACGACGAAGGTCACTTGCCTTTCGTTACACAATCTGTATCTAGTTTAGCTAGTGAGGCATCTTCATGATCTCCCTCACCTACCAGGTCATCTCAAGTTCAACAAACATTTTCCAAAAATTTGCAACAAATTAGGAATCCTTTCTACCAAGAGGATACTGAGACAGGTAGAGGTCTTGCATTCCCAAACAAAATGTATGATCCTTTCTCCAGAGACCCTTTTGAAACACAACATACGAAAATTGAACACATTCCTATAATGACTAATCATGAACCTGAACATGGTGGTCATAGTTGATATCAAGAACCATGTAGGGATGACAAAGAGAAAGAGAAAGACTATGCGACTGATGAGGAATAGGAAGAGGTGGAAATCCTCCCTGAACACATAGAAAAATGTCAAAGAGACAAAAACTTTTAGAAGGTCATGGGAATCCTAATCAATGAAGAGAAAGCAAAATACTTTCTCAAACTTTCCCAAGAGGGAGCAAAGTTACCTTCTCATTTCAATGTAGAAACCATTGTCAAAATTGAAGAAGAAAATGAGACTTCCAAACTCCAAAAACAATTGAAAATTATGTAAGACCAATTGGCTTAGATGATCCAAGAGAAAGAGAAACCCACAAAGACATACACATTGGATGCTCTTTGTTCATTTCCATTTGACAAAAGTATAAACATGTTGCCTTTCCCACGAGGCGTAGAACTACACAGATATGACAAGTACTTTGGTACTACTGATCCCCAAGATCACTTGTGAGAATTTGGTGCTCTTTCTATGGAGTTTATACACAATCAAACATACCTCATGCATTTATTCCCTAGAAGCCTAGGTGGTCAGGCTTTGGAGTGGTTCTCACATTTACCTCCTGGTATCAAGACATTTTATGAAATTGCCAATTCATTTGTTCAGCAATATTCTCATAACATTCAACATCCTATAAATATTCAAGATCTATGCAACCTTAAATAGAAGGTTGGTGAGCCTTTTCTGACTTTCCTCCAATGGTGGAGACAACTATACACTAAGTATTCCCATAAAATCCCAGAAACGGAGAAGCTTGAAATTTTCATTGATAACCTCTTACCTGGTTTCAGGTATAGAGTCCAATTACAAGGTCCACGTACCTTTGAAGACATGATTACACAAGCTATCTATATCGAAGAATTTTTGGTCAAGAAAGGTGAGGTCACTCTTTAGAGAGACACAAAACAAGGTTCCACTTCCAAGAGGGATAAAGCCAAACATGTCAACAAAAATTGAGAAATTATACATGATGGGGTTGTTGACAATGTCACACCCAAACCTACTCAAATGGCATTTAATCTCACAAACTGCCTCAAACGGGCCAAAAATGCTGAGAAGCCTCCCCCTGACAATAAGACATTTGGGAACAAATCGATAAACTCATGGACAACACAACCCAAATGAGAGTATACGCCTTTGGGAGAACCTTTGGATGTGGTTTACAAAAAATTACTACAACAAAATCTTATCTCACCAATGGATAATCCTCATCCCTATGATCCACAACCACATCCACCATGGTGGAATGAGACCTCATTTTGTGAGTATCAACAAAACAAGGGACATAAAACTAGCAACTATATAAACTTGCATCATAAAGTCCAGGACATGATTGATGTTGGTGATCTTGTGGTAGATGGACATAACAAAAACTTGGACCACAAGGTGTTCAAAGAGCCTTTCCCAGCTTATGAAAAAGGAGAGACTTCAAAACTAGAACCCTACAATAAGGTCAACTATACATATTCCAATGATGACAATGCCATTCACATGGTTGAACCTATAGATTCTGAATACTGTGACATTATTACCATAAAGGGCAAGCAACATAATGACAAACCCAAGACACCATTTGTCTTGAGAGGCCCTACTTCTAATAAGATGGATAATGCATCCTTGTAACACTGTGCTAATGCTGTTACTCGCTCTGATGTGAAGTTGGTGCTCAAAGGCCCTACACCTCGTACTTCAAATCTTGAACAACACAAAGACAAAGCCCTTGCTGTTCCATCTGGTAAAGGTGCAAAACACACAATGAACTTGACTGCAACCAGTTATAGTGTTCTTGATCAGTTGAAACAAACTAATGCTCAAATTTCCATCTTTGAGCTGCTTAAAATTTGGCCTGCCCATAGGAAAATTTTGGACAAAGCCCTCACTGAGGAAAACATTCCTCAAGATCTTGATCTTGAGTGATTTCAATCCATGGTAGGTCACCTGACCTCACCTTATCTTATGACCTTCTCCAAGGAGGATGATAACTTGCTGAATCATCAACATAATTAGCCTCTACACATTGAGGTTATGATCCACCAGAAACGTGTTCGTTGGGTACTCATTGACAATGGCACTGGCCTAAATATTGTCTCTGCTGCTCTTCTTAGACAATTGGATTATTTTGAGGACTCTGTTGATCCTTGATGAAAGATCACTATTAAAGCATATGATGAAGTGGAATGAAAGTCACTAGGTCTTGTGATTTTACCAATTCATGTCGATCCTGTTGAAAAGGATGTCACTTGTCAGGTGCTTGACATTCCCTTAGCCTACAACATTCTATTGGGATGGCCATGGATACATGAGATGCACGCTATGCCATCCACATACCACCAATGCATCAAATTCCCATTTCATGGTTTCGAAGTCACTATCCCTTCCACTACTAGCTACACCTGCAATATGCTCAAAGTAGATGAAACTTTCATCCCTACTAACCATGAGTCTATCAATTTTCATGACAATAAGCTGAAACAAATTGAGTAGTCATTCAAATTGAAAGAAACTAGTATGGGAGAGTACCACATTGAACTAGTGCTATCATTAATGTCTCTCCCAGAGTCCCCTTGACATTTTGGGAGACCCTCAGAGGCAAAGAAGCCATTCGTACTGACACCTCAGACCAAGTATAATGGCATTTTTGTTAAGGCTAAAATTCCCTTAGAAGGTGAAAGTGAAAATAGAGCCATTTTTGCATGACTTTACAAAGAAGAGGCTCCAATGGACCTAACAGAAAAAGCTCGAGAAATCACTCCTAAGAAATATGGACCTAGTCTTAGCCTTATGAAGTGTTTTGGTTACAAGGGAACTGGCCCTATTGGGTGCAATAACAATGGCCTAATTGATCCTATCAAAGAAAAAGCTTGGATCAATAGTGATACAACTGGCCAAGGGTTTAAGAAGGTCCCTTTCCATTTGGGATCAAATCAATTCATCCCCAAACCTCAAAGTTCATCTAAAAATGAGTCACAAGCTGAGTCAGATACTCAAGAGGAAGAATCAGATGATGAGGATTCCTACCCTAATCCTATTCCTTATGATCTCACTAAATTCTTTGCTGAGGCAAATGACTTTGGGCCCCGTGTTTGCACTGTGGATGATACTAGTGATTCTTCTAAGGATAATATTGAGCAACTCAAATATCATTCAAAAAAGGCAGAATCTAGTCAGTCATGCCGTATTGAGTATTTGTGTAAGAATCCAAAGGCTGAAGGAGAGTATGTCCCTATCATTATTGGGGAGTTCTATAGTCTCTCACCATGTAGCACTGATTCTCATGAATATGAGTTTGATTCTCTTTCAGAATCAACTACTGATAAAGACATTGACCAAGTGCATGTCTATGAAAATTGAATCAAAGTGGGTGAAATGTCTAGGGTTAGGTCATGGGGGTCTGATCCAACTAGTGTCCTAGAGTCATCAATTCTTGACATTAGTATTTTGAGGCATTTGAATACACCTATGGATGAGGTCGTCATAGGTCTCAAATTTTTGGTCCATGCACTTAATGACTATACTATGAACATAATTGAAGCAGCCACTACTCTCTCACTCACACATCTTGAGCTTATAGACTAGAACCCCAATGCATCTAACGAAGTCCCCATGTTTAAGAATCACTATGCTCTCACCTTTTACTAAATGCTATCGAACCTGTAACATCTTCCACCAATGAGCAGAGTATTAACATGACTGAGGCTAACATTAAATATCTCAGTCATACAATTAAAAAGAAAAAATGCAAAAGATTCGATGGTGAAAACCACATTGTGGCAGTGTTGGATTCCAAAAAAGTAAAAACAAAAGATGTATCCAAGGGTGAAAACCTCTCTGAGGTTCCCATAGATTAGATATTTGATGTCCTTCCCAGTCACTTTTAGGAGAGATCATCAGTGTTAATAGAGTTGATGCAGCCAATTAACCTGGGCATAGAACAAGATCCTCATGTGATACATCTGGCATAGTCATTGTCACTTAAAGAGAAGGAACAATTCATTGCCTTTTTCAAGGAAAAGAAAATAAATTTTTCCTAAACATATTCTAACATGCCAGGATTGGATCCTGATCTTATCATACATCACTTGTCCATAACACCAGGCATCAAATCGATTAAATAGAAGCTTTAGAAAATGCACCCTCATGTTGCATTGCTCATCAAAGCCAAATTGGAGAAACTTCTAAAGGCTGGTTTCATCCGTGCAATTGATTATGTTGAATGGATATCCAATATTGTTCCTATTTCCAATCATGATAAGTCTATCAAAGTTTGTATAGACTTTTGTGATCTTAACTTGGCATGTCCTAAAGATGACTTTTCACTCCCTAATATTGATATGATCATAGACATGACGGCTGGATATGAGATGTACTCACTTATGGATGGTTTTTCTAGATACAATCAAATAAAAATTGTTCCAAAAGACCAGGAGAAAATGGCTTTCACATGTGAATGGGGAACCTTTTGTTGGAATGTGATTCCATTTGGTTTAAAGAATGCTAGTGCTACATATCAACGAGTTGTTACTACAATTTTCTATGATATGATGCATAGAACCATGGAGGAATACATCGATGATACCTTGATCAAAAGTGCTAAACACAATACTCATCTACAAGATTTGGGTCCCATCCTAGATAGTATGGAAAAATTTAGTCTTCGGCTCAATCCTAAGAAATGGGCATTTGGTGTCACATCGGGGAAATTGTTGGGATATATTGTTTTTGCAAAGGGAATTGAAGTAGATCCAAAAAAAGTACAAGTAATAATGTACATTCCACCACCTTGAAACATTAGTCAGATAAGAGGACTATAGGGAAGGCTTCAATCTATTCGTAGGTTTAATTCACAATTGGTGGATAGATCACAACCCTTCACAAAGACCTTACATAAGGGTGTGAAATTCAATTGGAGCTAGGATTGTGAGCAAAGCTTAACACAGATCAAACAATATCTTGTCAATCCACCAATCTTGATGCCTCCTATGCATGGAAATCCTTTTCTTTTATACATTTTAGCCACTAAAATATCTTTGGGAATCCTGTTGGCTCAAGAAGGCAATGACAACAAAGAAAGAGCTATTTATTACTTGAGCCGAACGTTGGTCTCTTATGAGAAAAACTATAGCATTATTGAGAAATCTTTCTTGGCAATTGTCTTTGCTTCCCAGAAGTTAAGACACTACATGCTTGCCCACACTACATGGCTTATGGCTAAAATAGATCCATTAAAGTACTTGCTCAGTAAGGTAGCTCTCACAGGAAGATTGGCTAAATGGGTCATGATACTAAGTGAGTTTGACATCCAATATGTTGAACACAAAGCTATAAAGGGACATGCAATTGCAAACTAGCTGGCCGAGGCACCCATACAAATTCTTTTACCAATGAACATTGATTTCCTAGTTGAGTCAATTTTGACACTCACACACCATACATGGGTTATTTTCTTTGATGGGTCCTTCACACAACAAGGATCAGGTGCTAGATTAATCTTCATTACACCACAAAGATACTTATTGCCCAAAGTGTACAAGATTATTTTTCTTTGTACAAATAACATTGTTGAATATGAAGCTTTGATCAATGGTATGAAAATTGTAGTTGAATGGAGAGTAGATCAGTTGAACATCTTCGATGATTCTCAGCTTGTTTTCAACCAAGTAAATGATGTGTATCAAACAAAGGATGAGAAACTAATTCCTTACAAATGCATGGTTGATGACTTGATGAAGTATTTTTCACACATCACCTTCCAACAAGTTCCACACACAGAAAATAAAGCAACTAATGCCATGGCCACTTTGGCCTCCCTGCTACAAATGCTAGAAAATGATCTCCAACATGAGTTATTGGTGGAAGCATTACACTACTCAGCCTATGACACACCTGATTCCAAGATGATCTATTCTATTATAGGACAAGAATCATCCTACTACCATCACATCTATTCCTACCTTCATAATCAAACCATTTCAAAAGGTCTGACCTAAAATGAGAAATGTTACCTAATCCGTAATACTTCACATTATGTCATTATTGCTAACGATCTATATAGGAGAGGTCTCAATAGAACACTCAGGTGTTTAGAACCCAATGATTCCAAACACGCACTAATTGACATTCACGATGGCATTTGTGAATCTCATTCCAATGGCCTGACACTAGATTACAAACTCCTTCGTGCTGGTTACTATTGACCTAAAATGGAGCAAGAAGCTGTTAAGTATGCTAGGTCCTGCAAGCAGTGTCAGCTACATGGGAATCTCATTCATGCTCTAGCCAAAGAGCTGATTCCCTCTACTACAACATGGCCATTTCAACAATGGGCCTTCGACTTGGTGGGGTAGATTCACCCAACCTCTTCCAATGGACATAAGTTCATTATCACGGCTACAAATTATTTCACAAAATGGGTAGAGGCAGTCCCTCTCATAGTTGCTGATGAAAAAACTATAGCACTTTTCATCACAAACTACATCATATGTAGATATGGTGTACCATCCTCAATCATTATTGACAATGAAGGACAGATCAAGAATAAAGACCTTAAGGAACTGTGCAAGAAATTCAAGATCACACAACATTGGTCTTCCATTTATTACCCCCAAGGTAATGGCCAAGCCGAGGCATCCAATAAGGTGATCCTCAAAATTCTTCATCGCACAGTCAGTAAGTCAGGGAGAGACTGGCATCTCCAAATCAACCCATCCCTATGGGCATATAGGACAAGAATTAGAACTCCAATAGGCACAACTCCTTTTGCATTGGTGTATGGGGTGGATGCTATGCTTCCAATAGAGGTCGAGATTCCTACCTTGAGAATCTCTATGAAAGGCCTTATTACTGATGATGACTACAAGATAGCTCAGCTTCAAGAGCTTGTATTACTAGATGAATGATGACAAGTGGCATGTGATCATCTATGAGCATATCAACAAAGAATGGCATGAAGCTACAATTAGAGGATCAAGCCATGTGACTTCTAGCTAGTTGACCTCGTCCTAAGAGAGAACCCTAAGAATCAACAACAAAAAATGCAAAAGGAAAAGTTTGAACCAAATTGGCTAGGTCTATACATCATCACTACAGTATATGGATCTGACACTTATCAACTTTCCACAACCGAAGGAGAAGTGCTTAAAGAGCCTATCAACACTCTCCACCTAAAGCATTTTTATAGTTGATTTAATCTCAACAAGCTCTCTGTACATATCTATATGTCCCAAAAAAAAATCTAAAAATTTGAAAACTTGAAAAATCCTAAAAACTGGAAAAAGTCCTAAAAAATTTGTTACCTTGGTGAAAATCTAGCAATAGGCACCTTGGTAACACCAAAAAAAAGTGAAAAATCTCAAAAATACAAAAAATCAAAAGGAGAAAAATACAAAAAAATTGAAAAACAAAAAAGTGTCATTGGTGAAAACCTAGAAACAGGCATCATGGTAGCAAAAAAAAGAAAAATCTTGCCAAGAAGGTGAAAACCTAGTAAACAGGTGCCTCCTTTCCCAATGCTCCATCTTGCAGCACATCTTTTGGCTATTTTGTGCAGTCGCTTTCATGCTTTTGCTTTCCTGCTTTCCACTCATGTATCCATGGATTGAGTCTTGTCATAGCTCGGGGGAATTCCCCCTTTAGTGTCACTATTTTTGAGATTCTCCTCATAGAATCTCATTCGTGACAGTCACCATGGTTCTCACTGCATCTGCCTACTGTCGCTAGTGTCACTCTTTTTGAAATTCTCCTCATAGAATCTCCTTCACGACAGTCACCAGTGGTCCTCACTGCGTTTTCCTACTATCACCAGTGTCACTCTCTTTTTGAGATTCTCCTCATAGAATTTCCTTTGCGACATTCACCAATGGTTTTCACTACATCTGCCTACTGTCGCTAGTGTCACTCTTTTTGAGATTCTCCTCATAGAATCTCCTTCGTGATAGTCACCAGTGGTCCTCATTGTGTCTGCCTACTATCGCCAGTGTCACTTTTTTGAGATTATCCTCATAGAATCTCTTTCACAACAGTCACTAGTTGTTTCAACTGTGTCTACCTACTATTTCTCAAGTTATGTCTCCAGATTCCTTTATGGAAGATCTCTCTTACATCAATCACCAGTCGTCCTGGCTATGTTTTCCTACTATCGCTTAGTCCTTCTTAAGTTCTTCATCGTGAAAATTCCTCTTTGACCTCAGTCACCAATCATTTTGACTGTGTCTACCTACTATTATCACCCTACTAAAGAGATTTCTTTCAAATGTATTATGGACATTGACACTTGAAATCAGTCCCAAAACATTGAACTCAAAAATGATATACTTGTTTGGATATGCTAAGCTTTTTTTTTGTTTGCTTTGTTTTTTCTTTATCATATCTCCTCAAGAAACTAGATGATGTCATCTTTGACTAGAGAAGTAATGACTCGGGACATGATCTTTTCTTGGCTTCCTATCCGTGGTTTAGTTCCAACAAGTTGATACATTCCTATAAAAGGGGTGTCCACTATAAGAGCCTCCATCTTGTATTGGATGGTCGTGTGTACCTCAACTCCTTTTATATAGATACGTCAATGACATTGGTTCTTCTCCTTGTTCATTGTAATGAACTCTTCATGCTATAGTACATACTGATACTCATCCTATTAAGTGAACATACGGGTCACTGTGAGTACATCTAGTACACTTCTATCTCAGGTTACGAATGCAAAGGTTGTTGTGGATAGAATGAATACTGAATACTTAGCATAAGAGGGATCTCTCGTGTGTTTGGTGTGCTTTTCATGCAAACAACATTCAGGTCATCCTAGCATTTATGGTCTAATGCTTATGTTAACTTGCTGCATTAAAAGGGACAAATGTTCTAGTCATTTTGGCTTATTGTGCCTTGAATGTTTACATTTAATCCTGACAAACCAATAACATATGTTATATTCATATTTCCATGATTGCAATGTCAGTGGGAATTGTATAACATACAAGATTTATTTTATATCTGGTGATGATTAAATATCGAGGCTTGGTAACTAGACCTAGGGTTTCATTTAACATAGTCTTTCATTACATACTTCATTTGCATAAGCACGCAATTTGATGGTCATTCTTTTCCTACTCCACATGCATTAGATTCCTCCATGGCTGCACAAGCATTTGGTTCGTTAATTCACACTCCTCAATGGAATACCTATGACTATCAAGCAAACACACACATAACTATGTGAGATGTCATTTCATACATATGCATTCTATTCAAGTACAACATACATTTTATGTACATCAAAGTAAAACAAAAATAGACAATGACATGTACACATGAATACTCAGCTCAAGATCTCTTATATATATATATATATATATATATATATCAAAAGAATGGGTTAGTACAAAAATGGGTGCTACTCGAGTGCAATCAATAAAAAATGATACATGTGGTGCTGGCACACCAATTGATACATAGCCAAGGATCAAAATCAAAGATCAAGAATAGAGCATCTAACTCTGTCCTAAACCCTTGCCTCTAGGAAGAGCAGGAGTAGCAGGTGGCAAAGGTGGCGGTGGCATATTTGACCTAACAAGAGGCCGTGCACCCCCAAACTCTCGCACATACTAAGAAAATTGCTGCACCTAAAGTATCTCATCAGGTACTACACTCATATATGCCACATAATAGTACGTTGCCCAAGCTGACTAGAAGCAAATCTCATCTTGCACTAGCTCTAATCTCTGCTCTGTAGTCTTGGCATGCTCTCTCCATAGATCAGTATCTCGCTATCACTCCACCAACTGCACATTCCAAACCACCACTGCAATTTGTAACTCTCCCAACTGTCAAGAGGCCTGATGAACCCGCTCTTGATACTATTGTACCATGTCTTGCACCCCACCTACTGACTGATCTAGCATGTCCTCATCTACCATCTCTAGTGCCTACTATTGTGGAGGTGCTTGCAATTGTGATGGCACCTACTACTATGGAGCCTCCTATCGAGGGGCCTCCTCCTTTGTCCTCTACCTATGGCATCAACTCTGTCTAGTCCTACTGCCCCCGGAACCTGGGTCTAATCCCATCTGGCATGGGGGAATCTGTATCTGCCAAACCTAGTGCTAAACTTGTGACTACTACTGTGGCTGAACTGGCGGTTGTGGCTATGCCTACTGCTGCTGAGGTGCTTGTCTCTCTGCCTACCCTACCATCCACATTGGATCTATAAAATATGGGAACGGATGGCTGATCAAAAATGACAAATATTCAAGTGTCATCTCAACATCTGCTACCTTTGGTAGGTAATCCCACTAAACTACAGCTAAGTTGTGGATGTCTATCATGGATTGCCCTAGATCCATCTATGCTGGCTAGCCCTGCTCAACATCCTTCTGCAACTTGGCATAGGCACAGTACTCAGAAAAAATATCTTGTGGTTGGCCATACTGCCACCACACCCATGATATCACAAATATCTCAATAACTGATGTCGTCCTGCCTGCTAGAGGTTAAGAACTGAACATCCATGGTAACTCTCTGGGAGCATAATCCCAGTCCTCTGTCTCTCACCAGGGTCACCATACAACAAACATTAGGTCATCAAGACATATCCTCCACTACTCTGTCTTACCCAAGTGGGCTTTGGTAATATGCCTTCAATATCTACATGAAATATAGGGCTCCATGGGCTCTCTAGCATCCTCAAAAATTGGCCTGCATACAGGAAGATGCTCCCAGGCCCAAATCTACAATACATAAACTCTAGCTGCCATGGTCTTCTTCTTGTGGAAGATGACCTCGTGCATCTCATGGAAAAGGTGAGCCAGCATGCATTGACCCCACCCAAAAATCTCAGGTGCCTCTAGCATCCTGTGAAGCATGACACCCCACCCGCACTCCAAACCATGTTATCCTCTATTAGGACATAGGAAACAACTCAAAAATATAGCTAGCACTGATGCTAACCTATGCGTGGGTCCATATGTGTGCATCAGCTCATCCCAACTGATGGCCCTGCCCCTCGGTAACTCTCTCTTGAACACAATAGATAGCACCTTTGTCCCTGCTCGGGGCAGTGTGTCATAGATGACTTGAACACCATGAAAGGGAATCTGCAAGATCCTCCAGATGTTCTCCAGAGTGATGGTCATCTCGCCCATCGACAAATGGAATGTGTTTGTCTCTGAATGGAAATGCTCTACCAAGGTAGTGAGAAGGTCGTGATTCACTATCACAGCTGGAATCTGGCACAAAGAAGACAAACCCAATCAGGCAATGTGTGCCTGATCAGCATCATCAAGACTCTACAATAACTCTCCATATGGCAGATAGTGTGATTTGAATGTAACGTCACCAAAGACCTCCTACACACACAACAAGAAACAACAAAAGAACCAATTAGTATCAAGACAAAATGATGCATCAAAACAAATTAACATGCAATTTTTGAGTGCGAAAATCAAATTTTAAAGCATGACTATCATGGACTTTTGCATGAAGTTTGTGAAATTTTGAGAAAAGTTAGTGAAATTTTGTGTGAAGTTCCCAAAGCCTTGTGTGGAGGAATCTGATCTCGTGTGAAGAATTACATAATCGTGCAAAAAAAGAGCTACTTATGTGAGAAAAGATATTCTTGCACGAGAACTAAATCATCTCGCACAAAGAATCTCATTCTTCACGCGAAACCTAATGTCTCCTACGTGAAGATCCTCCCTGCCACATGTGAAGAAAAATTGAACCCTATTTCTTTGCGTGAAGAAAGAAGATCTTCACATGAAAGTCAGAAAGTCTCATGTGAAGAAAGATTTGAGCCTCTAAAAATATGCTAAAACATGCAATAAATGACCTCGAAATGCGTAAAAGTGAAAGTACAAAGGAGGGGAATCGATGACTCACTGGTGGTCCGTAGTCTTGTGGGCGATTGTGATGTCAGGAGTGCTCAAATTGATAATGTCTCATGCTATCTACCATGTCTCTCTTAGAGCTCAAATCAATAGAAGAAAAAAAGCACAAATGAATTGAAAATGACCCCTTGGACCCTTATATAACTGTTGACCCAAACTTTTCAAAGTGCTCAAATTTGAGCAAAAATCACACCCCTAGCTAATTGGACCATTTTGGATCCATTTTCGGGATTGAATTTGAAATCTGACACACCTAAGAGCCTCAAAAATGCATTTTAAAATTTTAGGGAATGACATGATCGAAAACTTGTGTAGCCCAAATATTTCTAATACTTGGAGATTCTTGGCATCCTTTCATCTCTACATTCTTCATATTTTAAAAAATCATTTTTCAAAATAGTCAACTTAAGTCAACCATGGCTAAATCTGATCATCTTTTGGTCAAACTTGGTCTTTGCAACTTCACAATCATTTCAAATCAACCCTGAATCTTCTTTTGATCATTTTGACCTCTTCTATATTCTACTGAATCTCAAATTTCTTCTATATCTCATGATATACTGCTTCAAATCATATTTCTGGTGTGTCATCTTTCGATTTTGCTCTTGAAGGGGTAGGATGATTAACATCATTAAATACCTATTGCTTGGGGCATCTGGTTCCCATCTTATGTCCTTATCACTTGGGGCATCTCATCACTCGGGGCATCTTGTTTCCTTCTATCTGGCATCTTTTCTATCTATCTTATCTTTTCATCAATTGATCAACCTTATAATAGCTCTTCTCAAAGTTTGATGGACAGGTATTGGGATAGTGTAAACCTTGACTCTTGAGGATCAAGCCTCATTCTGGGGATGATTCTATGACTCATAGTTGGACCTTGTTATCTTTTATCAATCTTAGGTATCTAGGTGTTCTATCTGGATCCTTGAAGGTTAAGCTCCATTTTGGAAATAATCTTCTAAATGCTTTCAATATTAGGTATGTAGGTGTTCTATCTAGATCCTTGAAGATTACACTCTGTTCTAGAGATAGTCTTCTAAATGCTATTATTCTCTAGTATCTAGGTGTTATATCTGGATCCTTAAAGGTTAAACTTCATTTTGAAAAAAATCTTTTAAATGCTTATCAATTTCAGGTATCTAGATGTTCTGTTTGGATCCTTAAAGATTATGCTTTGTTCTGGAGATAGTCTTTTAAATGCTCCCAATCTTAGTTATCTAGGTGTTGTACTTGGATTCTTTGGGATTAAGCTCTATTATAGAGGTAGTCCTTAAAAGCTTATCAATTGGTCTCTGTGTCATCAACTTCAGAACCAATCTCATCTTTGCATCATACTTTCTAATTTTCTTTGAAATGAACGTGCTGCTTGCACATTCATTCAAAGAGGGGCAAAATGTAATACCCCAAAATTGGCTCATTGCCATCTCAACCAATTCTGGTCTATTTCTGATCAATCCTAAAGTCTTATTCCATTAGGCAAATTCTTATTTGGCTACTCGCTACTTGACTTAATTGTTAGATGCAGAAAACCCTAATTTGCATTCATCATGCTTATTATTTAATTCCTATAGTATTTACTCATATTAGTCACATTAAACCTATTGATTAATATTCTATTTAATTACTAAGTATTTATACTTTAATTAAATTAAATTATATCTTAAGGCTAATGCACTATGGAATTAAATTTATTTAATTTAATAAATGTGCCTATTTTAATTAATTAAACAAAATTATTTAATTAAATGGAGTACTTACTTCTAATTAATTAAACAAAGTTATTTAATTAAATGAGAAGCTATTCCTAATTAATTAAATGAAGTTATTTAATTAAATAAGAAAAGTGTCTCCAATTAATTAAAGAATTATTTAATTAAATAGAAAAGGTAATTATGAGAGCATATCTCATTTTATTAAATTAAATATCTCACCAAAATCTCTCTTCAATTCAAAAAAGGAATTCCCAGTTCACTATTGATCAAAAAGGATTTAAATCAGTTAACTCCTTATTCTACTCAAATTAAATCAGTTAACTCCCTTTAATTTGGGAATCTTCATTTATGACTGAACTTCACCTTTAATCTTGACCATTGATTGAAATTGATCTCAACCATTGATGGATTCTAAGAAATTCTATTTAAGAGACCCTCATCTCTTCATTTTAAAGGAGGTTGAATTTGGAATTTGCATCAAATTGTTGTTGGAATTCATACTCACATTTGCTCACATTTGCTCATATTTTACATACATTCGCATCCTTAGCTTAATTTCATTTAGCATAATATGCATATAATTAATCTAGTTTCCTTTACTTGTTCTTAGATTAGAATGCATTTCTCATTCTAGATTAGTCTACATAATCATATAGATTAATTTCATTTCTTAAATCCTTCATTCTTAGGGGGTCTAGTTGCTTAACACCTCAAATCTGAGGATATCTAACAAGTAATTCCATTTAGATAGAAGGCAATAGGTCACCTTGCCAACTAATTTTTGGATGAAAAATCCAATGTTCATTATGGGATAAATCTGCAAATAAAGACTGTGTTGAAGTGTATGTGTTAGCAGAGATCGCATATTCACGCATACATTTCTAGCACCCACCGTGGGGTAGGAAAAATCATTTTTTCTGGCCTCTTTCTACATTTTTTAAATCATTTTTTTTGTTCTTTGTCTATACTATTCCTTACAGATTCGAGAATATTTGCGTGAGACTATTCATTTTCACGCAAGGATCCAGAATCTTCATGCAAAGATTCTTTTTGTATCAAACAAGAAAGTGCCTCAGCACGCGAAACTTCGCGTGACACCTGTTTCTTTGCACGTGCCGTAATATAATTTTGCGTGGGTCATAAAACTTCTTTGTGCAGACTGTCAAGAATTTCGTGCAAGACTACTGACAGATGCTTTTTCTTGCATTGATTTTCGTGTTTTCTGGTTTTTCTGCTAACTGCTCACTATTTTTGGTTTTTCTGTGTTTTCTAATTTTTTGAAACAGCATAACAGCAATTTGTGGGACAATTGGAAAAGCATGATAAAGTTGCTAAAAATAGGTAAAACATCTACTAAGCATGTTATGAGGATTACTAGGTAATTCTCTTTGAATGATAACACTTCATTTGGACCTAAAATGAACATCTCTCATGTCAAGTTGGTGTGTGTTTCCTTCCATGTTCTCATTTTACAACACATGCATAATTTGATACTAGGTTGTGATCTCTATTAGTTTCATCTAGCAGGCTTAGTTACTAGTGATAGATCTAATTAGCTATCTTGGGTTATTGGACTCGCTAATTTTTTTGGCCCCTCGTTTCACCTTGTGGTTTTAAGATCAGCACCATGTTAAAGGGGAGGGGTCTATAGGAAAGAAGCATTAAATGCTCCACTAGGAAACCCTTTTGTGCTTTCTAGAACTCACTAGTTTCTAAATTGTATATTGGAAGAGGAAGTCTATATTGGACAACCAGAGGGATTTGTTGATGAGAATAATAGGGATATGGTTTGTAAACTACATAAAGCACTCTATGGTCTAAAACAAGCACCTAGATCATGGTATGAGAGACTTCACAAGTATCTAGTGCAAATAGGATTTGAAAGAACTAATGATAACAACAACATGTACATCAAATCAGAAGAAGGCAAGGATATTATTGTATCTAAAATCTTTGTGGATGACATAGTGTTTGGAGGAAAGGAAGACCTTTTCAAAAGTTTTGCTGACAAAATAAAACGTGAGTTTGAGATGTCTATATTTGGAGAGATCAATTGTTTTGTTGATTTGCAAGTACATCAACTAAAACATGGTATATTTATGACATAATCAAAGTACATCAAAGAGATACTTAAAATGTTTGGATTGAAAGACTCCAAACTAGTTAGCACACCAATGGCAATAGGACATAAGCTATCCAAAAATGATTTATCAGCTGAAGTCAATCAAAAAATGTATAGATACATGATTGGAAAACTACAATATGTTGTACATAGTAGACCAAACATAGCACTAGAAGTTGGAATAGTGGCTAGATTCTCTGCTAATCCTAAAGAGAATCATCTCGTAGCAGTAAAAAGAATAATGAGGTATCTCAAAGGAACTGATGATTTTGGCCAATATTATAAAAAGAATGAAAAGTTTGATCTCAATGCATACATAGATGCAGATTGGGGAGGCAACATGGATGACACAAAAAGCACAAGTGGAGGAGCATTATTTTTAGGTAAAAGACTAGTTACTTGGACTAGTAAGAAAAAAATATTCACATCTCAGTCCACTACAGAATCAAAATATGTGGCAGCAGTAGTCAATTGCACAAACATTGTGTGGCTCACACATCTATTGAAAGGAATGAAAGAAGAAGTAACCAAAATTGTGATATTGTATTGTGATAATACAAGTGCTATAAACATATCGAAGAGTCTAGTAATGCATGCAGAAATCAAGCATATTGCAATCAAGTATCACTATGTCAAAGAATTGGTAGAAGACAAACAAGTGAAGATGGAGTACATTCACAAAAAGGAACAAATTGCAGATATCTTCACCAAACCATTGCCCAAGGATGCTTATGAATATCTTAGAGGCAAGTTGGGGGTAATGCCTCTAACTCAAGTATTTTAAAGCAACAAAGAAGCTGCCCTACGTCAATAGGAACAAATCATTGAAATATCAAAAGAATGATGCAAAGGATGACAGTAGGAGTAGAAACTCTAAATCAATCACAAGCATGGTGACAGAGGGAGAAAACATGAGATGCAAAGCTTATATTTTGCATGATAAAGATGTTACATCTTTGGCATTTATGTAAAACAGGGAGATATATGCAGAAAATTGATCAATACAAAGTAAGAGGAAGATATATATGAAAGAGGGAGATTTATGAGAACCTAAAAAGTAAATATATGAAGATAAATGAAGATCAGTAGTAAGGATGGATCAGTTAAGGGGAAGAAGCAGAAAGTAGTAGAAAACATATATAATTTTGGTGGTAACTAAGTTGATCAATTGATCAGTTTGGTTTGCCATCAATGCCAAAGAGGGAGATTGTTATAAATGATTGAAAAGATCATAAATGCGAAGTAATGGAACTAGTAGAGAATGTTTTCAATCATTTTTTTGTCATTGATGTCAAACTTGCTACTTGCAGGAATGACAATTGCTTTAGTGATCCAAATACTATAAGTTGGTTGATTGACAAGGAGGTGGCAATCTATAAGATGTAACTAGAGTACCTAGAGAAAGGTTGAAGTTATGATGTTGTAATGAATTATAAGAATCAGCTAAGACATTGATGAAATAGTGTATTGATGACATACTCTAAGACACAAAGGATGGACACACTAAGACACATGATGTTAAGATTAACTAAGTTCTAGTTAGTGCTGAACATATTCTCAATTGAATCCAAGAAAGTTCAATTTTAGTGTGTGCCGAGTGATCTTCAGGTGCCGAATGAAGATCAAGTGTCGAGTGAAGATTAGGTGTCGAGCAAGAAATAGGTGCCAAGTGAAGATACAAATGTCGAGCAAGATACAAGTGCCAAGTAACACAGAAGAAGTTGAGCATTAGGAAATCAATAATGCTGAGTTGCTGCATTATTTTGAAAATTGAAGATTCACCAGATCTGAGCTGACATGGTAGTTATCTAGAATTTTTTGAATCAGATAGAAGATAAGAATAATGAGTTGGTGGCATAGAACACTATGTAAAATATTTTTGACGAATACAACTGGATTCTCAACAAAGTTTCTAGATAAGAGCAAGATATGGGATAGATACATTGTATCTTACCTAATCTATTAAAACCCTAAAGTTGGAGAGGGAAAATCAAGTAGGAAAGGTATCCCAAATTTCTATTTAAGGAGTCATAAGGTCAGAAAGCATAGAGATGGTCAAGCATGAAAGCATGAAGTTCTAAAGAAGGTGCTAAGGAGAAAGAGAGGACATATACTCTATTTCGATAGGTGACCACAAATATGATTGCATTGGTACGATGAGTAAGAAGACTCAATGAGATGAAGCTTGAGATGACAAGCTGTCAGAGCTGCAGTGATTAAAGTCAAGTAAAGGATTGAACTGAAGTGTGATCTGTAATCTACAAGATATGTTGTAAACTGTATTAGATCAAAAGCCATTATTGTTACTCTCTAGCAATTGTAATAGTTAGAATAAATCCTATGGACTTAGGTTGGTGCCATGTTGTAAATCCTTTAATAGGGTGACATTCCAAGTGAATTTTCCAAAGTCCTTTGACTAGGCCATTCCTAACAATATGGTGAAATCCTCTAACAAGGTCACATTTGACAATGTGTTGTAGCCTTTAATAGGGTAGGCCTTTAACTAGATTCTGAATCAACCCAAATGAGAACATGTTATTCCTTGTAATAGGAATTCACCTAAGGCAAAGCTACTAGAAATTAGATCCAAGAAGATTTAAAGCCTAAAAATCCAAAATCATAGCAAATCACTTAACAACTTTTGTGACAATGTGAATCTCTAAATGCACAAACTCACTCACTAGTCTAATCACATAATACATATGAATTTTGATTGAATAATCACTAAAATATTTAATTAAACAATTAAAATAAGCATACATCAACCATATAGGGATGACATTGGTAAAAAATAAATAGTTGAATCACTAACTCCATGTGCCACTGCCTAGGATATAAACCTTGCACAGTAAAACACATGATCAAGTGCAATTGCATATACTATCATAGCCAAATAAAAATGCATCAAATACCTAATTAATCCATTTACATCACTCATGCTTGCATAAAGAATAAAGAATAAAGAAAAATTTAAATAACCATAGCATAAAATCCATCACATAACATAATCAGAAAATATGTCCAAATACCTGATAATTAGATATCATCACAGATCTATTGTCATCTCAAAATGGCATCAACATGCAAATATGATAAATTGAATAGCATAGCAGTATAGCATCTATGATATTAATTCAAAGTATAACATATGACCCTCAGGTCATCTCAAAGTACATATAATAAGAGTATCAAGTATCTCTAAAATAAAAAATAGAGAAGGTAGAGACTACAAACATGAGAGGCACTACATACTCAATTATAGCATTTTGAATTAGCATTAGAAGCATTCTCAAGCACTCTATCATCCATTTTAATAATTCATTGGCATACATCTTTGGCACCCACTGTGGGGCCCTACCCCATTTTAACCAATATTTATTTTTTCATTTTTAGCCAGTTTCCATTTTTAGAAAATTTATATTTTTAGGAAGTTTCCATTTTGAGAAAGTTTCATTTTTAGTAGTTTTCCACTTTTGGAAAGTTTCTATTTTATCAAGCTTTCATTTTGAGATAGTTTTTTTTTTTATTAGGTTTCCATTTTTGGAACATTTCTATTTTTAGAAGGTTTTCATTTTGAGAAATTTTATGTTTTTGTAGGTTTCCATTTTTGGAAAGTTTCTCTTTTTAGTAGATTTCCATTTTAGGAATGTTTTTCTAAAGTTTTTTCTAGATTTCTAACATTTTAGCTAGTTGTTATTTAGTCTTGTAGTTTTCTAGATTTGTTTTGCAAGATGTTGTGTCAAAGGCCCCTTAAAAACATATTTTATTGACCTTTTGTTTGCAAGTTGCTATAAGGGGTTGTTAAATAAAAACCATAACCTCCATTTGGGCTTAAAATATGACATTCTTTTCATTTTTCATGTGTCTTATTTAAATCAAATTATCATATCAATTGTGTCTTATGGGCTAGCCACATTCTATGTTTATCCAATTTTAGTACGAAGAAGTATCCTCTCCCCTTTCCATTCATAAATCTTGGGTGTAAGATAAAATTGTACTAATCTTTAGAGGGCTTGCCTCTTGAGAATAGATTTAGCATAGTCGGTGAGAGGGAATGACCCAAGTGGTAACAAGCTATCACCAAGCTCTTCTGGTCCACTATAAATAAAAATCCATTGGGATGAAAGTTTCATGGAGTGGTTGTAATATTGTTATGTCAAGATGTGATTCTCTCTTAGTACCCATGTGGTGCATTAAAATCTATGGGGAATAACCTCCATAGACAGAGGGATCCCCTTAACAAGTATAAGTTTCTAAATGCATAAGCTTCCAAATGGATTCACTTACTAAATATTGTGTTATAGATTTCCAAAAACCTTCTATCTACTAGCGCTAAGGGTTCCGAAAGACATCCCACACCTCTCATGGCTTTATTGTGGGGTAGTGGTTCCTTTAGATTTTAGTACCCTTGGAATTCATAGCTTGGTGTACCCAAGAAGTGAGCACACTATAAGGAGGAGCCTATGCCTCCAAGCTACCATTCTATCCAAATTAAGTTAACATAGCTAGACATAGTCCAAGTGAGAATTTAGCAGAAACTATCCTAGCCAACCTAGGATTGTAATGTGATTGTGCATTGCATTTAGAAAAACTTTTAGGAATTATCCTATTTTATGTGTGTTCATATCTTTCTTGCCAAAATCAGAAAAAAAAAACCAAAAAACTAAAAAATTACAAAAACAACCAAAAAACAAGAAAATCATAAAAAAAAAAATTAAAAATTAAAAATAGAGAGCATTCTAGGGTACCCATTTGAGTTGTCCTTCAAGTTTGATCAAAAAATAGTTTGAGCCTCATTTTCATACTTCTAGTCTATCATCCCTAAAATTACAGTTTTGAACAAATTTAATCTTAGTGAGTTTCCTTATAACCATGATTTATCATCCTTCATGTAGAAACTTACCTAGATTTGACATTTTAAGACCTCTCTGTCTACATCATAGCAAGTTTCTATCTCCTATAAACTTAGATTATCATTGTCTACATCTAAATTTTCAACATTTGAGAAAAAGCTTCAACTAACAATTTCCTCTTTTACCATTATATGGTAGTTTAATCAAGAGCTCAAAAACTAAAATCCCAACAATAACAAATGAACATGGGAGAAACAAATACTTATGAGAATCCTTGGCCCACAAAAACTATTAGGTCCTTTAAAAATTCAATAGATGATGAACCAACTGAAGTAGAGATTAAGAAAGCCATGAAAGACCCTAGGTTTTAGAAAATAATAGAAATGATACTAAACGTAGATAAAGAGTGATAATTCATGGTACTTGCAACACAATGTGTCAAGCTTTCTACTAATTTTGATCTCAATCAACTTAAGGATACCTCTAGAGATCAAGAACTTCCTCAATGAGGATTAACCACACAACATATTTTTCAACAAGGTTCATCCTCACAAATTTCTTTTCCATCAAATTATCTTTTGCAATAAAATATTGTGCCTTCCCAAGGACCCATTCAACAAAGTTCCTCTTCTCAAAGTCATTAATTAGGTGCAACATTGCAAGGGTTAATCCAATAATATAGTCCTCAACAATATTTCCCATTACAAGGACCTCCTCAATAAGGTTATATCCAACAAAGTACTCCTTAATAAGGTGTAATTGAACAAGGTCCTAGTCCACCTATGATAAAATTACAAGGACCTCTTCAACAAGGTTATATCCAACAAAGTATTCCTCAACAAGGTGTAACTCAACAAGGTCCTAGCCCACCTATGGTAACATTATAAGCACCTCCTCAACAAGATTATACCCAAAAAAGTACTCCTCAACAAGATTTAACCCAACAAGGTCCTAGTCCACCTATGGTAACATTGCAAGGACCTTCTCAACAAGGTTATACCCAAAAAAGTACTCGTTAGCAAGATGTTACCCAACAAGGTCCTAGTCCACCTATGGTAACATTACAAGGTCTGACTCAATAACCAAACAATATATTTCAAGGATCTTATCAACTAGGGATGACCCCACAAGGCATAACACAACAAGGTTATCCTCAACATATTTCTTCACAAGGTTATAGTCAAGCAAATTCTTTTCAACAATTCAACTCACCATTCCAAGGATCTTGTCAACAAGGGCATAATATTTCTAGTATGAACTCTCAAAGTTTAAACCCTCAAGGAATCATTGTTCAAGGAAATTCCCTACATGGACATACATTATCATGAGACCCTTTGGTACAAAAAATCCAAATACATCAACAATAAATCCAATAAATTCAAACTAGATCTTCATCCAAGAGGTACACCTTAGAAGATATATCTGTATACCCTTTTGAAAAAAGTTTGGTCATGATTATATTTCCTCCTCATTTTGAGGTTCCAAAATTTAATAAATACAAAAGGAATAAAAATCCATAAGACCATGGTAGAGAATTTTTTGTTTCTTGCATTACAGTAGCTCATGATGAGACTTACCTTATGGGATTATTTACACAATTTTTGGGATGCCAATCTATGGAATGATTTTCTAAGTTACCACCAAATATTAAGTCTTTGAATGAGTTAGTTGATATGTTTGTAACACACTATTCCTACAACATTAGACATGAAGTTACCATGTTAGACCTTTGCAACTCAAAAAAAAAACAATGGAGAACCATTCCTCACCTTTTTACAAAGATGGTGTCACCTCTTATCAAAATATCCATGAATTATTCTTGAACATGAAAATATGGATATTCTTGTTCAAAATATTACATTAGACATGAGCTATAGATTATAACTACAATACCTACTAAAATTCAAAAAGCTCATAGAAAATGGTGTAAATTTTGAAGAAGCTATGGTTCAAAAAGAACTCAAACCATACACAAAAGGCAATGCTAGTTCAAATCAAAACAATAGCAATAATTCCAATAGAAACAATGACAAATCCAAATATTGGAACAAGGACAAAAAATCATAAGTAATGGAGTAGTAGATAATCAAAATGTCAAAACATCACAACCAATGTTGAATCTTGGAAACAAATCTACTACTCTTCAAACAAATCAAAATGCTCAATATGTCCAAAAAATAAATCTTTCATGAGATCTCTTATCCTAAGAAATAAACATTCACACCTATAGGAGAATCTCTTGAATTAGCTTTTAGAAAGCTAATTGCTTAAAAAATTATCACAACTCCTGAACTAAAAGATTATGAACCAGAGGTGAAATCATCATGGTGGAATGATGATGACTATTGTGAGTTGCATAAAGAAAACGGACATAAATCAATGATTGTCAAAGATTAAAGAATGTCATACAAGACCTAGTGGAGAGTGGTGAAGTTAATGTTGATGATAATAACTCAAATAAGACACAAACCACATTTAAAGGTTTACTTCTAGATCATGATAAAGGAAGGTCATCCAATGATATCATCTTCTAATAAGACAGACAAACAAACTAGTCACAATACCATATCCTATATGTACATTAACAACCTATTTGAATAGTATCATTCTCAATAATACACCTATTTCATTACCTTTCATGAGAAGGATGAATCAAAGAAAGTTAATGTCACCACTAGAAATCAAAAAAAGGTTACACTATAAGGTGTTTCATCATAATTATCTACGTCTCAAACCAAAGCTAGCTATGTACCAAAGTCTATGTCTGAAACATCAAAAGAATACAACATCTTGGACCAATTGAAGTAAACACCATCCCATATATCCATATTAGAGCTTCAAAAATTTTCCACATGCAATACATAAATTATTTTAAAAAGACCTAATAGAGACAACAATACTTACCAATCTTGATCAAAATCAATTCCAAGTTATGATGCAACATTTGACTACTCAACATTTCATATCCTTTATAGAATATGATGAAATTTCCATTCATCAACCTCATAATTATCCACTCCATATTGAATTCCTTGTAAAAAGTCACAAGATCAAAAGAGTCCTTATAGACGAAGGAGTTGGATTCAATATCTATACTTTAAAACTAGTCCTTACACTAGGATTTTTTGAAAATGTAGTAGATCCTAAAAGAGAAAATCACAATAAAAGCTTATGATGAACACAAAAGAGCATCAAAGAGATCAACTATATTACCTATCAAAGTTGGTTCCATGGTCAAATATGTAACTTTTTAGGTCCTAGATAGGGAACTAGCCTACAATATTCTCTTAAGGCATCCTTGGATTTGCTTTATGCAAGTAGTACCATCAACATTTCCTTAGTATTTAAAATTCCTCATGATGGATAAGAGATAAAAATTAAAGTAGATCCCAATCCTTTTTAGTATTGTAATGCCTTGAATTCATCAACATATTGTCTCATAACATATAATTAGGTTATATCCACTTCCCTTAGTCAAGACCCTAGAAATCTAGCATCTACTTCCAAGTCTTTATATATAAAAGCTAATCTCAAAGAAAAAAGTATCTTAGTGGAAAATGTTTTGTATCACATAAGTACCCTTGTCTTTATTGTGGAGAACCCTAGGGTTTTACTGCAAGCCCTAGTTCATTTTTAGGAATGGATCACATCAAACAAATGTTTCAAATAAGTGTAATAAGAACTTCATCAATTTAATTTGATTTCATAAGTTTACAACCAATTATATAGTTAAGTTCTTTGGTCATGCAAAGTTTTGCAAGCAGTTAAGTATTTGGTTTTCATGATCACAATAGTTAGCAAGATATACCATGGAAGACATGGGAATTGGAAAAAAGGTTAGAATAAGGGTTAGTGTATAATCATGACCTCAAAAGGTTAACATCAAATGAGACATGCAAAGATGAAAAAAATAGTTAAAGTGGAAGCTAAGAACATGTTCACAACTTGAAAGACTAATATCTCAAGAAGCCTAAAAAGTTGAGAAGGAAGAAAAAGATAACTATTTGCATTGTCACAACCACAAGTGGTCAAGTTAGAAAAACTATTGTGAAGGAGAAATGAGCAGAAAAGGGGCATTTTGCATCATCACAAGAAGAAAATGTTAAGTTAGCTTAGTAGTAGTGATTAAGGGACAAGGAGATAGTTCAAAACCTTGCAACCCAAAAATGTTAAGTCATGGAAACCATAGCGAAGATGCAATCAAAGGTTTCACAACATCGTAGGAGATAAAAGATAGTTAGGATAAACTACTATAAAGACATGATCATAATCTTTTTGCAAGGTCGCAAGAGTTAAGAAGTAGTTAAGGAAAACTAGAAAAAAATTGCACTCAACATATTTTTGCAAGGTTGCAAGATTAAGTGAACCATAGAAGGAAGTGATATGAAGTTGCAACTAGTGTTTGCAACATCATAATGATGAAGCAAGCATTTAGGGATAATATGTGAAGGTTTGTAAATAGTTAAGAAGATAACCTATGCAACATCATAACTTGGAATGCAATTAGTAAAGAAAGAGATGTGAAGAGGTGAGGAAGACTTGTTTGAAAAATCATGGCCAAAAAGGTCAAAAGAGAAAGAGAAATACATGGAGGAATAAATTAGACACATTAGCCAAGAAAAAGAAAGAAGTTGTAGATGTGAAAAAATGTGGTTGAGCATCAAATCTTGATGATTGGCTTAACGAGCTTGCATGAAGACAGAATCAACTAGGGAATTAGTTCTACGAAGAGTTAGAAGTAGAATTATAATTGTAGAAGCTAGCAGAGAGTAGAATTCTAGTAGAGAGAAGCTTTGAATGTAATTAGATTTTTTGAATTTAATAAGAATAGGTCTAGTGTGTGTTAAGAATTTTCAGTCTGTAATTTACTTTTTCTTAATAAGACTTGGTAGAGTAGAATTGTGTTGCATAGGAGTACCTTAATAAATGGATTATTCTTGATCTCTGTGTTCAGTCAAATGGACTATTGGAGGGAAGAAGAATCCTTTGTACATATATTCTTTTATTTCCTATTTGTGTGTGTGCTAGAGCTAGCTTTGACTTAAAGCAAGGCTTAGGTGAGAAAAAAAATGTCTCAATT
Source organism: Cupressus sempervirens (assembly GCA_028749045.1). Lineage (NCBI taxonomy): Eukaryota > Viridiplantae > Streptophyta > Pinopsida > Cupressales > Cupressaceae > Cupressus > Cupressus sempervirens. The sequence goes on along the minus strand of CM053784.1, from coordinate 608,552,919 downwards.
ATGAAACTTGTAAAGAGAGGAGAAGAGAGTAGAGGGAGCATGATTGATATTTATCAATCATGAGAAGTAGTGGCCTGACAATCTTTTGGGTTGGTAGGAAGCCTTGAGAAGGGGGAAGAGATTAGTTCATCTAAAACTAGGGTAAGGTAGTAACCCTAGGGGCTCAAGAGTGAGTCTAAGGAGTTCTAAAATAGAGTAGGACTCAATGAGGAAGTTGTAATACCCATCATATTGGTATCAAATCCATAATATTTGTGGCTTGTGTGGTATGTTGTATATTCCTAAATCCATTGGGTCTTTAAAGATGGTGACCAATGTTGAATTGGCTAAGGAGGTAGTTGAACAAAAGAAACTCCTAGAAGAGAAGACTAGGATCTTTGATGAGGTTATAAAGGAGATAAAAGACAAGTTTAAGGAGATGAAAGATGCAACCTAGGAAAAAGAAGATCAATACCTTACAAGAGGTGAAAAAAGGAAGATCTAGAGGATGAAATACCTGAACCAAATCCTCCACTTGGTGAAGGAGAACTAATACTCATAGCCATCAAAGCATTGTGAGGAAAGAGTCTAGAAAATGTCTCATTTTTCTAATGAAAGATGAATTTTGAGGTAGTCCCAAAATGGATTGAAAGTATAGATAACTAATTTGAATGTGAAGGGACAATAGAAGCACAAAAGGTAGAATTTACAAAGTCTAGATTGAAAGGACAAGGACTTACTTGATGGAAGTTTGTGCAAGAAGAAAGGGAAAGTGAAGGGAAGAAACTAATAGCCATTTGGAAGGATATGTTAGAAAAATTAAAAGAAACCTATTTGCCAAAGGATTATGATATTTAGTTACACATGAAGAAGTAGAATATCAAGCAGATGGATCTTATTGTGGCTACCTACACTGAAGAGTTTCAAAAGTTGGCTCTAAGGTCAAGGATATAGGAGGTAGAGAGCATCAAGGTGGAAAGGTATCTAAATGGCCTTTAGTGGTCTATTCAAGATGAACTAAGTTTTTTTAGTCTCATTACATTGAAAATTTGTTTTCAAATGGCTAGGAAAGTGGAAGATAAGTTGAAAAGAAAAGGGGACTCAAGTTCTAAGAATAGAGGTAGAGATAGAGATGTTAGAGAGGTTGAAGAGGAGGTTCTAATGGGAGGACCAATGAGAAAAGAAACTATGGTGATTCCAAATGGAATGAGTAAACTAGTGAAAATAGTCAAAGAGGTGGCTAAAAAAGAGGAAGGGGGTCTAAAAATGGTAGCAGAGGTAGAAATGACAATAAGTATAGAAAAGGATCACCCTTTAGCAATATGAAATGTTACAACTATGGAAAATTAGTGCATCCAACCTATAGATGTCCAAATAAAGCATCAACATCATCTCATGGAGAGAAGAAGATCAACTACTTCCAAGAGGAGAACAATTCCAGAGTAGATGAAGTGGATCTTGATGTAGATAAAGGTAAGAACCTCATGTTGAGGAGAGTCTTACTAAAATAACCTATAAAAGAGGAACCCAAGCATAGAAGAGGAATGTTTAGAACCACTTGAAAAATATTAGGCAAGGTGTGTTAGGTGATTATAGACTCAGGGTCTACTAATAATGTCATGTTAGAGGAAGCAATATAGAAGCTTGGATTAGCAAAAATACCACATGTGAGTCCTTATAGAGTGACTTAGTTGAATGAAGGGTAGAAAATCCTAGTAAATGAACAAGTATGGGTAGACATCACTATTGGAAAGTATTAGGATAGGATCTTCTGTGACATATTCCCCATGGGTGTTTCTAATCGATTGTTGGGAAGACCTTGGCAATATGATAGAGAGGCAATACATAATGGGAAGGAGAATAAATATTCTTTGAAGAAGGATGGAGTCACTCATAGGATATAGTCCATAGTGGAAGAAGAATCTAAAGATAAGGCTATTTCCAAAAAACTTTTGATCAGTGGGAAAGAATTCCTAAAAGCCCTGAAAGAAGAAGAAGTTGGGTTTGTTGTCCTCCTAAAGCCCAAAGAACAAGAGGTGAAGAAACCTATTGTCTTACCAGTAGAGGTAAAAGTTGTATTAGATCAATTTAGGGATATCATAAGAGATGGTACACAAAAAACACTACCCCCACACAGAGTAGTAAGTCTCAAATAGACTTTGTGCTAGGAGCTTCATTTCCAAAATTAGCTACTTACAAGATGACTACAGAATAGAACAAGGATATTGTTTAACAAATTCAAGAACTACTAGATCGGGGATTGATCAAAGAGAGCATTAGTCCATGTGTAGTACTAATTATGCTAGCACTAAAGAAAGGAGGTAAGTGGATACTTTATACTTATTATAGAGAAATAAACAAGATAAACATAAGATATAGGTTTCATATTCCTAGAATAGAAGATTTGATGGATTGTCTAGGCAATGCACAATATTTTTCTAGGATTGATTTAAAAAATGGGTACTACCAAATTATAATGAAGGAAGATGATGAGTGGAAGACAACCTTCAAAACCATTGAAGGGTTATATGAATGTTTAGTCATGTCATTTGGTCTCTCAAATGCACCAAGCACATTTATGAGACTAATGAATGAAGTATTAAAGAACTACATTGGTAATTTTTCTTGTAGTTTACCTAGATGATATTTTGGTTTATAGAAAGAGTAAGGAAGAGCACCTCAAAAATTTTAAAATTGTTTGGAGAAGGTTGGAAGAAGAAAAGTTGACCATTAACCTTTAAAAATGTGAATTCATGAAAGAAGAACTAGTCTACCCTGGATTTTTTGTATCACAAGATAAGTTGAAGATGGATAAAGACAAGGTCAAAAAAATTTAATTTGGCCTACACCAAAGACAGGTATAATTGTTAGAATTTTTCATGGATTGACACATTTTTACAAGAAGTTCATCATAAACTTCAATGAGATATGTGCTCTTATTATGGACACTATCAAAGGAGGAATGAAGACAAAGTTTGTGTGGACAAAATAGGAAGGTGAAGGATTTGAAAGACTAAAGAAAGAGCTAGCTACTAAACCAATCTTGGTACTACCTAGCTTTAAAAAATTATTTATAGTAGAGTGTGATACAAGAAACATTTTTGTTGGAGTAGTCTTAAGTTAGGAAGGAAGATCTATTGCATTTTTCAGTGAAAGATTTAATGAAGCTAAATAAAGGTATTCTTCCTATGATATTGAATTATACACATTAGTGAAATCATTTAGAAAATGGAGAAATATTTGTTGCCCAAGGAATTTTTGGTCTTCACAAACAATCAAGCATTAAGCTTTATCAATTCACAAGAGAACCTAAGTTAGAGGAATATACAATGTATGGAGTTTTTTTAGTCCTATGCTTTCACCATTAAGCACAAGAAGGGTATCAATAACAAAGTAGTAGATGCTTTAAGCATAAGATTGTTGATAGTATAGGAAATTCAATTGAAAAGTATTGGAGTAGAGGAATTCAAAGATCTCTATGAAGGAGATGAAGATTTCTCAAAATCTTACAAGGTATGCTCATCTTTTGAAAATCATTTTCATAGTGAGTTTGCTAATTATACATTGAAAAATGGTTTATTGTTTAAGGACAATCAACTTTGTGTTCCGAAAGGTCAAATGAGAGAGAACCTTATTGAAGAGAAACATGATGGATGTTTGAGTGGACACTTTGGATTTAACAAAACTCTAGAGCTTGTAAGTAGATATTATTATTGACCTAGGATGCAGAGAGATGTAATAAAGTATGTTGAGCAATGTAATATTTGTTAGAGAAAAAGGTTAATTTAATTTCATTTATTAAATTACCTTTTCTCTATTCTTAAAATTTCACTAATTTTCCTCTATTTATTTTAATAAATTATTCAATTTATTATGTTATTTCACTTGCTAATAATTAATTAAATATTTCTATATTTAATTAATAGTATTCATCTATTAATATTAATAAATTATTTAATTTATTAAAATAATTCACCTAAGTCAATCACATTATCTTAAATCTCTCAAATGATTTTATTAAGTAATTTATTTTAATTACTTAATTACCTACTCACCCAAATGACTAAGTCTTTTAGTCCACTTAAGAAGTCCAAGTCATGTGCCATCTCATAGTTACACCAATAATTAAATTTAATTAATTATTCAAAATCCTATTTATCCTCACCCATGTGTCCTATTTTATGGGATTAAAAGAGGAGATGTGGACTTGATCAACTCAACCACTAAGAGATATGTCTTTGTGAGACTAAGTTCTCTTCCTCTTCCTCTAATAAATTGGAGTGAATCAATCCACCTCATGTAGTCAACAAGGGCTCATGAGACACATGTCCATGGAGTTCTATCTAGAGCAGGATTCCTCTAAAAAGGTCTTGATGAGATGACTATCAAGTGTCTTTCTTTTTCCTAATTTTCCTCTCGTGACTCAACTAAATCCTTGATTTCCTCCATCTCTCCAATCAAGTAAATCTTATTTGTCTATTTATCCTTAATCATCTCTCCACCATCAAATATTGCTACCTAGGCTAGGGTCTATCTAAAGCCTATAAAAGGAACCTCTATCTCCTTATTTTGACATCTAGATTCATACTCAATTGTGCCATTTCAAATTAGCATTAGGAGCATTCTCAAGCAAATGATTTAATTTAACTCAACCTCTTAGACACATATCTATGGAGACTAAGTTCTCTTCCTCTTCCTCTAAAAACTTGGATTTAGTCAATCCACCTCATGTAATCAACAAGGGCTCATGAGACACTTGTCCTTGGAGTTTTCTCTAGAGCTAGAGTCCTTTAAAATGGTCTTGATGAGATAACTGCAAAGTGTCTTTCCTTTTCTTATTTTTCCTCTCATGACTCAACTAAAACTTTGATTTCCTCCATCTCTTCAATAAAGTCAATCTCATCTCTCTATGTTTCCTTAATTATCTCTCCATCATTAGATGTTTCCACCCAGGCTAGGGTCAATCCTATTGGCCTATTTTTTCACATTTCATAAATTTGTTTGATTTTATAGTGAAAATCTAGTGGATTTAATTTTTTAAGAGATGAGGTGTATCAAAACCCTAGATGAAAATTTTAAGTTTTATGAAACTCTTAATGTTATTGTATGCAAGAAAACTAGACCTGTTGGGAGCAAGGGAAAACAAGCAAACCTTAGCCAATATGCATATATCAAATTTTTAACAATAAAATGAAGACTAACTAACACTTTCTCGAGTTTTGTAACTCAAAGAAACTAAAAGACCAAGTCCTCAAGAAACCTCAAACAACTCAACAAAGGCACCCATGAGAGGCCTTGTTGGTGTGTTTAGATTGGAGGGATGTTGATGTGCTCTCCCAAAACACAACTATATTGAACCTCTTGATATGAAAATGCAAGCGTGATAATGATCCTATGCTGAATAAATGAAGAACACCTCAAACAATGGCTATGGAACTATCCATGCTCGAGAGAATTCAAGGATATGGAGGTGGAATGCAAGAAAGAAACTAATCTAACAATGCAAGTGGAATTAGAATGGAAATGTAAGAAACAAAATAATCTAACAATGCAAATGCAATGAAAGCTATCAACTACCAAAGGTTAGTATGCAAACATGAAAAATCATTAACAAGCTCAAATGAAAAACTAGCATGATAACAATGCATATGAGGGAGATGAAAAATGCTTGAGACAAGGGCTCTATTTATAGGTTTGAGAGAGGCCTTGGTGAGGTGGCATCTATAGGGCATCCACATAGGTGCCACATGGGACACATGTGAGTAAGCCATGCAAGTGGTCAACATTCAAAGTTTTCTCACACGTGTGTGAGAAAACTTGATGAGAGGAGTGGGGAAAAAAGGTGTAAGAGGTGTGAGAAGTGTGAGGGGTATGGAAAGTGTGAGTGTTCCTCACACGTGTGAGCACACACTTAGGATTAAAAGAGGGTTTAGCAAGGTGATTAGGATAACTAAGTGGGATTAAGTAGTGAATAGGCCTAGAAGGATGAAAGTGATGGGTATAGACTAGGTTTTAGGCTAGGTTTAAGACTAAATTAAATAAATTTTAATTTAATAATTAGTTTGGAGAATTTAATGAGATGGAGGGGATTAAATAAATAAGATTTATTTGAAAGGGGATTTATGGAGGGTCATGCATTAAATAAATTTAACACATTAGGAATGGAAGTATTTAAATTAAATTTAAACACCTTAGGAAAGTGAACCTATTTAATTAAATAAGTAGAAGAATATGAAAAATATAATTAATTAATAAATAATTAATTATAATGTCAAGAGAAATATTAAATAAATTAATATAGTGTTTTGGTACAATTTTAAGTGTCTACATTTTTCCCCTCTTTGATGTGATGTTAGGATGACATTGTATCAAAGAAAAGAAAATATACGTTGCCCTAGAGAAGCTAGGAGTCCTTGAAGTGATGACAGAGGAGGAGGGTGCCCCCTTGTGAAAATACCATAAAAAATAAATTTTGGGCAATTTTTGTGAAAAAAAGTCTTTGGAAAAAAAGAAATAAGAAAAAAAGGGAATAAATGAAGACATTGCATGACTTGTGGGCAAACAAGGGATGGGCATAGCTTGAAAAAAACACAAGCTCAAAAAGGGGCCTTAGAGGGCATATATAAGCCTCCAAGGGGCTTAAATAAGGGTCATTTGTATACCTACAGAGCATAGAATCTAGAGCAAGGATGGACCCCATCGATCGATTACAATTTGGCAAGCACATCTGGGAGCACTAGAGATTAGTAGACATTGGCTCACCAGTGAGTCGACTAACCCTCTTCATAAATTTTTTTAGATTCATAGGTTCAGTGCATTTATGGTGCCTTGAATAGGCCCAAAAAGTGGTTGGGGTGGAGATGATAGTCTCTGCCTTGTCATCTGCACAAACAACAAACTAGAGATCATGTCATCTGTAGAGATGATAAGATCTATCATGTCATATGTGTAGATGACAAAATAGGGAAAGGGGGTTCACAGAGATGACAAGATTCAACCTATCATCTTCATAGATGACAAAGGAGGGAAAAAGGAGTGAAAAGATGATGATCTCCATTTGGCAGCTACCAATGAGAAAACTATCATTTGCGCAACCACTAGAGATTCTAAAATGATTTCTTCGCAAATCAGCATTTTCTCTGATTAGCATCTATGAAAATCATCATTTTCATCAATTAGCATCTATACCAATTGGGACAAATTAGTAGAAGACAAGGTAGAATGCCCCATTCTGGGGATGACATAAGATAAAGGGACTGACCATTTGCATGTCTATGCTGCTAGAGGAGATGGTGGTATTTTGGTCAAGCAAGCATTATCCTCTAACCATGGTGCTAGAGGAGAGATTGATAGAGGTGGAGTGGGGACATGTTTGACTATGTGGGTTAGAGCATGTACATGAGTAGCTAGAATTATGAGCACATTCAACATAGCTATCAATGCTAACTAAGAAATGACACACACCCATATTTAGTTTTCATTTATCGACTAGGGAGGTAGCTGTCACATTGCTAGATGTGTGCTAGATATTGCAAGTGCCCATCTAGGTGATGTACCCAAAGTACATGCTGAAGGGGAAAAATCCCTTTCTATGGGAGTGCTTTGGTAGGCAATGGTAGAGACTATTGATATAGAGATCCTGACTGACATGGATGGAGGTGTTGAAGTAGAGGTTGTCAAGACTAGTAGTATATCTCACATCACTCATCTAGAAGATGGTACAAGACCATGCTGGGCATGGTTTCCCTATTGGGTGGACATAGGTACTAAGCACCATATTATAGGATAATAGTGTGGTTTACTACTGGGGCTAGACCATTCTAGCAAAGCTATACCATGATTTACACATGTGTGCATATAGGGCACAAAGGACTATGGAGCTAGGACTGACACTATTGATGGTATAGTCCTGGGAGAAAATCGATGTGACATGGCCTATCATGAGATAAGAGAATAGAAATCCTAAGGAGCATTTTGCATGAAAATATTGGCCACCCATCCAGTACACCTCCATAGAGTTTGTGGGAGTTTGGTGATAGTACCTTAATGAGATCATCATGTTCGAATGGACCTCATATGATGGTGTGGAGCGATGGGGCACTATGTTGGAAATTAGAGAGGAGGATCATGCAGAGGATTTACTATATTTCTTGTACACTTAGATAGACTATTGGTTGATTGGGAGATACATGCACATGATCATGAGGTATATGGCCTCTAGGGTGTGGAGATAGTTTGGCATGATTCAGGATGTGGTCCTTGATAGGTTTCTATCCCCTATCATATTGTTGGCATATGCCAAGCTATGGGGTCATGCGAACAACCTATAGTTGGCTCAGATTTCTTGAGTGTTTATGTCATCAGTGCCCTAGGTACATGGGTAGGATTAGGGAGATATTGGGATGAAACTAGCTTATGCTTAATGGTGGATAGCATAGTAGCCCATCAAATTGATAGTGTTTGGTGCACCACCTCTAGCAAAGTAGGCACAGGGAGAGGGAGATAGAGTAAGGGATGGGGAATAGGCAATAGTGATGCCACCACTAGCACAAGGGGCACAACATGGGCCATAGGGGCATAGAGCCCATGCAAGGAGGACACTAGGACCAGCATAGGCACCAGCACTAGCATCGATACCAGCACCAGCATAGGGGCCATAGATATAGGTGCCACCAAGTGTATAGGGATAGGGACTAGTAGAGGATCTTGATATGGTTAGGGTATAGTGGGATAGTCTCTATATAGAAGTTTCCTAACTCCAGGGTGTAGCACAACTAGAGCACACATGAGCAGATAATGCACAACAAGCAATGGTAGTCTTACAGGAAGAGGTCTAGGCATAGAGGGCTAGAGCAGACAAAACACATGAAGCCTTAGTAGCCTTATAGACATAGTTTGATGTGAGTGATTTTGCTGACTTCCATATGCATGATGATGTAGAGCTAGAGGCCATGTAGGATGAGGTGGACACACTTTGAGCAAAGCATGACACCCATCAGGCCCAACTAGATGAGTACCGCAAGCAGTGGAATTTGGCAAGGTAGATGTTATAGCCTACGGTGGTTATGGTAGTTATATAGGAGGCAATGTTAACCTACCAAGTAGAGACATGGGCAGTTTTGGAGGTGGTGTATTACAGGTCACTATATCATGATGTCATGCTTGCCGATCAGCGGTAGCCCAATTTTTAGGCCGCCTTGAGCTCATGGACTATAGGAGGTAGGGATAGGTCAGAGCAGTCTATGGAATAGTGCCAACTTCCTCGAGTGGGTGACACAAGGGGGTAGGGCCCTCATAGCTAGCATCTAGATTTTTTATAGTGAGCAATTTTGATAGACGTGCAAATGCAATGAGTTTTTGAGGATGCATATGTACATGATACGATTTATATGGACTATATAGACATTATTCTTTTGATATATATATAAAATGATTAGATGGCCCTATCTATATATGGATGAATATGTTATACATGTTATATCTATGATGTGGATACTGAAGTTTGTGATGCAGGATGTGTGTGATGTAATGTTTTGTATGATGTATATATGATGCCTAATGTGTGGATGATGTAGGTTTTTTGGTGACTATGATATGTATGCATTGTGTTATTTTACATGTATGGATGTACTATATGTATTGTGAGATTCTTTTATGATGTATATGCTATAGAGATGATGAGTAAAATGGATGCATGTAATTAATGTAATGAACCAATGATGCAATCTAATTAATGAATAAAATTCCTAATGAATATGACAATGAATGAATACTAATAAAACACTAATGAATGCAAATTAAAATGATGCAACTTAAAATGAGAATGTAATATGACTGAACCTAATGAATGATCATCTGTAGAAACTCTTCACTCATAGAAACTAAGTAGTGTAGTAGAGGAGAGTGGGGAATAAATAGGACCCTTGTCTCAAGCATGGCACAATGAAACACTATACTACATGAATCCTAACTACATTGTACCAAGAGATTTGGTTGTGTTTATATGGAAGAGCACACCTTAGTTTAATTTTGCAAAAGAGTTTATGCATTATACACTATAGAAGCATAAATGTCAAGGCTCCTTTGTGTAGACTAGATGCACAAGACCATAGAAACTTTAGGACAATAGGTGTAGTTCACATAGTCATGATGGAATAGATGTCACATATGTCATGGAGAGGTCTAGGCACACCCAACGTCTTTTTAGGGATCTTTGGTGGAAAGTGTGCTAACCTATTGCCCCCATTGCGCTATGCATTAACATAACCTAAAACTTACACATATGTATCAAAGTCTTGAAAATATATCATACCACAAACAACATGTGTAGTCAGTGAGAGCCATTCAGGTACAACCAAAATATGCAAGATCAAGGAACACAAAAAAAAAATTCTTCCACTAACACAAAAAATGAAATCAACCAAAAAGATGTTAGAATTGCTTTAGAATAACTAAGAGGGGGGGGGGGGGGGGGGGCGGAGGGGGGGGAAGGGGGGGGAGGGGGATGAATTAGTTATTCAAGGTCTAGTTGTCCAATTCAAACTTTCCTTCAAATATAGTTAACTAATTCAACCATTCATTCATCTAAGCTATAACTTATTTAATTAGCAAGTTACTATAAATCAACATGCACGTATAACACACAAGAAATTAACACATGACAGAGTGACTTACGTGGAAACCCAATTTGGGAAAAACCACCAGTAACATGCTACTCAATTTTCACCCTTCTGAAGTGATGCCCTATTAAAGGCTTATAACACACTGTTAAGAGTGACCTTGTTAGAGGATTTAACCACCCTATTAGAAGTGGCCTTGGTTAGAGGGCTTTAGAACATTCACTTGGAATGCCACCTTGTTAAAAGATTTACAATTGCCTATTAGGAAAACCTAAGTCCATAGGATTTTTTGATCTAATACAATTGCTAGATACTATTAGAAAACCTTGACCTAACTACAACATACAACTTATCTTGTAGATCTTAGATTAGTTCTTAGCTCATACCCTTGCTTGGCCTCCAATCTCTGTCACTCTTAATAGCTTGCCCTCTCTTTCAAGCTTCATCTCCTTGAGTCTCCATACTCAATGTACCAGTGCAACCATCTCTTCACGACCACTCATAGAAGTAGAGCCTCTATGCTCTTCCTTCTCCTAGATGTCTCCTTTTTGACACCCTTTCAATCACTTCATAGATTTTGGCACTTCTATAGCAATAGTATCAGTAGCTCTTTGCTTCTTGGTCTATGACTTCTTAAATAGAAGTCTCGAAGTTCCTTTTCTTGCTCAATTTTTTCATTTTTCAATTTCAATTCACATGGATTATGTAGGATTCATTGTATCTAACCCATATTATATTTCCTCTAGAAATTTCTTGAATAATCCTTTAGAGTTCACCCAAAAATTGTTTACATAAGATTTTGTGCCAACAACTCATCATCCTTATCTTCCAACTTGTTCACAAAATTTAATTCAACCATCATGTGGGCTCAGATTTGGAAAATATTCATCATTTAAAATAATGAAGCAGTTCGGCACTATTGAAATACTGGTGCTCGGCACATACTGTGCTACTCAACATCAACTATGTTTTCCCTGATGCTCGACACCTGAAGATCACTCGGCACCAACTAAAATTTTTCTATTGCTTGGCACCTAATCTCTACTTGGCACTTGAAGATCACTTGACACACACTAGAAATATCTATTACTCAGCTTCTACTAAGAATTTTCTCAGCTTCAACTGACTTGCTTGACACGCACTAATGATCTTAGTTAAATCTTTGCAGTCAACCTTGTTACAACTTCTTCTTCCAATTTATCTAAGTGTGACCAACCTCTATATCTTTGAGTATGTCATCAATAAACTACTTAACCATTGTCTTACCTGATCCTTGCACTTCATTACAATATCATAAATCAACCTTTCCTTTAGGTGCTCTTGTTACATCTTGTTGATCAAATCCTCTTCATCAATCAACTAAGTGATAGTGCATGAATCTTATAAGTAGATATCATTCCTACAAATAGTAGGTTTGACATCAATGACAAAAAAATATTTTACAACAATCTCCCTCTTTGATCTTCAATAATAATGAGCTTCTCAATTAAATTTCTGACAATCTCCCTCTTTGGCATTGATGGCAAACCAAATTGATCAACCGTCAGACTAAACTATTCCACCAGAAGCTTATTAAGTTAGAATGGCAAGTCAAATACCAAAAGGTAAATTGTATCATCACATCTCCTACTACTATTCTAATTGTCTTATTACACTTCTCCCTGTTTGCTACTATATCCTTTATCCTTATCTTTCTCCCTCTATATTATTCCTCTTCTACTATTCTAATCAACCTCTAAAATCTTCCTCTATTTCTTTGATCCTTTATCTTCAATATTTATTGATCAGTTGTTCACTTCTCCCTCTTTGACAACAATGACAAAGAAAAATTAGCATCTTAATATGCAAATGTAGCTCTTACAGGTTCAATTAATGTCTCCCTCTATCACCTAGCTTGTGACCTACCTAGCTTGCCTCTAAGATACTCAAAAGAATCTTTAGTTAGTGCTTTTGTGAAGATATCAACAATTTTTTCCTTTGAGCTGACATATTCCATCCTCACTTGTTTGTCTTCCACTAGTTCTCTTACATAATGCTACTTAATTGCAATGTGTTTAGTTTTAGCATGCATTATTGGATTCTTTGATATATTGATAGCCCATGTATTATCACAATAAAGTGTCATAGGCTCAATTACCTCTTCCTTCATACCTTGAAGCAAGTGTTTGATCCACACAATATTGGTGCAGTTTATAGCAGGTGCCACATATTTAGCTTCAGCAGTAGATTGTGAGGTGCAATTTTTCTTTTTGCTTGTCCATGTGATCAACCTCTTTCCTAAGAAAAGTGCTCCTCCACTAGTGCTCTTTCTATCATCAATGTTACCTCCCCAATATACATTAGTGTAAGATTTTAGTTTAAACTTCTCATTCCTCTTGTAGTATAAACCAAATTCATTAGTCCCTTTCAGGTATCTCAGTATTCTCTTCACTACCATTAAACGATTTTCTCTTGGATTGGAAAAAAATATTGCTACTATTCCAACAACTAATGCAATGTCTGGTCTACTATGTACAACATATTGCAATTTTCCAATCATTGACTTGTACAATGTCTGATTTACTTCAATAGATTCATCATTCTTTGATAGTTTATGACCCATTTCCATTGGTGTTCTAACTAGTTTTGAGTCTTCTAGCCTAAATGTTTTGAGTATTTCATTGATGTATTTAGATTGGGTCACAAATATTCCATGCTTCAATTGTTGTACTTGTAATCCAACAAAGAATTTGATTTCTCAAAACATTGACATCTCAAACTCATGCTTCATTTGATCAAAAAAATATTTGCATAAAACATCCTTTCCTCCAAATATTATGTCATCAACAAAGATTTCTAAAATCAAAATGTCTTTACCTTCCTCAACTTTGATGTACAAGTTTTTATTGTCATCTATTCTTTCAAATCCTATCTTCACAAGATATTTGTGCAACCTTTCGTACCATGCTCTAGGTGCTTGCTTCAATCCATATAGTGCTTTATGTAGCTTGTAGACCATTTCCTTGTTCTTTTCATCAACAAATCCCTCTGGTTGTTCTATGTAGACATCCTCTTCTAGTATACCATTCAAAAAAGCTAACTTCATGTCCATCTGGTGGACTTTGAAACCTTTATATGCAACATATGCAAGTAATGTTCTTACTCCTTCCATTCTTACAACATGGGCAAATGTCTCTCCATAATCCAATCCTTCTTCTTATGCATAGCCTTTGCAAACTAATTTGTCTTTGTTTCTTGTTATTTCACCATTCTCATCAAGTTTGTTTCTGAATACCCATTTGGTACCAATCAAATTCTTATCAGCTAGTTTGAGAACTAGAGACCAAGTTTTTTTCTTCTCAATCTGATCTATCTCTTCTTTCATGGCCTTATACTAGTCATCATCTTGTAGTGCATCTTTGACTATTTTGGGTTCAAATTTGCTCAATAGACATGATTCATTCTTGATTCTATTCCTTATCATTTTTTTAGCATCCTTATCACCAATGATTTGATCTATAGGGTGATGTCTTCTTACATACTTGGCTAATCTAGGTTCAATGCTTATTTCCATGTTTGATCTTTCATCTTCAAAGTCATTTCATTCACCTTCATCTAGCATTTCATCATTCCTTTTTTGCATACTACTTTTAGAATTAGAGTGTGCATGTTCCACATTCTATAGCTTGGATTATGAATGTAACTCGGCATTCACTGGTTGAAACTCGGTAGATACTAAAGTTTGTTATTGATTCCCAACTTGATTTGTAGCATTGTCTTCAACTGTCATTCCTTCATAAAAGTACACAAAGGATCTATAATCCTCTTCTTGCCTTGACTCATCAATCTAAAATTTTGCATGCTCATCAAAATTTATATTTGCACTCTCCAAAATTTTATTAGTGTTAGTATTCAAAATATTTATATGCCTTACTTCTAGTGGAGTATCCAAGAAATATGCCTTCATCACTTTTTGCATCAAACTTTCCATTTCTAGTGTCTTTTAGAATATAGCATTTACAACCAAACACTTTGAAATTTTTAACATTAGATGAATGACCATACCACAATTCAAAGGGTGTTATATTTGTACCTTTCTTGATTTGAACTCTATTCAATGTGTAGACTATAGTACTTACAACTTCTCTCTAGTATTTTAATGCAACATTTTTTTCCATCATAAAGGTTCTTGTGTAGTCAATCAATGACCTATTTCTCCTTTTAGAAATACCATTCTGTGGTGGAGTTCTTGGTGCTGATCTTTGCCTTTTGATACATTTATCATTGAAAAATGTTTCAAACTCTCTTAATGTGAACTCATCTCCTCTGTTTGACCTTAGTCATTTTAGATTTATTCCTATTTCCTTCTCAACTCTAGCCAAATACACTTGAACATTTGGAATGCATCAAATTTTTGCTTTAAGTACATAGTAGTCATCATCCTAGAATAATCATCTACAAATAACATTATGTATCTATCTCATAGGTAGCTTTGCACTTCTATTGGGCCACATAGGTCTACATGAACTAACTCTAGTACTTCATTGGAAGTGTATGTTTTTCTTTTGAAACTGGACTTAGTCATTTTCCCTAGTTGACATTGTTTGCACATTGTGTTTTCAAGTTTCTTCAACTTGGGCAATCCTCTGACTCTCTTTTTCTTGTTGATACTAATCAAATTATCAAAGTTGTCATGACACAACCTTTTATGCCATAACCACACATCATCAAATCTAACCACAAGACATGTTGGTTCTTCCATATCTAGGTAAAAAAATTTATTCCTAGTTTGTTCACCTTTTCCTATCAGATTTCCATCAGTGTCATAGATCTTGGCAGTTTTGTTTCCAAATTCCACTTTGCAACCTACATTGCCTAATTGTGATACGCTCAACAATTTGTAATTCAATCCTTCAACATAATATGCATTATCACATGAAATTTTCTCTATAAGTTTGATATATCCTTTTCCTTTGATTTAACATGGAGAATCATTACCAAATCTAACACTATTTTCCATCATATTGAGTAAAGGTAATGAACTTACTTTTATCTCCTATCATGTGATGTGAACATCCACTATCTATGATCCACTTGTCATTTTTGTTCACATAGGTAACCAATGTTTTTGCTTCATCTTCATCTTTGTCTGATTCATCCTTCATGTCTACATAAAATACTTCATCATCATTTTCATTAGAGTCTTCTTCAACAATGTAGCATATCTTGCCTTTCTCCTTGTAGTCTTTTCTATCATCTTCTCTTTTGTTCCTGAACTTTCTTCCTTCTTTAGAGTTTCTCTTCTATTGGAATCTTGCAGCTATATGTCCTACTTCATTACAATTGAAACATATGATAGGGAGCTTACCTTTGAATTTTCCTTTACCTCTATGAAATCTCCTAGCTAGTAGTGCTTCTAACTATTCCACATCTTCCTCATCTATGCTGCTATACTGGATACATGTTTTCCTTTTCTTCTTCTCTTGCTTAATGTATCCTCATTACTATCTTTTATTGTTATCTTGGCCTTGAAAGAAAATTCAAGGTTCTCAGGTTTGTAGTTGTCAAAATTGGATAGCTCAAATGCAATAAGTCTTCTAGCTATTCCTTCAAAGGTTAGTGTGTTCCCTTGTACACACCTCAGCTCTTGGATGGCTGAAACTCTTATAGCATAGATTAGGAGCAAAGTTCTTAGGTATTTACTAATGGATGCTTCTTCTTCCAATTGTCCACCTAGATTTCTTATTTCACTCACCACTTATTTTATTCTTGTAGCATATTGAGTAGCATTTTAACCTTCCTCCATCTTCATGTCATCAAACTTCCCTCTTAGGCTTTCTTTCTTTTCTCTTTGGAAATTCTGATCACCTCGATAGATATCTACCAAGGTTTTCAACATTTTGAATGCAGTGTTATAGTCTTTGATGTCATCATATTCAGCATAGCTAAGTGTAGATGCAATCTTCAACACTGTTTTGGTTATGCTCCTTCTTTTTGTTTAAGTCATCTATAGTAAGGGGTCTTGCTAGAGTTACACACTTTGTTCCAATTGAGGTTTGTGCATAGTCACCTATTGATCCAAGGTGCAATTTCATCAAACTTTTCCATGCAAAAAAGTTGTCATTGTTGAGCTTGGAAACTTCTCTCTTGGACATCTTGATCTTCCTGCTTCTAGTACCTTGAAACTAAATTAGTAGAAGGTTCTGATACCAACTGTTAGAATTTTTTTAGAATAATTGAGTGTGGGGGGTGAATCAGTTATTCAAGGTCTAGTTGTCCAATTTAAACTTTCCTTTAAATATAGTGAACTAATTCAACCATTCATTCATCCAAGCTATAACTTATCTAATCAGCAAGTTACTGTAAATCAAGATGCAAGTATAACACACAAGAAATCAACACATGACATAGTGATTTACTTGGAAACATAATTTGGGAAAACCACCAGTAACATGCTACTCAATTTTTACCCTTCTAAAGTGATTCCCTATGAAAGGCCTACCCTGTTAAAGGCTTACAACAAACTATTAAGTGTGACCTTGTTAGAGGATTTAACCACCCTATTAGAAGTGAGCCTGGTTAAAGGACTTTAGAAAATTCACTTGGAATGCCACCTTGTTAAAGGATTTACAACTAGCTATTAGGCCAACCTAAGTCCATAGGATTTTTTGATCTAATACAATTCCTAGAGAGTATCAGAAAACCTTGACTTGACTACAACATACAACTTATCTTGCAAATCTCAAATAAGTTCTCAGCTCATACCCTTGCCTGGCCTTCAATCTCTGCAACTCTTAAGAGCTTGCCCTCTCTTCCAAGCTTTGTCTCCTTGAGTCTCCATAATCAATGTACCATTGCAATCATCTCTTCATGACCACTTATAGAAGTAGAGCCTCTGTGCTTTTCCTTCTCCTAGATGTCTCCTTCTTAACACCCTTTCAATCACTTCACAAATTTTGGCACTTCTGTACCAACAGTATTAGCAGCTCTTTACTTCTTGGTCCATGATTTCTTAAATTAAATTCCTGGAGTTCCTTTTCTTACTTGATTCTTTCATTTTTCAATTTCAATTCACATGGATTAGGTAGGATTCATTGTATCTAACCCATATTCTATTTCCTCTAGAAACTTCTTGAATAATCCTTTAAAGTTTGCCCAAAAATAGTTTACATAAGATTTTATGCCAACAACTCATCATCCTTATCTTCCAACTTGTTCACAAAATTCAATGCAACCACTATTTTGCCTCAGATTTGGTGAATCTTCATCATTTGAAATAATGTAGTAGCTCGACACTATTGAAATACTAGTACTTGGCACATACTGTGCTACTTAGCATCAACTATGTTTTCCCTGATGCTCGGCACCTAAAGATCACTTGGTACCAACTAAAATTTTTCTATTGCTCAGCTCCTAATCTTTACTCAGCACTTGAAGATCACTCAACACACACTAGAAATATCTATTACTCAGCTTTTACTAACAATCTGCTCAGTTTTAACTGACTTGCTCGACACCACTAATGATCTTAGTTAAATCTTTGCAATCAACCTTGTTACAACTTCTTCTTCCAATTTATCTATGTGTGACCAACCTCTATATCTTTGAGTATGTCATCAATACATTACTTAACCATTGTCTTAACTAATCCTTGCACCTCATTACAATATCATAACTCAACCTTTCCTTTAGGTGCTCTTGTTACATCTTGTTGATAAGATCCTCTTCACCAATAAACTAAGTGATACTACATGAATCTTATAAGAAGATATCATCCCTACAAATAGTAGGTTTGACATCGATGGCAAAAGAATGATTGAAAATTATGTTTTACAACAATCTCCCTCTTTAATCTTCAATAAAAATGAGCTTTTCAATCAGATTTCCAACAAAAGAGACCTTATGACCAAGTAGTCATTCAGTCCATAGTTCCTACAAAGAACCTTAGGTTTAGAAATGAATGTCATAATGCCACATATAGGAAGGACTCACCTATGATAGTTTTTTGTGCTTGACATCAGTTATCATTAATTGTTCATTTGTTTTTAGTAAGGGCTATGAAAAGAACAAGTTTCTTGAATCATTAAGTCTCAAAGATGATTTTTTTTAAGGCTCATTCTGGTCATTGTTGTGGGAAAAGCTCAGTGTAATGGGATTGGAACAAGCACTTGATGGAAAAATTCCTTGTAGACAATAGGTCTTTTTGAAAAATGAATGTGAAGCCTCGCAGACAAGAGGTCTTTTATTGGATGCATGACAAGCATAAGCTAGATATGACTTTTGCACAAAAAGGAAATGCAATGGTGGAATGGAGTGAAGTGAAATGTGCCTTATAGATAATGGACCAAAATAATTTTTTCAAGAAAATTTTCTTCTTTTTAGTCTTTTCTTTAGGGACATTTTATGAATTTTTATTGGATTTTTCTTATTTTTCTAATTTTTTTAGATTTTTGTGTGACTATATCAACACTGTATAGGAACTGCAAGGCTCAAGCATAGAACCACTTGAGATGTTGGATATTTATAGGCTCAAGGAGTGAATCTCCCTCTAGAGTGGCAATCTAATATGCCCTAGAACCATATTTGGTTGTAATGATGAATGGACCAAGCTAATTAGCTTCAAATTTTCCTTTACACAGTTCTAGAGATTCCTCATGTTATGCTACAAAACTAAGTCACCCACCTCAAATTCTTATGGCTTGATTTTCTTGTGAAACTGAAGTTGAAGGTGATTTTGATACATGTAGAGGTGGTTTAGGGCATTGAGATGTCTCTCATCAAGGAGTTGTAGCTCTTCCAAGTGAGCAACTTGGTATTCTTCTTCAGCCATCAGATTCTTGAGAGAGATTCTAAGGGAAGGGAGCTCAATTTTGATGGGTAAGACAGATTTAGAGCCATAAACAAGGGAAAATGGAGTGGCTCTTGTTGGGGTATAGATGGATGTGTGATAGGTCTAAAGGGCAGGAACAAGTTGGAGGTGTCAATCATGGACAACAATGTCAATAGTTTTCTTTAGGATTTTCAAAAGCATTTTATTAGTGGCTTCAGCTTGGCCATTGCCTTGGGGGTAGTATTTGGTGGAAAAATGCTGGGTGATTCTAAATTTTCTACACAATTTGGAAACTTCCTAATTTTTTAAATGATTTCCATTATTAGTCATGATATCTTGAGGCATACTGAAATGACAAATAATGTAGTTCAAGATGAACTTCGAAATCTATTTTCCAGTGGTGTAGGTTAATGAGATAGCGTCAACCCACTTTGTGAAGTACTAAGTGGTGGCAATAATATACTTGTGGCCATTTTTAGAATTTGGGTATACTCAACCAACAAGATCAAATCCCTAGTTGGAAATGGGCCATGGGTTGATGGTGGGTTAAAGGTCTTGGGTAGGAGCATTGTATCAAATTGCCATTCTACTGACAAGGAACACATTTCTTGACAAAATGATATGCATTTTCTTCCATAGTAGGCCAATAGCAACCCATTCTAAGAATATTTTTTTCTAATATAAGGCCACTAGAATTGGCACCACAAATTCCTTGGTGGACCTCTTCTAATGCAATTCTGGCTTCGTCTAAATTCAGACATCAAAGAAGGGTTCCATCAAAGTGTTTTCAAAAATAGTGTCACCTACGCTGGTATATCAGGCTATGCAATAGATGAAGTTTTTATTTGATTTGGTGTGAGGGCTATGGGAATGGTTTTGTGACATAAATAGGAAAAAATTTTAGTGCACAATGGAGACTTAGGACCAAAAATCTCACACACCAACTTTGAATTGGTTTTCTCAAAAGCAGGAGTAAAATGATTCTTAACAAGAAACTCACATTTAGGATTATATTTAGGCATGGCAATCATGGAGGCAATGGTAGCCATAGCATTTGTTACTTTTTTATTAGCCCTTGGTATCTATTGAAAAACTATCTTTGTGAAGTGTTGTTTAAGATCCTCAACTATCTTATGATATGGCAACAACTTCTCATCCTTTGTATGGTACTCATCTATAACTTGTTTAATGACCAATTATGAGTCTCCAAAGACAGAAGGCTTTTGATATTCCATCTAATAGCTTGATGTAGCCCTATGACTAAGTCTTCATACTTAGCTATATTATTTATGCAAGGGAATGAGATTTTATAAGACTTAGGAATGAGGTCTCCTTGTGGTGTAATAGACAAAATTCCTTCCCTTGATCCCTTTTGTGTGAAGGAACCCTCAAAAAATAGCTTTCATGGTGTACTAAGGTAACAATCATAATTGTGTCATCTAGAAAATCTACTACAATGGGATGGTCTCCTTGAAGAGGAGCTCCAACAAGCTGGTCTGCAATTACTTGTCCCTTAATGGCCTTATGATCCTTATAGACAACATTGAATTCACTTAAAATCAAGACCCATTTTGCTCCTCGACTAGTGAGGGAGGCTTTTGATAGCAAATATTTGAGTGGATCCATTTTTGGCAGTGAGATGTGTAGTATGATTAAGCATATAATGGCATAGCTTCTATGTGCAAAAGACTACTGCCAAACAAGCTCATTCAATAATAGTGTAGTTCAAGTCATAGCCAACTAGTGTTTGACTGAGATAGTATATAGCTTACTCATTACCATTGTCATCTAGTTGTGCCAAAAGGGCACCTACAACAACTAAAGTGGCTGAAATGTATAGAATCAATGGCCATCCTACAATTGGAGGGACTAGAATTGGAGGATTAGCTACATATACCTTAATTTGATCAAATTCTTTTTGACATACACAATCCCATTGAAACTTATCTCCTTTGCAAGGAAAATGTTGAAGTTGATGGACCTTATCTACCAACTTGGACACAAACTTCCTAATGGATTGTAATTTTCCTTGAAAACTATGGATTTGTTTCAATGTGGTAGGTGGAGGCATTTCTATCATGGCTTTCACTTTAGCAGGATCTACCTCAATACCTCTTCTTGACACAATGTATCCTAACAACTTGCCTAATTTTACCCCAAACACACATTTCTTTGGATTTAGGCACACTTTATATTCCTCCAACCTTTCAAAAATGGTGGTGAGCACATCAATGTGGGAGTCATGTGTCTTTGATTTTCCTAAGATGTCATAAACATAGTCCTCCATTATAACATGTAGAAGATCATGGAACATGGTAGTCATTGCACATTGATAAGTAGTGCAAGCATTCTTCAAGCCAAAAGGCATGACTTGATAGCAAAAGGTTCCCCATGGGGTGGTAAATGTCATTTGATGTTGATCTTCTTTTGCAATTTTGATTTGGTTGCAACCAAAGAAACCATCCATTAATGACAACATCTCATGTCTAGTAGTCAAATCCATTATGATGTCTATGTTAGGAAGTAGAAAGTCATCCTTAGGACATGCAAGATTTAAATCTCAAAAATTTGAACAGACACGGATGCCCCCAAATGCTTTCCCTATAGGAACAATGTTGGAGACCCACTCAGGATAATCAATAGGGTGAATTAACTTTTCCTGTAACATTTTCTACATTTCTTTTTTGACTAAAAGTGCTACCTTAGGATGCATCTTGTGAAACTTTTACTTTACAAGTTTAATCTTGGGATCTACTGTTAAGTGATGCATAACCAAATCTATGTCTAAACTAGGCATGTCTTTGTATGTCTATGTGAAATTGACTTTACCCTTTTTCAAGAATTCAAGTCATTGCCATTTGTTCTTTAGGACCTAAGGTAGCTTCAATGTAGGTGATTTTTGGATCATCCTTTATACCCAAATTAACTAGAATTATGTCCTCATTCAAAATATATGACTTTTCTGGTGGTAAAGATCTAAATGGCAAGTCAAGCTCTCCCTCTTCTAACACCTCTAAGAGGTTTTCACCAAAAGATGCATCTTTTATTTTATCTTTTTCTTCATCCAAAAGTTCCCTAAAAGAGTTTTCAGTAGAGTATTTTTATTCTATTTTTCCATTATTATTTTCTTTTTCACTTTTGTGACTAAGAGGGTTGACTTGGCTACCAAAGTAGGCTTCCTCATTGTATTTAATCTCATGTTCATAATCTTGGAGATTCTTAAGGCCAAAGAGTGTCATCACTACTTCATTAGACTTACAAATATTGAGAACTAGTGGTTTGTCTTGAAGGTCCCAGTCTATCATGTCAGCGTTGGTGAGAGGTAGATCAATGAATGAAAGGTTGGATATGGTAATGGCATGGATATGGGTATCTAGGTTATCTTCAATGTATTGGAAGGGTACTTCAAATAATTCCTCCTCTTCAATCTCAAAATTAGGTACAACCATACAATATTTGTTAGCAAAGGTCACCTTGGGTTTAATGGAGCCCAAACCACATCCTTTAGGATAGCTATTAGCCACAAGGGGTTCTCTAATTCCATCTTCTCTTGGTCCAAGGCCAATACCATGATATCCCATGTTTTTGGTAATGGGAAGTGCCTTAACATATTTATGTTTGGGTAACTCCATAGGTTCATCTTTTCCATCAAAATATAGCCAATCTAGGATATTAGATTCCATGTACTCATCACTAAGAAGACCCTAATGTTCAAATATTGTCTTGCTAACTTGCATAGTATCCATATTTTTAGAAGATGGTAATTGTGAAGTTTTTCCAAAGGAATGAGGGGAGAGTGGTAGTTGTCCAACCTATAAGGCATTTTCAAACTTGTACTCTCCCATTCCTATGTTAGAAAAAGCAACCTTCTTTCCTATGGTATTGACCTTAGTATCTTCAAACTTCTCTTTTCTTTTTCAGGAATTAGAATTATTATTGGATAACTCTAGTACTATTGTGGAAGGTGATTCTATTATGGTGAGAAGCTTAGGTATAACCTTAGCAAACTTACTGATTGGACGAAAAATTATTGGTGCACCTTCCAACCTTTTATAAAAGGAAAAAGTGGTGGGATTTCTTGGAATTGTGACCTCTCTTCCTTGGTGAGGAAATTTCAAGCATTGATGATATGTAGATGGTATCACTTTGAGTGTGTGTATCCATGGTCTACCAAGAAAAATTTTATATGGCAAGTCCAAGTCTATGACATGACATTTAGTATTTATGACTATTGGACCAACCTTTAGTGGTAACATGATAACTCCTTTTGATTCTCTTTCCCTTTAATCATATGCTTTGATTGTGATCCTTTTATTGATATCTAGGAGGTCCTTTAGAAGTTCCAAGAAATGAATCATCTTCACTGTACAAAGGTTCAAACTAGATCCATTATCTATAAGGACTCTTTTTATCTTATGTCATTGTATAAGGACTTCAATGTGGAGTGACATATTGTGGTGTGGACTAGGAACTTGGAAATATTTTTCTATGAAGACAAGGTATTTTTGTGCAGCAATGTTTCCAATCATGGTGGTGAATTGGGAGGCATTAATATTTTTCAGGAACACGAGACTCTAAGAGAGCTATCTCCAATATCTCTTTATGAATGGGTGATGTGGTGAGGAGCTCTAGAATGGATATTTGTACAGGAGTCTTACCTAACTGGGACAACACACCATAGCGAGAAGTGTGCCTTTGTGAGGTAGATGGCGAAATGGGTGCATGTGGAACTAATGGATTAGTGTTGTTGGGAGTGGCAACTTGCAAAGTGATTCTTCCCATCGAGTGGTTGCACTATAATCAGTTGCTTGTAGGACAAGGGTATTCACATGATTATTTACCTCTTCAATGTGACCACACATAAAGTCAAAACCACATATATCATTGGCTTCTACTTTACCACAAAAGGAGTCAAATTTTGATATGTGGTTACTAGAATAGTGATAGTGTGATGCATTTGATGTGGAAGCTCAATTTACATTATTCACTTTTTTGTTATTGTCATTGTTGTGGTTAGGAAATGGCTTTTGAAATATCTTCAATTTAGCCTTTTTAGAGGATGATCTTCTTTCTACCTCAGTTTCTCCATCATCGACAAGATTTTGAATGAAGACCTTTAGTTTGATACACTTGTTTATGTCATGTCCTTTGATGCAGTAGTATTTGCAATATTCATTTTCCCTATACCATTTTGATTTGAGTTGATTTTCATCAAAGGGTCACATGTTTTAAAATACCATCAAATTGTGATCCACTAGTTTTTGAAATATGGCATCCAAGGGTTCATGGAAGTTAGTGAACTTCCTATTTCAATCATAGTCATGGTTGTAATTGTTGTTGGTATTATTCTTATTGTGAGGAAAAAATTATGTTTGATTACAAGATTGTTGATTGCTTTGATTTTGATTGTCATGATTCAAATTGTTATTATTTTGGTTACGATAGTTGTTGTTGTTGTTCACTCCTTAAAGGTTTTGTACACTTTTAACATCAGTGATGCCATCATGTGCGACACCTTTGTTTTTGGACTAGAATTTGGGTTTTCTATTATTGTTTGTGTCATTGTGTGAGGATGATGAGCTATAATTTTTAATAGTAAATTTGTCTAAAAGTCCATTTTCTTAAATAAGGTGGCAAAGTCTTAGGGACTAGCCATCTTCATCTGGAAAGACATCTCTAGTATCAAGTTCTTGATAAATATATCCACAATGTTGGAATCCTCAATTTTATATGGCATGTGATTAGCAAGACGTCTCCACCATTGTAGAAAGTTGGAAAATGTTTCACCATTTCATTTTTTTGTGTTGCACAAATCGCTCAATGAGGCATGATGTGTAGTTTTGTAAGAGTATTGTGCTACCAACTTTCCTATTAAATCATTGAAAGAAGTAATGTAACCCTTGGGTAGGTTCATTAGTCACTCTAGTACAAGTCCTCCAAGACTTTGTGTGAAGAGCCTCTTAAGATAATCCTCACTATAGGCTAGTTCTTGGCAAAAAAAAAAAAATTCCTTGAGATGTGTGACAGGGCATGTTTCTCCCATGTATTTGTCAAATTTAGGAATCTCAAAGTTTGGTGGAAATGGTATCATTTTAATGGATCTATCAAATGGAAAGGGACAAATTTCCTCAAAAGAGAAATCCTTCACCCCTTTGTTTCTCATGATATGGACCAAAATTTTAAGTTCATGCAACTATTGGGCTAAATCTTGGTTTGGTTACATTTGTGATTGTTGAGAATTTATAAATCCACCTCCCAAGTTGTAGGGAGTCCCAAATGTAGTGTGACATGGTGGAAGTAATCCACTTTGGCCAATGTATTGATATGTACTCATTGGAATTGGCACAGATGTTTTTACCATACTTGTTGGCATTTGCAAATAAGAAGAGTAAATTAGTTGTGTTGGAATTTCCATCAGTTGAGTAGGTACTTGCCCAATGTTTAAGAATCTTATAGTTGGACCTGTCAAGGTGGATGGTGGAATACTAGCATGTGTAGTAGTGTTAGGAATAGCAGTAATGATTTGTTGAATATGTTTAGCACTCAATTGGAATGTGCATTGTGTTGAAATGCTAGATGTAGGCATAGCACTAGTTGTCACTATGGGTTCTTTTCCTTTGCTAGATGTTTGAGCTATGTTTCAAGTTGGTAACATGGGAACACCACCTTCATAATCTATCTAAACAAGGTACTCTCATTAAAACTTGTAGGAACATTAACACCATCTTTAACCAAGTTTAGGAAGATCTCAGTCTTGTTTGCCCTAATAGATTTCTTCATCATTTCTAAATTGTAGGGATCTGCAAGAAATGTTCCAACATCACTAGGGATATTGTTGTTGTCAATAGGGTCTTCATATTGGTACACCTCTTCATCATCATGTGAATTGTTTCCCAAAGTTGTGTTGTGGAACAGATCTTTTGGTTCTTATGTAGACATTAAACTAGGCATGACAAATTTTGAACTAGAGGGAATTGTGCTCCCTAATGAAGTTGTGTGTGGAGAAAAAATATTTTCCATCTCTTGTTCCCCTAATAATTCTAACAAACATGACATGAGATTAAATGTGAACCTAATGGATCGTGTATGTACCATACAGTAGTGGCCAAACCAATGGATAGAAGACTATGGAAGGAAGAGAAAAATGTGTGGGAGAGCTACTAAACTTTACATGATAAAAGGGGACAACAACCTAAATGTGAACAAAAGACCTTGGTTTAGCAAACAAAGTGTGATTATAAGATAAAATTATCTTTCTCCTACCAAAGATGGTCAAGTGATCTTTAGGAAAGATAGGACACCAAATTGATTACTGGCTATTTTTAGATGGACTTGTGATTCCAAATAAGTGAGTTTTACTATGATAAATGCTTGCTTATGGATAAAGGTCTAGTGTTGCAATTTCAGAAGATGTTTTATGCCGAAGTCTTAAGGTTCAAGTTCTCTAGAGGAAAGTTTGCAAATGGAAGACTAGAAATTCAAAAATGGGATAGATGTGGAAAATGAAGGTGCTATGGTCACTTATACAAATAACTCAACCCTCATTTGCTGGGAACAAAAATCTTGGGTTCACTTCTAAGAAGGCAAACCAATTTTGAAGTTTTCCATTATATTCAATTCTGTCATAATTATCTTATTTAGCTTCTTCCTTGTGGATGTCTTTGATAGCATATCAAAATTGTTTATCACCATGTACTAGGTTGTTTTTCTTTCCTTGTAGATAAATGGTTTGGACAATTTCACCTTCTTATGTTTGACTTTATCAGTCATGGTAGAAACAAAACAAGACCCAAGTTTCAAGCACAAGAATTTTGCAAAAAATTGTAGTTATACTAAACCAATTTACAATGCTAGACTCAATAGAGAATTGCTGAAAATAATCATGAGTCAAGAGGACCCACTTACCATTGTTTCACTCAATGAAAGTTTAGCTCACAATTTCACTCTTTTTTTAACTTGTTTGATGTTTGCTGTTGGTTCTAAATGTTTAAACAATCAAGCATGCTGAAAACACCAACAATCCTTATAATGCTACCACAAGGATGTACATGGATTATCTAAAGGGAATCTTCAATATACACAAGGTACATGAGGCCCAAATCTATAGATGAAAGAAAATAATGCCATGTAGTTGGGGGATACGATAACCCAAATCTCCTCCATTTTCCAAAGGTATAAAGTTCTTTGGGGTTTAGCCAACAGTGACAAGAATTTACTTCCAAGAGAGGTGTCTTTCAATTCATCTCATAATTTTAATACTCCACTAGAATACTATAGTTGAGGTCATCCCAAGGGGTGATGAAATCTCCAAGTAGGCCCCCTAAAAAAAGAAAAATAAGAGCACTTATTTCTTGTACACTCAACTTCACCTGAAGGCATGAGAGGAGAGATTACATAAGTGGCCTTAAGGTTTAAAAGACACTAGTTTTTTCCCAATGAAGCTTTAGGTTTTGTAATATACTTTGAAAATGCACATGTTTAAGAATACATTACTCTTTCCAATTTGATAATGTTGCCAACATAAATAAAAGTGAAAATTGGTCAACAAAAAGTAAATTGAGTGCGCACATAAACAAATTGCTAAAAATAAAATCAATTTCCTTTAAGGCATTCAAGAGTTTGTTTGCTATCCTAAACATACATTCCAATGAAAAGAATGTCAATTTCTCTTAAGGCATTCAAGAGTGTGTTTACTACCCTAAACATACATTCCAATGAAAAGATTGTTCATTCCTTAATGGAGTTCAAGATTTAGTTTGCTACCTAGACATCCATTCCAATGAACTACGAATAAATTTTCCTTATGGCATTCAAGATTGGATGTAATTATTTTCCTTAAAGCATTCAATAGTGTGTTTGGATTTTACATGCTAATTTGCAACATACATTCAAGGAAAAATGGTTATTCATACAAGTTCATTAACCTTTTGATCCTAAAGTGATAAAAATCACTACAAATTTTCTAAGTGATAAAAATCACTATGAATTTGTTTTTAAGTCTTTCAAAGTCTATTTCCTATATGAAAACTTGTTAGAAATCCCTGCAAACAACCAATCAGTGAATAATGTGTTTAAAATTGAATAAATCTGCCAAAAATCATAGGTGACAGTTGATAGGTGCAAATGATAGAACGTGCAAATGTTGAAATGTGGAGATGATAGAATTTGCATACATTGAATTGCATAGATGAAAAACTTCATAGACACTAAACTTGCTAGATGACAAAAAGTAATAAGGTACAATTTTTAGTCTAGTGGTACTTTTGTCAAGCATAGATGACAGTTTAGGTTCGGGGATGCTAAAACATGCAGATGGCAAAAGTCACCCAACACACAATGCAGATCACAAAAGTACAGAACATAGACAACAATTTGTAAAATGCAGATGACAAAATGTTAAGTGTAGATGATAGTTTGGGTTCTACAATAGGATCAAATATCCACCCACAAAATAGATAATAGTGGAAGTGGCATAGACAATAGTATGGTTTTATAGGTGATTTTCAAATTTTTCCACAATGTAGAGGACTGAGTAAATTCTAGAGATGCTAAAACTAGATTTTACTACAGACTAGGTGTGGTTAAATGTTAATGACAAAGACATCAATTTGCATAGATGGTAGTCTATGTAGACAATGATCTACAAAGATGACAAAACATAGATGACACTGTGTTCAACATAGATGACAATGTGTGAGTTTTGGCCATGATTTATGAATTTTGACAAATTTTTAAAAGGATAACAGGGATGTGGGTCCCACTAGGCATGCCAAAATTTATGCAAGAAAACTAAACCTATTGGGAGCAAGAGAAAACAAGAAAATGTTAGCCAATATGCATATATCAAATGTTTAACAATAAAATGAAGACTAACACTTTCTTGAGTTTTGTAACTCAAAGCAATCAAAAGACCAAGTCCTCAAGCAACCTCAAACAACTCAAAAAAGGCACCCATGAGAGACCTTATTGGTGTGTTTAGATTGGAGGGATGTTGATGTGCTCTCCCAAAACAAAACTATATTGAACCTTTTGATATGAATATGCAAGTGTGATAATGATCCTACGCTAAATTAATGAAGAAAACCTCAAACAATGGCTATGGAAGCAATCATTCTTGAGAGCATTCAAGGATATGGAGGTGGAATGCACAAAAGAAACTAATCTAACAAAGAAAGTGAAATGAGAATGGAAATGCAAAAAACAAGCTAATCTAACAATACAAGATATCAACTACCAAAGCTTAGTATGCAAACATGAAAAATCATTAACAAGCTCAAATGACAAATTAGCATGATAACAATGCATATGAGGGAGATGAAAAATGCTTGAGGCAAGGGCTCTATTTATAGGCTTGAGAGAGGCCTTGGTGAGGTGGCATCTATGTGGCATCCACATAGGTGCCACATGAGAGACATGTGAGCAAGCCATGCAAGTGGTCAACATTCAAATTTTGCTTACACATGTGTGAGAAAACTTGAAGAGAGGAGTGGGGAACAAAGGGGTAAGAGGTGTGAGAAGTGTGATGGGTGTGGGAAGTGTGAGTGTTCCTCACACATGTGTGAGCACACACTTAGGATTAAAATGGGATTTAGCAAGGTGATTAGGATAATTAAGTGGGATTAAGTAGTGGATAGGTTTAGAAGGATGAAAGTGATGGGTGTAGACTAGGTTTTTGGCTAGGTTTAAGACTAAATTAAATAAGATTTCATTTAATCATTGGTTTAGAGAATTTAATAAGATGGAGGGGATTAAATAAATAAGATTTATTTAAAAGGGGATTTATGGAGGGCCATGCATTAAATAAATTTAACATATTAGGGATGGAAGTATTTAAATTAAATTTAAATACCTTAGAAGAGTGAACCTATTTAATTAAATAAATTTAATTAAATAAGTAGAAGAATATGAAAAATAAAATTAATAAATAAATAAATAATTATAATGTCAAGGGAAATATTAAATAAATTAATATAGTATTTTGGGATGATTTTGAGCATCTATAGTTATGCCCAAATTTTCAAAGAATTAAGAAATTTTTATTTTATTTTTAAAAATTGTGCAGGATTCTTTTCACTTTAAGGTTTTTTCTTTACCTTTTCTATGCTTATTTTAAATTACTTTCTCAAAAATATTGTTATCGTTAACCTTTTGTCTTAAACCATGGTTTTTACCTTGTATTGACTCACTAATATTCCTTGAAGTGTTTTTGACCACAGCAAGGTTTACATTTACAAACCGTTGATCAAAGAAAGATCAATGATGAGTGCTTTCCCACAATTTGAACTTGCTTGAACTTTAGAAAATGTGGGGAAGCACCTACATGACATGTTTACTTGAGAATGTTAGTTCTTTGATAAGCCACAAAATTTGGGCATGTCAGAATAAGTTTAAAATTGTTAGATGGTTTTCAAGACATTGTGGAAGGTTTGAGCCATTTCATTGGTTGAATTGGGTGTTGGGATTACTTTTAAATAATATAACAGTGCACCATCAATCATTTGAAAATTGATGGTGAGCATTTCCCTACAATTTGAAGATGTGTGAGCTTTATGAAATTTTGGAAAGTGCCCTAGTGACACATGTATTTGATGAGGTCATTTTGTTATGGGCCCCTAGTTTCAAAAGGTGTTTGAACAGTTGGAAAATGATAGGACACGCTGAAAAAGATAACTTATTTTCATTGATTTGGTTGCTGACTAGATTGCAAACAAGGTGAATTTTATAGAACTGTCGATCACTTGATGATTGACCAAAAATGATTTTCCACTTTTTGGAAATATCTGATGTTTAACAAAAGTAGGGAAGTGCTTTATTGACATGTGGACAAGTGAGGCCAACCATTCAAAAGGGTGGCCTAGTAATACTGAGTTGGGATAGATGCTAAGATGTCTTTTTCCAATTTGTTGAGTAGGCTATGTGTTTAGTAAGTTGGAGGGTGATTGTTTAAGTCGGCCCAAAATATTAAAACCAAATGTAGACATTCCAAAGGTTTTCACGATCATCGATCTCATGAAGATTGATGATTGCCACTTTCTTGAAATTTGTACTTACCCAAACTTTAGCAAATTCAAAGAAGTGCCTTTTTGACACATAGCTAGTTGCAAAAAAGGTAACACAATCATTTTGAGTTTAAAGCTAAGTTGTTTGATTTGTGAATATCAATAGTTGAATTTCAAATTTCACATAGCAACATGAAATATGACTATTGGGGAATTCATTCTAATCAATGCTATTTCATATGAGATTAATTTGGAAACAAGAATTTTGATTTTCCATTATTGAACACTAAAATTGCAGAATTCTCACAAAGTGAAGATTTTCCAAGTTTAGGGAAAAAAATTTGAGGGTTTGGATTTACTGCTAAGCAATTTTTAGAGGAGAAGAAAAAAAGAAAATTGATTGAGTGTTTTGGATTTCTAGAAAATTGAGAAAAATATTTTTACAGTAAGTTAATTATCAAGCATGCCTCCATGAAGGAATTTTTCAAGGAAAATAGATTATTTAAAAAGGGTCATGCATGATGATTTCTTAGAACAAATTCCACATTCTATGAATGAGTTAGCTAAGGGAAAAGAATTTATTCCAAAAAAGCCCTAGGTTATTGGTTAATGAGAATTTTTACAACAAAGCAAACTGGTTGAGGGATCTTGAAGTATCTATTATAGGATTAGAACTTTTTCATAAATAATTTATAGAGAGAAGACTAGATACTACCCTAAATAATGTATGGGAATTTGACATAGGCAAGTTCATTATCCTAGTAGTTTTCTTTGATGATGATTTTATAGCAATAATAGCAAAGAAATATGATCCAATAATTAGGATTGTGAAGAATCGTGTTGGTGATAATCTTTTTAGGATTTCAATAGAATTAATTAGAGAGGTTTTCAAATTGAATCCTAACCATGTAGTTCAAGAGAAGATAGATATGGAAGACCTCCAAGCTAGGTACAACACACAAAGAATATAACTAAGGGGAGGACAATTACAAGAGTATTTTGTTAGAATAAGATTATTTCCCTTGGTTATACCAAACACTCCAGAGCCTTTGTTGAAAAAATATTTCAACTTTAGAGCATATGCATTGTATTTCTCTCTCTGCAAAATCTTTGGTATGGATGAGCAAGACCACATCCCAGGTTCCATTATCTTCATCATTGCTCAAACCCTTTATTATGGTATGAGTTCTATTTTTGGCTTTGCTACTCTCTTGGAAGAAGAAATTCATACTAGGTTAATAGGTATTGCAATGGTTAAAGTTTATAAGCTCTTCTATTAGTACTCCATGTTGATTTACATATTCTTGTATTTAAGGGAGTTACCTTTTTCTCTAAATAAATGAAGTTAGAAATGGAAAGAGGAGGAGAAAATATCCTTGTCCAATTGTGGAGTGTAGATATAACATGAGAGGTGACTGATACAAGTTTTTTTAGATTTGACAGGTATTTTGCCTTTGGGCTTACAATATTATTAATAGGGGATAGCCCTAGAATACCATAGGCTCTACTAGAATTAATTAGACCAAAGGATCATGCTAAAGGGTTTATGGTGAGTCACAATTGGGGAGACATCATCCCATATGTAGTGTCTATTGTTTTCAAAGTTTATGGTTTTCTTGGAAGACCACATGTGCTACCCTATCAAGTGCCTTTAAAAGTGGGGATTTTTGAGCTTCTTGGACAGATGGGATCAGTGGAAGAAATAATTTTTTTAGGAAAATATAAAGGTACTTTCTTTCCCCAAATTACTATTGTGCAAAACTTTGTTTCTATCAAAAAGGGATAAAGGCACTTGGAGAAGTTTTTAAACAAATATCAAATGGCCCAATCCCATGCATGTTTGATATACTTGGAGGAATTTTATGACTTATTCAGTGAAATCATTAAAGCCAAAGCTCATGAACATATGGTATACTTTCTAGATGATATAGTTAGAAATAAGTTCTCATTACAAGAGCAAGAACTTAGGAAGGAGAAGTGGAAAGTATATAGCAAGGTCCTGGATTTAATAAATACTTTTGAGCCAGACTGTGATCCACTAATTGATAGAAAATACTGGGATATGAAAGTAGATATGTTGATGGATAAATTTTTTGGGATTATGCAAACTTTGAATGAGAAGTGATAAATTTTGACACAAGCATACCCTTCCAGTGCCATTGAGGTTAAGAAAAGATTGTCAAGTAAAATAATTTTGAACACAAGGTAGTACACCTTGTAGAAAAGAGTTGGGTACATAGTGGCCAAGAGGATACAACCCATTCCTCAATATAAAAGACCACACTCTGGAAGTCCACCTGCTTCACATTTACCTAAGAAACAAAAATTGGAGTAGGGATCATATTCTAAGGTTGAAGAATATTCACCTACCCAGACCCCACTCAGGATAGATGATGAAGTATCCTTGAGAGAATAAGTAAGAAAAATGAGAGGGGAGAAGGATATTATGGTTAAAACTATAGATATGTAAGGAGTACCCTAAGGAACCTCGTATGCCAACACTAGCTCTCACTATGGGATATTATGGAGTTAAGGAAACAGATCCTATAATAGCATAGGATTATAAAACAATTATTGGTGATGAGAATTATTTTAATTCTAGAGAATTTTTTCAATTCTTATGGAGAAGAAATATTGATAATTTTGAGGCCAAGTGTAAAATTATCTGAGAAGAGAGACTTTATAGAAAGGAATTTGAAATTGAAGAAGAAGTTAAAAATAGGTTCATGGAGGAATTTGCATAGATAACCCCTGAAGGGGGAAGATAATTGTTAAAAGATTCAGGAATTTTGATATGACTTGAATGGGACATTGCAAATGCTATTGTATTTTATGTTGTGAGGAAAGAAAAAGGCACTCAATTCAAAACTGAAGAAGAGGTTTTGTAGGCCCATAAAGGATTGAAGTATAGTAATGATAATCAAGCATTGGTGATATGGTCCATTCAAAAGAAGGATAAAACTAGGGTGCAAGAAGCCTCAAATGCAAAAACAACTGAGGAAGTTGTTAAAGTTAAAATATTATTTTCTTCCCTTAGGGAAGAATTTGTTAAAATAAATAAATTAGGAGAATTTCTTTTAAGGAAGAAACATGAGTTATTGAGTTTTAATTGGTTAGATGATAAAATTTTTGACAAGTGGATGGAAAATTTTGTACATTCAAAATAGTTAGTACCTGGTGAAACTGATGAAGATGATGTGGACCAAGATGGGTTAAAAAAAATTGATCATTAGTTAAAGTAGAAGTAGAGAAAAATAAACAATCAATTATAGAAACAAGCACAGAGGTTCAAAATGGTGACTTGTCAGTAGAAGAATCAAGTATACCTATTAGTTTGTCAATACAAGATGACCTGAATGGAGAACTATGAGTTAAAATCAACTTTCAAATATTAGAGCATAGTCCATCACAAGTAAAATGGTCACACACTCTGAGGAATGATAACTATATCAAAGACAATTTAAAAATTCCTCAACAATAAAGAATCTATGGTAGAAGTGGTCCCATATAAAAATATTCATGATGTAAATTATTTTGTTGTACCAACTTTGTCTTTTGTGACAGTAACTTTTTGTAAATATCTTTATGTCTTAAGGAAAATATTCATTGTTCTCTAGGCTTGAAGCTTGTTGCATCTCAAGATGGGAGATAATATTGCCACCCTCTACATGCATAAATGAGATTCTAAGACTACAAAAAGGGTCTAAACTATTATTTAATTTTTAGTTTTTGCTAGGTTTACATCTAGTCTAGTTTGTTTGATGTCAATTTTGTGATGAATTTTCTTTGCAAAGTCTTAAGATACATTAACATTTAAGGATCATGTTATCTTGTCCTGAGTTGTTCTAAATTTTATTCCAATATTATATGATTTTAAATGGAAATTAATACAAAGATGAATCACCTATTACAAATAATAGTCCACCAAGATAACTGGGAGCGGGAGGTGAATCAACTGTCTAATAATTAAAACATTTGTCAACCTTAAACCATATTAACCATTCAACCAAAGTAATCAGAAAACATAATAAGATGCACATGGACAATTACAACAAATATGTTAACTAGGGAAACCCTTGATCAGAGTTAAAACCTTGGTGGAAAAGATGCCCACAAGATGATGTACTAATATAAATATTCCTTGTTAGAGGATGGACCCTAGTAGGACTCTATTACAACATTTAGTACATATGAGTCCTTGCTAAGAGACTTTGAATCCTTGTTAGAATATTCGAAACCTATTTGGAGTTGTAGAAGATAGAAGGAACCACTATCCAAATAGCTTCTGGGGCAAGATCACTAAACTCATTATCCATATGATCTCTCAATTATTCCTTGTAGAATAATTTTATAAAGTGTACTTTAACATTTTTCCTTTGTCTTGTCAACTATACCAATCACTATCAAACCTTTTAGACTAGGTCATGAACCTTAGATCCAAGTATCAAACTTTAGATCACACAATAAAACCTCAACAATGAAGTTTCCTTCACTTTAGCTCTACTCTTCTTATCTTCGCATTTCACTCTTTGTGCTTATTATTATTATAATCATTTGTATTCCTCCATACATCAATCTATATGATAAAAGAAAATTTCCTTCCTTTATAATGAATCCATAAAATAATTCTTGAGTCAGTTGTTATGCCTTTATTGGGTCAAAATTTTGAACAAGCAATTCAATGCTATTATTCTCATCACAATTTTGACCAAATTGGAGGTTGGTCAAAATTTTGATGAATAATTTTTTGTGAAATGGTTTTGTCTCTTCTAACACTAATTTGTTGAACTTTCAAGAATTTCTCAAAATTTTGACCAATTCTTAGTGGATAACTTTCAAGAATTGGTTGAAATTTTGACCAATTCTTGATGGAAAACTTTCAAGAATTAGTCAAAATTTCCACCAATTTTTGGTCAAAAAATTTCAAGAATTGGTCAAAATTTACACCAATTTTTGGTTAAAAACTTTCAAGAATTTGTCAAAATTTTGACCAATTCTTGGTGGTAAATGTTCAAGAATTGGTCAAAATTTTGAGTAGTTCTGGCCCAACCCATGACCATGATACCATGATCACGACCAAAGGATTGGTTGAAATTTTGACCAATTATTGGTGGAAAACCATGAGGAGATGGTCAAAATTTTTACCTAACTAAGTTATTTTTAAAAAAATATAGTGAGTGAATATCCAATGAATGCCTACCCATGGATTCTCTCTTAGATCATCTTCTTGGACCAAAACAATTTTAGAAGAGGCTTGGCAATGATTGTCATTCTATAGCACATATGTTCATCAATTTTGAAGTTGATCTAATGGTGAGCCCTCATCTAGCATTAAGTGATTGCTTGGTACTTTAGAAAAATTTTATGAACCTATTGTGGCTAATGGGAGATTTGATAACGAAAGCTCTAAGTGACCCTCCAATAGAATCAATGGTAGTGTTCAAGAAAGACACATTTTCTAGATTTTGAATATTGGCATTAACATCCCTTCTATTAGAGGGTCATGAAGCATCTTGATTGCTA
Organism: Cupressus sempervirens; assembly: GCA_028749045.1. Classification (NCBI taxonomy): domain Eukaryota; kingdom Viridiplantae; phylum Streptophyta; class Pinopsida; order Cupressales; family Cupressaceae; genus Cupressus; species Cupressus sempervirens. The sequence continues at coordinate 608,515,990 of CM053784.1, read as the reverse complement.
TGAAAGGGCTCCCAAAAGTCATCTCTTTGCAACTTCATTGGCACAATTTGTAGAATGGTTTGGTAGTGGATTGTGGTTTCTTGGAAAGTGATCTAAAGGGCAAGTCATTACCTAGTAGTTGTGATTCTTATCATGAGTGATGAGGGAGCCATTTACATGAATGAGAAAAGGATGAATGCAATACTAATTCCAAATGAAATCAATGACATTGGATCTATAAGAGTGGAATGAAGCAACAACCCATTTGCTATGTGCAGTTTCTTAAAGATACTTTTCTTTCTCATTCCATTGGCACAAATTTGGAAGTGTGGTTTTACAATGGTTTTTGTTCCATTGTATTGTTGTAGTGATCTAGAAAGTGATGCTAAGGGTGACTCCTACATCTAGAACTTGGGCTGTTTGTGCAAAGTTGGGAATCTTCTATTGTGCAAGCCTAGTCAGATGAAGTAGAGTTACTGGCTCCATCACCAATCACAGATGAATTGTTAAGAGAAGAGTCTAAATCCAAAAACCATTAGGGGTGTCAAGTTTTATATTCTCAGGGAGGCCCTTCAAAGTATCAACCACCATGAGGATGCACGTGAAGATCTTCCATGACAACAAGGTTTTAGCATAAATGGAACCATTGTTGTGACAATCACTAGAATCAAAACTCTCATTGGACCACTACATCAATATGTCAGGTGTCTTCATTGAGCTGATGTATCTATAAGACATGTGTCTTCATGGGACTATTATACTCATAGGTTTTAGGCTTTCACTTGATTGCAATATGAGCTCACCTTGTTGACAAAGGTGTGATAATTTTACATACATGAAAACAAAAAAAGCACTAGCAGGCCTTTTTGGCTTGTTTAGGTTTTTGGCTTTTCTTTTCTTATCCTTCTTTTTACTAGATCTATCCTCTTTGGTAGCACGCTTCCATTTTTCAAATTTTCTATTAAGATTAAGAAGAATCAAGGATATTTATTGAATAATTAAGGACATTAAATAATCTAAAATGATTCACAAAATTAATTGATAATTATTGCTAGTTATTTAGGTGAACCTTGCTTTAGAAAATTTTGAACCACCTAATGTATTTTAGCAACTCTATTTTGTTCGATCACGAGTGCATTCTTGCATATTTTACAGAATACTTGACCTATAAAAGAGCAAAACTTCACAAGCTAATGAGAACTATAAAGATCATGAAACCACACATATTTTCCAAATAATGAAGAATTAACATGCCTTTAATCCTTATTGAAGTTGTCAGTCTCAAGGTACATACTAAAAACACAAAAGAACTAGTTCAAAAAGAACACCAAGTTACCATGATACCACTTACATATTAAAAACACCAACTAGTCCAAGATACTGAGATGTCACCAACATACTAAAAACATAAGAGAAATAGTTCAAAAAGGGCTCTCAAAGAAAAGGACCAATAAAGAAGAACTCTGTTCATTATACCCATCATAATACAAAGTGCAGAAGAAAGTACTATTTGCATCACAACCTATCTACTACCACAAAAAAAGCATAGGTACATGTTTGTACTAAGCATCTAAAATCCATGATTGATTCTTATATAGAAATCCCCAACCCCAAATACATAAAGGGCTCATACATAAAAGAGTTGATCATACATAAGAAGAACCAAAACTTGTAGCATGACTAGGAAAGGAAACCATGTAACATTACTTGTAACAAAAATATTTTTAACAAGTTGTGTTATGTTAAATTAGTTACTATGAAGAATATTGTGATGGGTAGTGAGATATCATCTTACATAACTATAGAGATATTTTTTCATAGAGATGTGTAGAAGAAAACAACATCTAAGAAACATTTTCCATTTCTAAAGAGAAAATAGAGTCAACACATGTCAATATAAAAAGTCTGTAGAGGAATCTGAATCTAGATCTCCACAATGAAACTCAATGCTTTAAGTTTTACCAATTAATTGCAACCTAAAGAACCAATCATTTACATCAAATGAATAGATATTTACATCAATTGAAACACTATGCTCAATCTGAAACTTTGTGTAGTACAAAACGACAACAAAATTCTATAATTTTTCACTTTGAGGATTTTACCAAAATATCAACATGTTACAGACAATAATCAAGTTTGAAAATCACGCTGATCTAGCTAAAGGAAATTAGGGTGGTCATGACATATCCAAAAAGTAACAAACTCCAATGGTCCAATTATATTCTAATCCCCCCATATAAAGACTTTTTTTTATTTCAAACATAACAAAACACAATAATATGCTAACTTGCTGCAACAATTAATAAGGATAGTTTATCCAATAGTAATATTAAATTGGTTTCTAAATGCCAAACCTGATATAATACTATGAAATTTTATTCATAATTTGATTTGAATCCTTCCTTTGTTCAATGGCTTCTTCTTATGACTTCAAGATAGTCACAAGCCAAGAATTGATACCATTTGAATCTCAGTGGCCCAATAACATGAACCAAAAATTTCTTTCAAATGTCTAATACATTGAAATCTAAATAGATTATTTTATGAAATAGTTAATTAGATGGATAACATAAGAGCAACAAAAATCTTAAAAATAGTCAAATATAATTTATTAGTTAATATCATAAATATGAACTCAGGACTAAATCTTATGTCATCCATTTGTTCTATACTCCAACCAGTAGGATGGCCTTTGGCTGCCAATAGCTAGAGAGTGAGCCAAAGCATTTACATATTCTCCTCCTCTCACTTTTCATATATCTCTTCCACAATCTAGCTCCTTGTTAACATTTTTGGGTAGGTTATTACAAGATTTTTAGTTATGAATCTTTAACTTCTCACAAAAAAAATCCTAACACATAGTTGGCACAACCACTATGACTTCAAATTCCTTTAACTAATAGAAAATTTGGCACAACATTGAATAAATTAAAAAATTTTCAATATTGTCTTGTTACATTGGTGCATAATCATTTGGAATCATCAAATGGATCCCACAAACATTATGGATATTATCATATTAAAACACAAGCAAATGACATGGTTTGATTTTATTGAGGTACCCCTACACCATCTTGTCATCTACCTTAGTGTCTTTTTATGGGATATTGAACAGGAAAAGCACCTTCAATGTGGCATTATTTAGAATTAGATATTATATATCATTTTTAACATTTAACATGCAACATACATATTCATAAATAGGAAAACATCCATAAGTTGATGGGTCTTAGGATAACATGTCAACCTCCAACAATATATATCTTAGGATGTATATAGAAAGTTAGTGTTGTGGATCAGATAGGCGTAAGGAGTTAGTGCAGTCACAAATTAAAATGAAACAAATAAGGAATGATATGAAGTTTGAATGGTGAGAAGAAATGTACAGTAGAAGGGAAGCTAAGCCTTAATAAGGAGAAATAAAGAAAACTAAATACATATTAATACCATAATCACCATAATACCAAAGGTGTCAGTTGATGGACACAAGAATTAATGATACCAATTTTTTCAAGCTATTGTAAGACAATATAAAATGAATATGGTCTATACTAGGTTTACATAGATAGAAGTATATTAAGAAGGGGATAGACACATTACTATATGGGATCACTAATCGATACCTCCACCAATCAGTGAACAAATGAAATGACAGATGAGAAAGGATTCTAGTTGGCAAAACAAAGAGAACCCCAAAAAATATTCTCAACCTGTCACAGACATTGTCCAAGAAATTATAAACTTCAATGTTACTTGAGGAGCTATCAATAACATACAATCATCATATGAGAAATATTAAAACAAACTATACAATACTAGTGATGATCTACATCTATCAAAATACTAAGAGAGGATAACTAATAATAATAAGTCTGGTGAAGAAGTTCTAGTCAGTAAGGGAAAGACACCAAGTATCTCAAAAATGTTCCTTTGCAATCATTTATAGAGTAGGTTCTTCTAAGTTCATCACATGAAACATAATTTACATTCCACTAGAGATCTAAGACAAACCATGAGACTTGATGTAATGTTGGGAGTTTCTATTATGTCATGCATAAGAACAATTTTGTTGAAGAATCAATAGAATCCTTGAAGCCATAAATGAATACATTGAATTTTCCTTTATTGTGAATTGTATATATAGGATTGATAAATACATTCTTAATAATAAAATAAAGATTGTGGATAATAGATCAAGTCATTAAGCTTAGAGAGAAGATTGGAGTGGGACAATACAAGACTACTTGATTAATCCTACATAGCTGGCTAGTTGAGTCTAGAAGGACTAATCAAGTAAGTAAAGTAGAAAAAGAAGAAATAATTTTTTTTAAATCATTTTTGATTCAAGGAAAGGGTTTAAATATATTGGGAATTAAACTTAGTTTGATAAGAGTATACATTAAGGAAGCAAGTTAGTCAAAAAGGGTGGAGGGACATTACACTTAGGATGAATATGGGTTAATTAAAATGAATTTTGTTTCTATGATTATTAGAGATATAATAGTTTTCACATTCTTTGTGCATGTTCACAAATGCTCCAATTAGATATGATGTTCAAATCTCTCTTGATTTTAGTTAAATCTTTTAGAAGGAGAGGTCCATTGGCATAATTGGACCCTAATCATTGTTGAGTATTAATATATATCATTTTTTGGGTACTCTTGCTTAGTACTGAGAAATTGTATTTTGTTGTAGGTATGCCTGGTACGACATATCATCTTTTAACACTTTTGTACTTCGAAAACGATTCAAAGTTTTCTTGCTAGTTCTTTCTCTGATGAGCCCTTGAACTAGTTTATTAATAAATATATTATATAAGTGCTATGTCACTTTTTGATTTAAAAAAAACTATCAATGAGTCAGAATTTTTTCTTTAGAATCTTATAAAAAACAAAGAATATAGGCAACATAAAAGTGACAATTAAAAATTAACATACACAACAAAATGATAATAATAAGATATTACAATACTATTCCAAACATTTAGAAATTGATAAAGACTTTTTTGTGATTGATGATCCATCTATGGTCATTGTCATCATTTGTTTAGTGTTACATTAATTCATAAGAAAAGACAAAGGGAAATATAGAATAAAAAGGCATTATGACTGCTATTTTTTATTTAGTAAAAACTTTGAAATTTTTTTCCATACTCACTTGTGCAGAGATGCTAAGGATAACATTGTAAGTTTATAGGAGGAAAATGACTAAACAAAAGGTGATTGGTCTTAATAAAGGGAAAAGAAAATGTAGAGAATAATAATTCATGCAATAAAAATAAAGAAAGACATTACCTAGCTCTCTTACATACACTTGGTCATCATCATTTCAAGGGATTCAAGATGGTGTTTTATGAACTATTGAATGAAGTCAAACTTCTTAGCTTAGATCTTCCTCACGAGCTATCTATTATTAAGCAAATAAATTTAAAGTGGGACTCCAAATAAAAAAGGTAATCTTATGCAATTATCTATTTGTGGTATGTGTTTTAAAGCATGCAGTAACTAAAGATAAAAGTGACTAACTAAATTATAGTGAATTAGAGTGTGTTGAGGAGCTGCACAACCATTCATCAAATATGTTCCAATATCTAGAAGGCATGGAAGAACTAGTCCACTAGAAATTTGGGGTGATATCCTAAAACTACAATCCAAAAATAGATTTTCTTTAGGCTCCCCATGAGCATCTTCAATCTGCGTATTTATGCAAATAGGAGATCAAAAATGTTTATGAATTTTTACAAGAATTGTTAAAAAAATTGGAGACCATGATAATTTAAGTATTTAACACTCATAATCAATTTTGGGATTTTAAAAATATATTATTCAGATTGTAGTGTTGGGTATGTATCTGGTGGATATAGCATAGTGTGTGAGAACTATTGATAGTATTGAACATCTTGGATTAGAGTGTCATTTTCAAAAGGAGATTAAATAAGCCATGGACTAAGTGAATAAAAATATCTCCTCTACTATGATTTTTCCAATAAATTCCCAGATTACTGACATTATGTTGACACTTCACTTTCCAAACATGTGGTAGGTACTAGAGTAAGAAAGGCATTGGATTTAGAAGGGAAAACCCACAACACTCTCAATGAGGATAAAAGTTTTAATGATAATATACAACTTGTTACTCCATAAGTTTATGTTGGTTGTTTACTTCTAAAACTATAGCAATCTCTTCATCTATCGCATTTAAACAACATATTCTATATTTTGTTTAAATAGCTACTCTAAAATCATACACAATTTTTTATCAATCCACCTTTAACAACATACTCTTAAGTGCTAACTTGCTTTATTTCTCATTTCTTCTCTAATGGCTATGATTTTATATGAAAGATCTAAACAAATGAAAGCTTTAAGATACATTGTTCAAACCATGATCTGATTCACCTTTTAACTGCAAATGTATGTTTGATTACAATAGGAATACTAGTGAGATAGGGTTTTGGTGAAGGGTGAGATGCAAGAAGGAAGGAGGAATGTGGTTCACAATCCATTAAAATCATTACTTTTACCTGGTGCTGATTAAAAATGTTGGAGCATATGGAAAAGTAGTAGCAATGAGGCTAAAGGGGTCTCAAACAAGATGGTTGGATATGACTAGAAATTGGGGCCAAATTTGATAGTGAGAGGCCAATCTATATATTTAGGAATTTCCTCTAAAATTGGAAAAGCCTCTAGTTATAGTTTATTACTTTCATTTATCATTTATAGTACTCATAAGGCCTAGTTTATGATATAGATATTATAGCCACTACCTTCAGACTTCTCAAAATATTCAGCTATACTGCAGATAGAAACACCACCATGAAAAGAAATTTTGGAATAGAGAGACAAAGAAAAAATGCACAAAATTAGATTGCAAATGGACCATAGAGGGTTAGAGGTACAATAAAAACTTAATTATAAATTTTCAAGTGTGAGAAAAGATAAAAATTTATAACTATTTGAATGTTCAAGGTGGGTTGCAAATTATTTGTGTAAATCAATATATATTGGGTCTACAACTCTAAATCATTTTGAGCTAAAATAATTCATATAGTAGCATGCTAGAAACTAAAATGGAGATACATATTGCCTCATTGCAAACAACTATAACCACTTTTTTACTGATATTTGTTTTGACTCGTTGGTAAATCTACCCTAGGATGGGTTAACCGACTTACAAAGATTGGGTCACTCTACAATTATTTGCTTCTAGAGGGTCTTCATGAATTTTCTATTTGATATGAGCCTTAATATCAAGCATACAAAGAAGAGAAAAAAAAGATTAAGAAACTTATTTTACTAGTTTCATGGTAGTAATGCTTGAATGACTATAAGATAGAGGCATCTTTTAGTTTATTCTATTCTCTTGACCTCCCCATTGAGAGGAAGTGTGCTTCAATGAGAATTGAAAGGTTCAGTGATGGAAAGGTAAGAGAGTTCATATTGAATCCTATTGTAAGAAAAGCATACTGATGAGTTTTTAAGTACCTAATAAATATTTTCTTTAGAATATTTTTTCATGAAGAAATTCAAATTGACCTTAGTGCTTTCTAAATCATATGTTATGGGTGAGGTTAACCCTTCCATCATAGTGCATGCTAGAAGTTTCAATATTTTCCATTATATATTTCTTAAAGGATTTTGAGATGATTTATTCCTTCATTATATATTCAATGTGCATTGGCAAGTGATGCAAGCACTCAGTTTTCTTTTCTTATAGTTTGGCTGAAAGCATATGCCAATACTATTAGAGAATTGAATCTAAATCAATTATAATGATATGTCTTGAGCATTCTTTTGTGTTAATCTTGATCAAATGGTTTGTATATAATTCCCTCTCTTGTAGAGTGGGAAGCCTAACTAAAATTGGATATATAAGTTTACATGTTTGATAATTGAGATGAATTTTGACATCTTTGCTAATACCTACTAAAGCCATTTGATCTCTCATATGGGTTCCACAAAGAGAATGGACTCTTGTCTTATAAGGGCCATATGTTGAGTAACTTGTTTTAGTTGGAGGGTTTTTTAATTAGTTTCATGTAGCATGATAGAAGTGTTAATACAATGGATATGTCATTTCTTCTTTCTCCTATCACAACTATGCTCTATTTTTTACAAGTTGGGCATGCACACAACCTTAAAACCAAGACAACAAGAGGTATCCAATTCATGTGTAGGCTACTGAAACTGTAATTTAAGGCTAAAAAAAATCCATGTATGTCAAAGATGAGGTTTTCAAAATTCCCAAAAATTTTCCCTTGAGAAATAGGGTTTTTAAATCTATCTCAAAATTTCTCCATCATTAAGGATTCAAATCCCCTCATTCAATCAAACATTAAAATAGGTTCTCTTAGTAATATTAATATCTTAGGCTTAGGGTTTATTCATTTTCATACTTCAATGTTAGTGCAGAGATCAATATGACAACATGTTGTAGAGCTCACAGGTCACAACTCTATAGATGGATTGCTATGAGTAAATTGAATGGAAGAATAATAGTTTACATATTAGAAGTGGGAAAAAAAAAAATGTTTGCTCCCGCTTGAAGTCCTTGCAAAAATCCATGTAAAACTGCATGTTTCCTAATTTGTCTATATTTCTTGTTAGAGATAATTAAAGAAAGTTCTAATTTTAATTTAATATTTTTTACAATTAAAAATTAAATATTTCCAACAATATATTTATTTTCTCTAAAATGAATTTTTTAAAATGCCATCTTGTATAGTAGTGAAAAATGAATCGTATCTTTTACTCACCATTATAAACAAGGGAGCAACAAACATAGATACTAAAACAACCACCCTAATGATCCCAACAAACAATTCTTGTCATGTGCCATGAAAAGCCAAAATAGAAACTGCAAAAATTGCAACAAACAAAACCACAAATCTAATGAACACTACTCCAAGGGCAAGAGATTATAGTGAAAATAACATTGAAAGAGTGTTATAAGATAGAAAGAAACCCTTGCACTTCAATTTTGCAAATTAATATCCATAAATGAACTTATTATTTATTGATACAATGCATTTTCATCAAGGAAGAAAACTATATGAGAGGCATATATCATGCATGCTTCCTTGTTTTTTCAACTTTTCAGTAGCCTCCTTACACTTATAAATAGAAAATAATTTAAATTTTTTAGACATGCTATCATTTCTTTTAAGAAAATTGCACTGTTTAGTCACAAAAATTGACACATGAAAACTAAATATTATGGAATCAAATTTTACTAGCATCAACACAGCTCTTGTGTAACTAAAAGGCTAGGCTTACCAAGGTTTCATAGCTATATTGTATACAATACCAGTCAAAATAACCCAAACATGCCTATCATCCAATGTAGAAGAGCTTCCCTTCAATTGCACTCTCTTCAACTAATCACAAATAAATATAAAATAGAAAATTTGGTGGAAAAGCCATACATATTTTTAAAGCTATACCATCAAAAAGAATTTACTGAACATATAGCAAGGCATCTCTTTAAATAATAGTCTCTTGATTTTAAAAATTACCTATTATCATCAATTGTAGAGGCTCCACAAATACAAATGTACATTCAAATTCATGACAATCATTAAAAAAAGATTTGAGGCTTCTATTTTTTAGTTAAAACTAGGCTTGCCTTCTCTTAGAAGATGAGTGACAACATTATCTTGTGATGCAACTATTCTCCTACACATATTGCAATGATATCTTATACCAAGCTTCTCCTAATCATTACATTCATGGGAAGTTGGGATTTCAACTGGAACAGTTGGTAATAGACAAGGTAGACTAGGATCAGCTTCAAATTTAGAATTGTCAATTTTTTCATACTACTCCTCTACTATCATAATAAATTCATCTTATATGCATAGATATATAAAAAAATTACATCAATCTCCTCATCCTGAAGAAAGAAAAAAGGTAACCAAAACATACTTAAAGAAGAGAAGGAAAATATTCATAGTTGAAACTCAAAATCTGATGAATGTGATCAAAACTCACATTGGCAGTAAGAGTAAGAGCTCCCTTTAAGTTGACAAAGCTTGGAGTCCAAGGGGATTCTAGTGTAGTCTAGAGATGTTGCTATTGTTTTTATGTCCACTTAAAAATTCCTACACTCCTTTATAATCTAACACCCACCTCTTCCAACTTCTTCATGTTCTCTATTCTTCCTCTAAATAAATAGAAAGACATGAAACTCTAGCACTCTTCCTTTGACAAATATTTCACCTCAAACATTTAAATAACCAAATTTCCACAAAAATCCTTACATCTTGTGTTAACCATAATTTTGTGTGGACTATCCTTCATAGTTGGCAAGCCAAGATTGGCCAATATACTACCTTCCCTACTAGCCCTCCACAAATCATCTAGCACTACAAGACACCTTTTCTATATTGACTTTTCATGGTTATACTTTCTATACATTCCTTACTTATTTCAATTTCCCCAATCTGGCCTCTTAAATCTAAGTGAATTATTATAATTTTTTTGAACTACTAAATTGTGACTACATGAACACACTTTTAGAAGATCGTGTAGAATATGTGAACAAATTTATTACAGTTTTTCCATTCTTTAGGTGTGTGTAAGTATTTGTTGATATCTGTGACAGAGGATGATGCATCATTTGGTTCAATATTTTCCATTGGTAGAAGGAGAAGATCAAAAGGACCAGAGATTTTGAGGATTTGATGTAAGGATAAGTGTCAGATGATGCATTCAATGATTTAATATTTTTTATCTCTTTTATTTAGAATGTTTTAGTTTTTCAAAAAAAAATCATTTTATTTCTCAGCAGTCTAAAAAAAATTGAAGGACATCTTGAATCATGGTAAGCCACTACTAGGTTTTTTGAATAGATAATTAAGGTATTTAACTTATGGAGAATACATAACTTCTCTTCATAATCCACAATTCCTTAATATGAGGTACTGTGGACATGGAGGCCCAATTCCCATTGTTATTCTAAATCTCACATGACTAGATTGGGTTCCTAAATTTCCTTTCAAGCTCCTATTTTTGGCTATCTTTGCAATCTGTGTGATGTAGAGCATCATATAACTTGCCTTCAATCCTCAAATCAAACATGAGGATTAAGGTCTTTAACCAATCAAATCCTTACTTTCTTAAACATCTTTAACATTAGAGGCATCCTTACCAAAGCAATATAGTTGTCATCAACTTCTTCAATAGGATTTTAATCCTTCACATCACTACCCAGTTCAAAGCCTTAGTCAATAAATTAGTTGATTCATCCAACCATTTAGAATACTAATTTTTAAAAAATAGTTTAATCCAAAAAGTTGTACTACTTAAATTTAGGCTTGATGAGCCTTGATAATACTCTCAATGGTATGTATAGGATCATGGTCAACCAAACTATGCTCTTAAGTCGCAATAAAAAAATAAAAAAATCAGGTTTATGTCAACTTGACATGCAAATTTCTACTTGTTATTGACTTTATATCAAAAAGTTGAAAGAAAAGAATCTCTAGAAAATTGAATCTAGTTTCTAAAATACTAGGACATATCTCAAAAAAGTAAAAATTGATTGGTCAAAATTTTGAATTTTAATACAATATTACAAAAATTCCAAAATAAAAATAAGAAGTAGATGTATGTCTGACCAGCTTAATCAAAATCAAATGATAATATTTTTTAATAATATTCTAGATATAAGTAGTAGACTAATGACTATATGTGACACATATTTTTGGGTATTTTTTCTAAATAAATAATTTTTGACTTTAGTAATTTTGGAATAAAAAAACTCTCGTGTCTGACCACCTTAACTAATTCAAAACTCTACAAAATACAATTTTTCTTTTTCTTTTTTCCTCATAGTAGAAGAAACATAGAATGAGATGCATCTTTTGGATTTTAAAATGTTGTACCATTTGAAAGTTATAGTTGTTTTTCAAGTAATGTGTCAATTAGCACTTTATACGTAACTCCATTAGAAAATAAGTAATAGTTACTTGTTAAACTCATAATTTGAAAAACCTTACATTTATGGAAAGATAAGAACACTCTTAAGAAACCCTTTTCATTTCATCAAATTTTGGTAAAAAAAAAGTCATTAGCTACATGTTTGAAGTAAAAATCACATTAAAATAGGCCAAAAGCACATTTTTAAGATGTTTTTAAAGTTGACCATATAGGTTTGGTATCAAAAGATATAGTAGACCTTATAAAGATATTAATTGTTTTCATTTAGTATTAGGGTGGGTGGGAAAAAAGTTGGAATAGATTTTGAAATGGTTTGAGATATTTTAGAATTACAAATTTTTTAGATTGCCACTTTTTGGCACACCATGATCCTAGACATACCCTCAAGAAAAATTTTACAAGTCTGAAATTGATTTAAATTTAGGAAATTGTCTCCAACTTGTAGCTATATGCATAATTAAGCTTGACTAAATCCTCACAAAAATAATTACAATTCTTAATCCTCCATGAATCCTTGAAAAATGGCCATGAATGAGAGAAATAATGCTTGAGAATAATAGTTCAATGATGAAAATTTTCATTTTCATGTTGCTTTAGCTATATAAGTTTCAGTGGTTGTATTTGAAGTTTACGAAGGGACTTATCTCATTACAGAAGTACATTTTTTTTATTAAGGAAAGTAAGTTTTAATAGGGTCTAAAACCCATAAAATACAAAGATTTGACAAAAAAGAATGCTTAAAATATCAAAAGAAACTAAAAGCAACCAACTAAAAAAGCTCCCCACACTAAAGTATAAAACTAGTAAAAAGTCAGGGAGTCAAGACAAAAAACTAGGGCTAGCCAAGAAAAGCCAGGGCATTAAGGAGATATCTTTTAGCATTTATGTTATGTTGATTTCTAGCTCCAACAATCTACCCATCACCTTCTTCATGTCTAAGAGTTCCTAGTGAGATTCCAAGGTGTCTTTCTTCCTCAAGCTAGATTTAGTATGCTTCCTCAAGATATCATCAAGGGCTCTATCCTTTGTATTGTGGGAGATAAGGTCTTCCTTATTGATTCTTTGCTCCTCCATTTTGTTAATGAGAAACTTAGTATTCTCATTGGCCTCTTTGAGAATATTATAGCTTTGTTCCACTATAATCTGCATTGATCTCTCCATCATTTGAACATTGTTCTTGACCTCCTCCACTCTATTGTCCATGCTCTTTTCTTCCTTTGATATCCTATTTTTCAAGCTGTAGTTCTCCCTTTCCAAGCTTCTCACCCTATATTTGAGCTCTTATATTTCATGAAAAATCCACTTGGTGGTGCAAAAGCTATCCACCACATTGTTTTTGGCAATGTTGAGGACATCCATTTCTAGGTTTTCCTTAGTGGTCTTGCTAAAAATAACCAAGGTAGGGTTGATCAACTCTTCCATTTGGATTTTTCCCTCTTCACTCTCTTTGACTAGATTTTGATTAACTCTCTATTGATCCCCACTTTAGAAAAAGACGTGTCAAAATTATGCCACACCACATTCCTATCCTTTCCTTTGATTGAGCATCTATATATATTGGTTCTAAATTCCTCATAGCCCTTCTCCTCTTCCTCCCTTTCACTCTGATTGAGGTCCCCTTCCACCCATTCCTTCTCCACCCTCTTTTTATCCTCCTTGTCCTCTGAGAGTTTTTTTTTCTAACCCTTGGATGTCTAGACATCGCCATATTTGTTTGTTGACATTTTGATGGTGATGATTCTCTTGCCCCTCTCCCTCTCCATTTTGATGGTTTTTTTTACTAGAGCTTCTCAGTGTGGAATCATCCCTCTCTAAGTTAGTATGCATCTCAAGGCTATCCTCTATATTAGAAGGAAAATAATCCTCTTTTGACTCTTTGAAGTCCCCTCTAACTTTCTTGCCCTCCTTCCTATTCTTTATTTTTTTTCACATTGTACTAGCTTTAAAAATATCATAGATTAACAATAATAGTTCCTCATGGAGTGTTAGATTCCTACCATGCTTCTCTTGATAATCATTAATGTTCTCATTCATAGAATAACAGAGGTAGAAGGGGATAGAATTCTTTTTAGCATACCTAAAATGGTTGAGTAACATAAAGTGGTAGGTGAAAAGGTAATTAAATTTGGTGTCGAGGGTGATATATTTGATGATAACTCATAATATGAACCTCCATGGTGGATTGATGGACCTCGAAAGATAATGAGTTCCTCTCTTCACCAATGCCTTTTTTCCCTCTTGATCCTTTGTGAATTCCACCACCGCTCTCCTTGACATTTTTCTCTCTCTAGAATTTCCTTCCCAAGATGAGAATGCTAGTAACAATGGAAATGACATCCTCTATCACTATGAAATCCACCCCATCAATTTTAACTATTTCCTCATTTAGCTCTTAAACATAGTCTTGGTAATGAAGGGTTTCCAACCATGGAGCCATTCAATGAAATTCATGATTTCCCCTTTTTTTCAGAATGTTCCACACCTTGGAATATCTATGCCATTTCTGGGCTTCACCCTCTAGTTCCCTCCTATGTCTTTCCCCTAACATGATATCTTCCTCAACACAAGCTCTATTTCTAGTATTAAAGCCCTTCAAGTCTAAAAGAACTTTGGTACTCCTCATTTTCTTGGACCTTTTTCCCACCTTATGAATTTTTTGCCCAAATTTGATACTTGAAATAAGTTTATAGATATTATTGATGGGAGAAGTATGAGTGCTATCATACTTCCATGTCACATTTCTAAACATTCCTCATAAATCACTAAAAATCATAATAAATTCAGATATTATATTTCTAACCAATCCCCATAACTCATTAGCAAGCATAATGGACTTTTTATGATACCTAATCTAACCTAGATCCTTTTCCTTTCGATTAACTCATCAATTTTTGATAGGATATTATAACCATTCATCCACTTAGCCACTTCATTGCACTTGACTTCCCAATTATCCAGTCTATTTTCCACTTGGTTGGCTTCCCAATACTCATGTGTCATGTAGGTTTTTCTAAAGGTCTTGAGATGTTGGATGCATTCATCAATGATATTCTTAGTCATCCATGTTGGCTTGTTCTTCTCATTTACGCAATCAATAATATTTTTTAAATCTCCTTCTAGTCAAAGATATTTCACTCCCATTTCTTTCACCTATTTAATAGTATGGTGAGCCAAAATAGCCTCTGCATAATGATTAGTTTGTATTCTAAGGGGGACAACAACCACAACAATACCTTTACCAAAAGCATTTATGATGATGCCTCCCACCCTAGCCTTTCTCGAGTTGCCTTTTTTTGCCCCATCAAAATTAGTCTTATGCCATCTCTTTGGCGAGAGAGTCCATTTGCATCCATCACTCTTGTTATTGTCCCTATTCTTTGTAGAGAGAGAGGGGGAAGGACCTTTTATATTAATGTAGTTTTCCATCAATGCATTAAGACATTTGTGGAAAATAATGTCTACCTTTGTTTCTTTATCCCAAAAAATTTTATTGTTCTGCTCTTTCCAAACTCCCCAGCATACTTGTGGTAAGGTCCAATTCCACAAAGCCATGGTGTCACTCCCTAACATCCCAAGGTGCCATTGTTCAAAGAGACCCAAAATGTTGGAAGTGAAGCACCATGACATGTTGAAAAAATATAGGAAAAGAGACTAGATAGTGCTAATGAAAGGACAATGGATAAAAATATTTTCAACACTCTCATAGTGATTTTTTCATAAAATGCATCTATTAGGCATCATATTTCCCCTCTTGGTGAGATTTTCCACCATAAGAATATGGTTTTGGAGAATAATCTAGAAGAAAATATCAATTTTTTGGATGAGCCCTAGGCACCAAGCTTTGGCCCACATAGGGGTCAGGCTAAATTTTCAAAAAGTCTCATAGCCAAAGGCCACAGTATAAATGTCATTGATAGTCCCCCCTAGAAAATGGAATCTTTGTTGTGTGACAAAGGAATATGCCTAATCATGTCCATCAATAGTTTCAGCTCCTAGGACATCTTAGCCAAATCATCCCGTATTATGGATCTTGTAGTCACTCACCCTATTCCCAAATATTTCAATACAAACATTAGCCCATATGTTAAAAGGCTCTATCCCAAAGAGGTCCAAATCTAAGTCATTTGTCATGCAAGAAAGAAATATCTTCACCATTACCTAGTTTCCATTTTTATTTCTAGGCTCTATATCCCAAAGAAGTCTATATCTAAGCCATTTATCATGCAAGAAAGAAATATCTTCACCATTACCTAGTTGTCATTTTTCTCTCTCAAAGGTTAAGCTCTTCATCTTTAGGAGACCATTCCATATGTTAGAGCCCCTAGGGTCAAGATCCCTACTGATGAACTATTTTAGATTGAGCTTAGTAGCATGATTTAGCTTTAGAATATCTCTCCACTCACCATTGGAATTGAAGAGTCTTCAATTATATTTCACTTGAAGAGCATAGTTGAACTATTTCATCTTTCTAATCCCTGGTTCCCATTTTTTATTTAGTCTAAAGATGTTCTCCCAATCCACCAGAGGGTATTTTTTGTTCTCATTGGTGCCTAACCATATGAAATTCCTTTGAATATCTTCCAAGTGATTAACCACCTTAGAAGGGATAGAGAAGAGGCTAAGAGAATAAGTGGTTAAGTTCTACAAGGTGGATTTAATTAGAAACACTTTGCTAGCCTAACTGAGATTGATGTCTTTCCATCCTGCAAGCTTTCTATTGAATCTGTCAATGAGATTCTCCCAAAAGCTATCAGGAGGTTTAGTCCCCAAGGGGAGGCCCAAATAAATCGAAGGGAGGGCCCCAATATTATAACCCAAAATGCCAACAATTTTCTTTTGTCTATATAAAGGGGTGTTGAAGAAGAACACCAAACTCTTCTCCTAGTTGATGAGCTACCTAGAGGCCTTGGAATAAGTGTTGAGGATACTTTTCACAATCCTAGCTTCTCTAACTGAGGCCTCAGCCCCCAAAATGGTATCATCAATAAATTTTGAGTGAGTGAAAACCAAAGGATTGGAAGAAGGTTTGAGGCCCACTAAATCTTCTCTTCTTCTTTTGAAATGTATTAGCCTACCCAAACCTTCAGCTAGAATGATGAAGATGATAGGGGATAAAGGATCACCATGAAGAAGGCCTTTAGAGGATTTGAAAAGGTTAGAGGGTTTCCCATTAACAATGACTACAAAGGAAGGGGTGGAAACCAATTGAGATATAATCATTCCCACTCTAGCATTGAAACCAAAAACTTTAAGAATGTCATCCAAAAACTCCCAATTCACCCTATCATAGGCCTTAGATAGATCAAGTTTGAGTAGAAAACCATCCTATTTAACAAATTCAAGGGAATGAATAACTTCATGAACCTTAATAATGGAGTCCCAAATTTGTCTACCAAGGACAAAACCTTATTGTTGAGGTGCAACAATCTCTGGAAGTAATTTGATAACTCTATTAGTTAGGACTTTCATAAAAATATTATAAAAAGAATTACAAAGGATAATTTATCTAAAAGAGCTAAAAGAATCTACACTAGTGACTTTAGGGATCATAACAAAAAAAAGTAGCATTGATTTCTTTCAACGAGTTCCTAGCATCAAAAAATTCCTACAACTTTAACAAGATCAAATTGAATAATTTCCCAATACATATGGAAGAAAAAGATAGGAAAACCATTAGGGCTAGAGGCCTTCTTAGGAAGCAAAGAAAAAAATACCTCTTTAATTTCTTCAAGCTTTGGGATAACCACTAAGGCCCAATTTTGAGCATCACTAATAACACTGGGGATAGTGTTAAGAATAACATTTTGGTCCTCTTCTAAAAAATTAAGGTCTTTAGTGAAGATTGAAGAGAAGTACCTAATAGCCTCCCCTGCTATCTCATTATCTTCCCTGATAGTGTCATTCCCCTTTTCAATCTCACAAATTTTGTTGACAACCCTATGTTTCATAGTGGATAGGTGAAAGAATCTTGAGTTTTTGTCCCCTTCCTTTAGCCAGACTAACCTAGACCACTACCTCCAAAAAATTTTCCTCTTTTCCAATTATGTTGTGAAGATTAGAAAGGATTTCCTTCTTAGAATTCATCTTTATATCATCATAACTCCAAGTCTAGATCTCTTCCTACACCTTAGCAAGTTCCTCCACAATCCTTTCTTTAGTCTAAAAATTATTGCAAAATTTCATTTTATTTTATTTTTGAATTTCTAACCTAATGAATCTAAGTTTCTTGGAAACCTTGTACATGGTTGTTCCATTAACCTCTATACCCCACCACTCCTTGATTTTATCAAAAATACCTAGGTGCATGGATCACATCTTCTCAAATCTAAAGGGGAAAGATTTCTTTCTTTTAACTTTATCAATAGTAAGAGAGATAGGGGAGTGGTATGATCCAAAACAAAAAAAATATGAAAGCTTGGATTGAAATTGACACATCCTATCCAAAGTTAAAAGGGCTCTATCCATCTCACTTGGATGCATTATGGGCCAATTCTCCTATTGGACCAAGTAAATTTACATCCCCTGAGATTGACATACACTAGGGCCAAGTCCCTTATCAAGTTGGTCAAGTGTTTCCTGCTATCCACATCAGATAATAACCCACCTATCTTCTTAGAAGCCAAGAGAGGATTATTGAAATGCCCATTATAATGCCCTTTAATTCACCCATTTGGGCTACCAAATAAAAAAAAAATCCAAAAAAATCTTCTTCTATTCTTAGTTTTAGGGGCACAAATATTTAGAAGAAACCATCTATCTTGAGTCATAGGATTAAAAAAATTCATGAGCAAAATATTACCACTATCAAAGATAATGTTGGCTTCAAAGCCTTCCTTCTAGATTGTTAGAAAACCACCTGAAGCTCCATCTGAGTCAGTAATTGTGTTCCTCATTTCTTTAACAAAAAGAATCTTTTCAATTTTCTCCTTCTTCATTTTAGTTTCCTAAATTAAAAATAAATCTAGCCAATGATCCCTAATTATATTCCTAAAAAATTTCTATTTGTGGATTCCATTGATTCCATGAATGTCCTAGGAAACAATCTACATGCTTTATTTTGGTTGTAGGATTCTTGGATGGTTCTTTGGGTTTCAACCAAAATGTTCCTCCTTGTTTCTTCCTTTCTTATTTGATTCTTGTTCTTCCTACCTAGGGTACTAGATTTTCTTTCAGTGTTAGCTTTAATCCTACTCCTTGTCACTACAAGTGAGACTAGTGAAGGGTCCCTATTGTTTTTCTTTCTCTTATGATTAACTAGTATCCATGGGTTCTCATTTACTTCCTTGTAGTTATCAAAAAGGGTCTCCAAGTGGGAAAGGTGACTAGGAGTGGTGGTCGAGACCCTTTCAAGGAATCTATTGACCGTTGAAGGGGAGACCTCTTTGTTTTCGCTAAAGTTGAAATCTTGTGAAAGAGGTTGTCCCAGCACCTCCATAAGAGCCCATCCTAAGTCTAGAATGCAAGAAGCATCATTGGTATCTATCTTTGTGGTTTCCTCAAAGAAATTTTTCCCTACACCCACTATATTACCAGCCACATCCTTCCCTCCATTCTCCTAAGAGGTGATTTTGGGACTTGGCTCAACACCTATCAGGACCTTGTTACTATTTTTCAATGAAGCCTTTTGTTGTGCCTCCTTGGATTCTTTATTTCCTTCCATAGTGTTATGTTCCAGTGGAGGTTGCATCTTATCATTTTCTCCAATGGCATCTCCCCCTAGGACCTTTCCTTCTATAGTTTTTTCCTTCCACGCCTTTCTTGGTGCATCAACTTAGTTTAGGGATTTGTGTTGGTTGTCCTTGTTCTTTGCTTGTTTGTTTTGAGCTTTATTTATCTCCTACCTTTTTGCAATGAAAGTAGGAAAAAGTAACATTATCATAGTTAATCTTCTAGACTCATCTACCTAGATGAGACTAAAACTCAATCACTTGAGGCATATCCTATCATTTAACCACTCCCATGCAAATTCTAGCATATGTGAGTCTTTTCTTGGTTGCAGTGATAGCATCAATGGATAGAAATTCCCCAAAAGAGTTGGTGATGCCATCAAGAACATCTTCATGGTGATATTCTAAGGGATTTTCTAGCAACCTGATCAAGACTAGGGCCTGGGTTAGAAAATCAATATTTAGGTCTAGGTTGGAAGTCCACTTTTGAAGTATTAGTGTAGATTTTCACATCATCCAATTATTGACAAAAAGAATCTTGGAGTAATCTTCTAGGTAGAAGAACTCAAAAGACCTAAATTCTTTTTCCATAGCCATTACTTCAACCTAACTTTTCAACTCCCATTTGTTTCTAGCAAAAATCCTTACCAGATCAATATCTGATTAGGGGCCAATAAATTCTGCCACTAGGGTAGTAGTCATACGTAGAATGTTATGGTCAATCATTTTAGTAGGGACTTCTAAGGTGAAAATCCCCTTATCCTTATCAGATTTATTAATGGTCTTCGGGAAAGAGGATTTACCTGATGGTTTGACTCCTGATAGATTATTCCATCTTAGAGAAAAAGAATTTACCTGATGTTTTGACTCCAAATAGATTATTCCATCTCCCCCAGGTCCTTAGGGCCCCTCATTCTAATATCCTTGGTAAGGAAACAAAGATAATCTTTTCTCTTGGGTGTGGCTGCAAAGCACATGGGTCCCCATCTTCTGTTGCATCCTCCTTTCCCTTTTTCTTGTCATGTTCAAGGCCCATAGACTGGTTTCCCTACCCCATCTTGGCATTATTCTTGTTTGAAATCCTATTCAAAATTCCTCTCCACTCCACTATGATCTGCTCCATCTACTCAAGATAACATTTGGTAGAAGTATATGTTACTATTCATGCACCAAAGAACAAAATGAGCCTTGAAATGTCTAGCATAATTGATGTAGGGCACTCTGACCATGTCCCATAGAATCTTGAGTCTTATTTAGTATATTTTAAGTCTTGATATATTAGGAATTAGTTGTTTCATATCATGTTGTTAGGTCTTCAAATTAAGGTCATGTTGACTAATTTCATATTTTAAGTATTATGAGTCATAGTGAGTAAAAAGTGGAAAAATATCATGCAAAGGCATAAATGGAATATATGATAGTGTCAATACATCATAAGATGATGATAAACCTTTTTGTTGAACTGTGATTGAAACTATCATTGTTGAAGAATGATAAAGAAAGGAGATTATTGATAAAGAATGTTTTTAATCATTGTTTTGTCACTGATGTCAAACCTACTATTTATTGGAATGACAATTTCTTATATGATCCAAGTACTATCTCTTAGTTAATTAATAAGGAGGAGTTAATCAATTAGATATAACAAAAGTACCTAAGGGAAAAGTTGAGTTATAATGTTTTTATGAAGTACAAGGATCAGTTAAGACATTGGTAAAATGATGTATTGTTAACATACATGAAGATACAAAGGTTTGTCACACTTAGAAACATTAGAAGAATAAGTTGTAACAAGGCTATTTGCGAAGCTTGACTAAATTTAGTAGTGGGTGCTAAGCAAGTTACTTGATGTCGAGCAGATTGCCTTGTAAGTGCCAAGCAAATGTAAAATCTAGTGTGTACCGAGTGAAAGTGTTTAGGTGCTGAGAAAATAGTTAGTGCCAAGAAAAGTTTAGATGTTGAGCAGTGAAAATGTAGTTGGTGTTGAGCATCAGTAACATTTAGTGGATGCCAAGTGAATCCACTGAAGGTGCTAAGTAACATAATATGTGTCAAGCACAAGTATTTCAATAGTGCCAAGTTGTTGCATTATTTGAAAAGTTAAAGATTTACATATCTAAGCTGATAATGTTGTTACATTGAATTTTGTGAACTAAGTGGAAGATAAGGATGATGAGCTAGTGTCACAAAAAAATATGTTAATTGTTTTTAGGTGAATACAGGTGGATTTCACATAATATTTCTACAAGAAAAAAATTAGAGGGAAAGCTACATCATATCTTTCTAAATCAATTCAAATCCAAGTATGAGTGGGAAGAATAGAGTGGGAAATGTATTCCAAATTTCTACTTAAGAATTTGTATTTCAAAGAATCAAGTAGAGAGTGGTTAGAGTGTGTTGCTGCTAGAGTGTGAAATGTCAAGAACAAGACATAGTGAGGAAGAATAGAGCATAGAGACTCTAATTCAATTAAGTGACCACAAAGAGGAGATTACATTGGCACAATGAGCAAGAAGACTTAAGGAGATAAATATTGAAGGGAGGAAAAGCTATCAGAGCTATAGAGATAGAAAGCCAAGCAAATTTGTGAGCTAAATTGTGATCTAACATTTGCAAGGTTGAGTTGTAAGTTGTATCAAGTCAAAAGCCCTTAATTGTTACTCTCTTACAATTGTATTAGTTGAGGAAAAATCCTATGGACTTAGGTTAGCTCAAAAACCATTGAGAAATCCTTTAATAGGTTGACATTCCAAGTTGAATGTTCTAAAGTCCTTTAACTAGGCACACTCCTAATAGGGTGTTGAAATTCTTTAACAGGGTCACATGGAACAATGTGATGTAGCCTTTAACAGGGCTAGCCTTTAATAGGGCATCACTTCAGAAGGGTGAGAAACAAGGTAGCATGTTACTACTCATTTTTCCCAAATTGGGTTTCCATGTAAATCACTATGTTATTTGTTGATTTCATGAGTTTCATTTCTGCATATTGATTTATTAGTAACTTGCTAGGATGAAGGATTAAGCTTGGATGCATTGTAGTTTGAATGGGCTCATTATACTTAGTGAAAAAGTTTGATTATGTAATTTTGGACCTTGAATAACTAATTTACCACCGCCCCCCCTCCAAGTTATTCTAAAACATTTCTAACAATTGGTTTTAGACCCATTTGCTGATTTGGCTTAAAGGTACTTGAAGTAAGAAAGATCAAGATGCCTAAGAGGGAAGCTCACAAGCTAAATAGAGATAAATTTGCAACATGGTAGCATTTGATGAAGCTACACCTTGGATCTATAGGTGATCATGCACAAACAATAATCACATTAGAACATGTTGATCTAGCTGGTGCTCCTACTATAGAAGATATGAAGAAAAAGAAGGAGCATAATTAGGCTATGATGGAGATAGCCTCTGCCCTCAGTTATGTCGAGTCCGATGACATCAAAGGATGTAAATTTGCATGCCAAATGTGGGAAGACTTGTCAAATATCTATGGAGGAGATGAAAATGTCCAAAGAGAAAAAAGAGAAAGCCTAAGAGGAAAGTTTGATGAAATAATAATGGAGGAAGTTGAGAATATTGCTCAATATGCCTCTAGGATAAAAGAGGTAGTAAGTACAATAAGAAGTGCTAATGGTACTCTAGATGATGAAACTATTAATAGAAAATTCTTGAGAACCTTGCTCTTTGTTTATGCTATTAGAGTTTTAGCCATACAAGAGTTGAGATGCATACCAGGGACCAAACTCTCTCTTGAAGGAATAATGGGTAGGCCTACTACATTTGAGTTATCTAACTTTAATAACTACAAACCTGAGAACCTTGAATCTACTTTCAAGGCAAAGCTATTGTTAAAGGACGAAAAGGAGGTAAAGCCAAAGAAGAAGAAAAGAAATATCAAAGATCAATCCAGTGATAGCAACATTGATGAGGAGGATGTAGAACAATTGGAAGCATTGCTGGCTAGAATATTTCATAGAGGCAAAGGTAAATTAAAAGGTAAGCTTCCTATATTTGTTTCAATTGCAATGAAATAGGTCATATTTTGCAAGATGTCCACAAAGGAAGAACTAAAAAGAAGAAAACAAATACAAGAATAGAAGAGAAGATGATAGTAGAGACCACAAGAACAAGGGTAAAAAGTGCTACATTATTGAAGAAGAAGATTATGATGAGAATGATGATGAAGTTGTCTATGTAGCCATGAAAGATGAATCAAATGATGATGAGTCAATAGCATTGGTAACTTGTGTCAACAATAATGATAAGTGGATCATAGATAGTGGATGCTCTCATTACATGACTAGAGATAAAAGTAAGTTTGTTACCTTTACTCAATATAATGCTAATAGTGTTAGATTTGGAAATGATGCTCCATGTCTAATCAAAGGAAAAGGTAGCATTAAATTTATAGAGAAAATATCATGTGATAATGCATATTATGTTGAAGATCTGAATTATAATTTACTGAGTGTGTCATAGTTAGGTAATGTAGGATGCAAAGTGGAATTTGGAAAAAAAACTATTAAAATCTATGACACTAATAGAAATATGATAGGAAAAGATGACCAGACTAGAAGTAACTTGTTTTACCTAGATATGGAAGATGCTACTTGTCTTTTTGTAAGATTTGATGATGTGTGGCTATGGCATAAGAGACTATGTCATGTAAATTTTGATAATCTAATTAGCATTAGCAAGATGGAGAAACTCAGGGGTTTGCCAAAACTAAAGAAGCCTGACAATGCAATGTGCAAATAGTGTCAACTAGGGAAGATGACAAAGTATAGTTTCAAGAGCAAGACCTATACTTCCAAACAAGTACTAAAGTTAGTTTATACTAACTTATGTGGTCCAATTGAATTGCAAAGCTACAAAAAAGATAGATACATAATGCTATTTGTGGATGATTACTCTAGAATGATGACTGTCATGTTCTTGAAGCAAAAGTCTAATGCATTCCAAATGTTTAAGTGGTACCTAGTGAGAGTTGAGAAGGAAATAGGAAAAAGATTGAAATGCCTAAGATCTAATAGTAGAGGTGAATTTACATCAAGAGAATTTGAGGTATTGCAATGATAAAGGAATCAAAAGGTAAACATCAACACCTAGACCTCAACCACATAATGGTATTGCAAAAAGGAGAAATAAATCAATGATTGACTGTGCCCAAACCTTGATGATGGAGAAGAAGGTTGCACTAAAGTACTAGAGAGAAGCTATAAGTATATCAATCTACACCCTCAATAGAGTTCAAATCAAGAAAGACACCAATACAACACCTTTTGAACTATGGTATGGTCACTCACCTAATGTTAAGCATTTGAAAATGTTTGGTTGTAAGTGTTATATTCTTAAAGAGTCTAGGAATGGAAAATTTGATACAAAAAGTGATGAAGGCATATTCCTTGGATATTCCACTAGAAGCAAAGCTTATAAGTGTTTAAATGCTAACACTAACAAAGTTGTGCAAAGTGAAAATGTAAACTTTGATGAGCATGTGAAATTTCATGATAATGAATCCATCAAGAAAGTAGAAAAATACAAATCCTTTGTATAATTCTATGAAGGAATTTCTAATGAAGAAGATGTTTCTAATCAAATTGGGAATCAACAAGAAATTTTAGTATTTGCTGAGTCATAGCTAGTGAGTGTCGAGTTGCATTTAGATGTTGAGTTGCAGAATAAAGGAAATGTACATTCTAATTCTAAAATCATTACAAATGAAAGAGATGTAGAGTTACCTAATATATATGTGCATAATGACTCTGATGTTGAAAGGCCAAACATAGAAACAAGGTCATAACCTAGGCGATCAAAGTATGTGAGAAGGCACCATCCTACAGACTAGATCATTGGTGACAAAGAAGCCAAACCAATGATAATAAATACAATAAGAAGTGAAACATGTCTACTTAGGAAAGTTGAACCTAGGATAGTGAATGATGCACTACAAGATGATGATTGGTACAAAGCAATGAAAGAAGAAATAGAGTAGATTGAGAAGAATAAGACTCTGACTTTAGTTTCAAGACCAGCAGATAATAATACAATTGGAACCAAGTGGGTGTTCAGGAACAAGCTAGATGAAAATGGTGAGATCACAAGAAATAAGGCTAGACTAGTCTAGAAAGGCTATGCACAAGAAGAAGAATTGGACTATGGGGAAACATTTGCCCCTATTGCAAGAATGGAAGGAGTTAGGAACTTACTTGCATATGCTGCCTATAAAGGTTTCAAATTCTACCAAATGGATGTAAAGTTTTCCTTTCTCAATGACATACTAGAAGAGGAAGTCTATATAGAACAACTCAAGGGTTTTGTTGATTAAAAAAAGGATAAGATTTGCAAGCTGCACAAAGCTCTCTATGGATTGAAACAAGCTCCTAGAGCTTGGTATGATAAACTTCATAAATATCTAGTGAAGATAGGCTTTGAAAGAATAGGTGACAACAACAACATGTACATCAAGTTAGAAGAAGGTAAGGGGATCCTAATATCAAAAATCTTTTTGGATTATATAATCTTTAGAGGAAAAGATGTACTAAACAAAGATTCTCCTAACAAAATGAAACATGAATTTGAAATGTCAATGTTTGAAGAAATAAAGTTCTTTGTTGGATTACAAGTACATCAACTAAAACATGGTATATTTGTGACCCAATCAAAGTATATCAAGGAGATACTCAAGACATTTGGCTTAGAGGATTCCAAACTTATTAGTACACCAATGGTAATAGGGCACAAGTTATCTAAGAATGAGGAGTCTACTGAAGTCAATTAGACAATGTATAGGTCTATAATTGAAAAATTGCAATATGTTATTCATAGTAGACTAGACATTGCATTAGCTATTGGGATAGTACAAGATTTTTTTCTAAGCCAATAGAAAATCACCTTATGGTAGTGAAGAGAATAATGAGGTATTTTAAAGGGATAGATGACTTTGGGTTATACTACAAGAGGAGTGAAAATTTTGAGTTGAATGCTTACATTGATGTAGATTGGGGAGGAAACATTGATGGCAGAAAAAGCACTAGTGAAGGAGCACTCTTCTTAGGAAGAAGACTAGTTACTTGAACTAGCAAGAAGCAAAGTTGTACCTCACAGTTCACAAGTAAAGCTGAGTATGTTGTAGTTTCCATCAATTGTACCAACATTGCATGGATCAAGCACCTATTGAAAGGAATGAAAGAGGAGATAACTAAACCAATGATACTCTATTGTGATAACACAAGTTCCATAAATATATCCAAGAATCTTATGATGCATGCAAAAACTAAGCACATTGCAATCAAGTATCACTATGTAAGAGAATCGGTAGAAGACAAACAAGTGAAGATGGAATATATCAACTAAAAGGAACAAATTGCTGATATCTTCACAAAACCATTACCTAAAGATGTTTTTGAGTATCTTAGAGGTAAGTTAAGGGTAAATCCCCTATCCCAAGCTATTTGAACAAAAATAGAATTATCCTACATCAAAAGTGTTGATTGTTGAAATAATGAAAATTGATGCAGAGGATACCAAAGTGCTGAAATTTCAAATCAGTCACAAGCATGGTGATAGAAAGAGAAGTTGGAAGATGCAAAGTTTAAATCTACATATTCAAAGATGCCAAGTCTTTGGCATTGTTATCAAAGAGGGAGAAATAGAAAAAATTGATTGACAACAAAAGATCAAAGGGAGAAATGCAAATACTAATCTAAGATGATCAAAGGGAGATAGATCAATCAGAGGGAGAAATAAAGGATCAAATGTATAGAAGGAGAAAAAAAAATAACTAAGAAGAAGAAGCATAGAAAGAAAAAGCATAGAAATTAGGATGATAGATCTAAGAGGGAATAGATCAAAAGAATTAGTATGCACAAGCAAAGAGAGAGATATGCAAAAGAGGGAGTCAAAAAATTTTCTTTTTGGCATATTAGCATTATAGTAACTTGATTGATTAGCTTGGTTAATTGATTAGTTTGGTTTGCCAGCAATGCCAAAGAGGGATATTGTCGATTTATGATTGAAAAGATCATTGTTGAAGAATGACGAAGAAAGGAGATTGTTGATAAAGAATTTTTTCAATCATTGTTTTGTCACTAATGTTAAATTTGCTATTTGTTGGAATGACAATTGCTTATATGATCCAAGTAATATCACTTAGTTGATTAATAAGGAGGATTTAATCAATTAGATGTAACAAAATCACCTAAGGGAAAGGTTGAGTTATGATGTGGTAATTGTTGGTGCTCAAAATTGAGTTCTCATTTTGAGCGTCTACTTGAAATTTTGAGTCAAAATAAGCCCTATAAATGCTTTTTTGATGCCTATGTAACTGACTATACTTGAGAAGATTATGAGGTGTTTAATATTTCCAACAACCTTCATCCAACTTATCCACATGTTCCATGAATTTAAACTAGCATTCTGAGTCATTTTGAAGTCCCATTTTGAGCCAGTGTCAAATCTGCATTTTCACTTGTGTCAAACAATGATAGGAGGTTGTGTTTGTGATTGAATATCTTACACCCAAAAAAATTTCATGATGCACTGCTTTGGGAATGTCTAGTGTCCATACCTAAGAACCTATGTTTCAAATTTTGCGCTATTTTAAGTTCGTTTGACTAGGTTTTGAATCCCTCAAATTTGGTCTTTTAATATTGTCAAGTTGATGCAATTAGTTATGAATTCTAGGAAGCCCTGTTTGATGAGTTATAACTCTTCACCAGTTGACCAAAATGATAAAATTTATTTTTTGTTGCATTGTAGATTTCAGAGGCTTGTTATGTTTCAAGTTTTAGCTTATGATGAATCTATTTGATTAGTTTTCAAATGCGATTTCAAATGCATTTTCTATCTTTTACTAGTGTCAAAGTGCAGATTGTTTGGTACCCCTGTTCGAGATGTTATAACTCCAAATCCATAATAGGTGAGATCAAATGGATTGTAACAATATGTGGTACTCAAAAAATAATTAAGTGTACCAATTTTAAAATCTTGATGAATCTGTTTACACACTTTTCCAAGTCCATTCCGTTTGCAAAAAATGTTTTCTATTAGTGTTTTCAATCTGCAAAATCCAAGTAGCTTACTTTGACCGCTCGCCATTTGCGCCCAGTCATTCATCATGAGCCTAGATAATAAATCCATACTCTCCTCATGATAGTGAACCAAAGTCCCAATTTTTTTCTTCCCAAGAATCCATTTTCCCAGTTTTCAAAGCCGATTATGAACCCAATTTAGTGTTTTCTGACATGTTTTCTTGCAGGAAGTTTTGAAGGGTCAACTTTGACAGTCATTATATTTTGACCCCAAATTTTTCATGAGATGAGATTCGATAGGATGCAAGAATACTTAACAAAGAATTAGTGTGTCAAATTCTAGAGCTCGATCAGGTGATTTGATCAGTTTTTAAGGCCAGTCAAAGGGCCATCTAGCACTAAAATGACAATGGGAAATAAGAGGTAAAAATGAGTTTTGAAGGATAATTCATTGCTCAATTTTGATTCTAGTTAGTTTGAGAAGGTCAAGGGATCAGTTCACATACTCAGTTGTTTGAAAATATTTTTTTTTTTAGTTGGACCCATTTTGGGGTGCTTGACTAAACTGCATCAAATTGATAGAACTTGAGGGAATTAAAGATGTTTTTAAAAGGGATAATGTTACAATGTTTTAAATCATTGTAACTTTCAAAACATACATATAGCATTGTGAATTCCGTCAAAGTAAAGGATTGTTCATGCATTGGGATGCAAAAAGGAAGAGCACAAGTAAATATGGCATAAACAAATCCAAGCTATGGAAGCTAATAGGAGATTGGAGGAAATTCATTTTTGGGAGATTAGGAAACATGGGCACATTCAAACTTTATAGAGCTTCATCTTCCCATGCAATCAATCTAGCTTCATCATTGAGTGGTTTGCCTAAAGTTTCACATCTTGGATGGGGTCATTGGTTTACACTTAGGAACTTTGAAGTTGCCACAAACTGCTTTGCAAGTGAAAATTTTCTCAGTGAAGGTGGATATAGAATTGTTTATAAGGGCTAGCTTGCAAATGGAATAATGGTTGCAATCAATAACATCCCAAATAATCTCCTCCAATGCTAAACAAATATTGGGAAAGTTCTCAATTATTTACAAAATCATGATTTATGGATATGACGATAAAGGGAAGAATAAAATGCTAACTCAAAAAAGTGAAGGCTTATCATTAATATGTAAGGAAGCGCTTAGTTTTAAACCTTCCAAAAGCCATAGACGAATACAAAAAATGATTTCTAAGGATGGAAATGACACTCCATCAAAATGTTTGAGGCATTCAAGCAGGGAGTTTGAATGGATGCAGTATCAACATCAAAATGTGTAGTCAAAGAACAATAGGTGAATGCCAAGAGTCAAAAGGCATCAGGACAAAGCCAGGGGAGCTAGAAGAAAGATTCACACATCAGAAGAGGTGATCTTTTTGATCCATTCCATGCCCAATAGGTAAGAATGCTGAGGATAAAGGACACTAATGAGAACAAGCCATTAGTCAAAAGTCTAAAGTTGGCATGATTGGAGAGAGCACCACTTCATGTAAGAAGGAGTAGCCATTTCAAAAATAGATGACAATCCTCACATAGTCTCCAATAATTGGATTAGAACAACAACTAAAAAGAGAAGCCACAGGGCATGAAAGAAAACCATGCAACATTGAAGGAAATATAGTCCACACATTCATTTCAATGAAAAGACCGCCATTTATCTGTTTATATCTCACACTTTTGCACATTGGTATAGACGCACTTTTAAATCCCTCAATTCTCATTGTAGGTTATTTTTTAATTTGCAGATGTGCTGCCTCACCATGCAAACTCTCACATATTCACACTTTTTAGGAGTAGTTGTCTTTTAACTACATGGGTTTCTGAATGAATTACCTTGGGGAGTCATGCCTGGATGTGTAAAAATGGATTGCGTAGCTATTTGTGGTTTTCTTTAGTTGTAAACTATCATGGTTTTACACTCCAAGCTATAAAGAAAGTGAAGAAGAAGTTTGAGGATATAGAGAACAGATAAGGAAGACCTTTGTGAGAAGAAACCCATCAGAGAAAAATGCAAGAAATTGAGAAAGCCATAAGAAATTTGATCCCACATTGAGTGGGGAGAGGCATTTTTTATACTTTAAATATGATTGCACACTTAATGGTTACTATCTTAAAGATAGACGCTTTTTGTTAAAGACAAAGCTTGCAAGGTGGGGTCCGTGGTCAGCCATCTGGTGGGTCGCTCAAGACAAAATTTTAAATGAATCAACAACCGTGATGATGTGGAACCGATGCCTGAGATGGTGCCACATGGATTGATCATGCGGTGGGCACAAGCCTACAAAATAGAGTTGTGCGAAGGATAAAAAGTGTAGGAATGTGAGTATTTGACATGTGGCAAGTGGGTCCCACATGTGATGAGGTGGCACCAAATGAGTAGATCAACATGGGAGCACAGGATGTTGCCATGTGGAAAATCCAATGAACAACACACACCTACAAAAAGAATGGCACACGTGGCATTGGGCTTGCCCAATGATGATGTGGCATTGTATTGTAGAGGTGGACAAATCATGGAGTGCCATGTGGTAGAAAAGGCTCAATCAAACTTGTGTTGACCTCTAATCTGAAGGATGTGGGCAATTTTAAAATTTTTTTTAAAAATCATTTTAGAAGGGCACGCTCAGAATTTTTTTAAAATTCAAAAAGGGGTTTTAATATTAAGTCTAAACATTAGATTAAATTAAAATTTTGAAATTTTTAAAATTTCAAAATGCAGACCTCAGCTTTGTAACAGGGGAGTATTTTTTGAAATGGCTTTCTGGAGGTCCTTGGTATGCAAACATAGCAGTATTATATATCACCAAAATTGGGAGAATACAAACTTTTTGATTTTGGAGTTCATTTTCATATAAGAAGACATCTGTTCAAGTAATAAGAGGTTTTCTCTCAAGTTCCCAATTTGCAACTATATTTAGGTGAGAAAGTTCAAAACTAATTTTTAACATGGTAATGACTTGAATATGGTTAATAGGTAGTGGAAATGTAGTTAAGGTCAAATTCTGATCAGATTCACTTAGTAAAAACTCAATTTTACCAACATTTCATGAGGTAGATCAGATATTTTGGATGCAAAAAGGTTTTCCATCATTGAATTGAGGATATTTTGCAAGTTTGTTACAAGTAATGATGAAAAAAAAAAAAAATCAAATGGGTAGAGAGATGAAAGAGGTTTGGCAACTGCTAGAGATGAAATTCCAAGTGGACACATGTTGTCTTCAGATCAAATCCAAGAATTCATCTTGGTCTATATATTTCTTTCTTTCATCCATTGTAGAGGCTCCAATTTTTGGAGAAAAAACAACTCACTGTTGTGATACTAGGTTTTGGTTCTAGTTTTTGATGTGTTCCCATGACTATGACACCATTCTTTCAACATAATTCTCTTGTATGAATAGAATTAGGAAGGATAATATAGATAATTCAGATCTATTAGGTGTTTTTCGTGTTTTCAATTCATGCGTATGAATGTATAGTTTCAAGAAAGCTAATACAAAGAACAATAGGTTGAGTTTCATCTTGAATCTTGTCTCCTTTATCAGTTAATCCTCAATGTTTTACAATCTTTGACATAGAGCTTAGGTTGTAGTTGTAGTCCCTTAAGGTTGTATGTTAGTTCATTGTTGCTTATAACCCAAGAGGTTATGTAAATGCTTCAGGGAATCAACAGGGTTGCAAGTTTGCTGATGAGGATATCATGTAAGAATGAGGTTCAAATTGAGCATAGATGTCCATTTACAAGTTAAATGGATAGATCAGATATCTGAAGATACAAATAGGTATCAAATATCCATATGTGTGTTTTTGATTCATAGGTTTGCCCAATGGTTAAGGCACTAATTAGTTTATAGGGTCACTTAGTTCTTACTGCTACATATCTGAGGTTTCATTGAAATCAACATTATTAATCAAATGTTCTTTCCCTTTCATGTTGAAGGACTTAAAGGATTAACTCTCACTCAACTTATGTGATTCACATATTTGTATTTAGCTACTGTATATCTCTGTTATTGCATGAGTTATTAGGAGATATAAGGGGTTGTTATCTACATTATGAGATTCAGGAGTATGTTTTTGCACTGGTACCATATTGATTGAATCTGAGGTCCACCTACCAAGGTTTTGCAGAGCCTCAAATGAAGAAGGAGTTATGCCTTATAGTTGGCCCAAGAATGCAGTTAGGTGTATCTATCACAGGAATTTGCTAGCCTTAGATGCATTGGTCTGGTTTCTTGTTTATCTACAAAACTATTAAATCAGGAGCCAACAGTAATGAAGTACAAGGATCAATTAAGACATTATTAAAATGATATATTTTTAACATACATGAAGATACAGAGGTTGGTCACACTTAGAAACATTAGAAGAATAAGTTGTAACAAGGTTGTTTGCAAAACTTGACTAAATTCATTAGTGGGTGTCAAGCAAGTTAGTTCATGCCAAGCGAATTGCCTTGTAAGTGTCAAGCAAATGCAAAATCTAGTGTGTGCCAAGTGAAAGTGTTCAGGTGTCGAGAAAATAGTTGGTGTCGAGCAATAAAAATGTAGTTGGTTATGAGCATCAATAAAATTTAGTGGATGTTGAGTGAATCCACTGAAGGTGTCGAGTAACATAGTATGTGTCGAGCACCAGTATTTTAATGGTTTCAAATTGTTGCATTATTTGAAAAATCAAAGATTCTCCAAATCTAAGTCGATAAGGTTGTTACATTGAATTTTTTGAACTAGGTGGAAGATAAAGATAATGAGCTGGTGTCACAAAAATTTAAGTTAATTTTTTTTAGGCGAATATAGGTGGATTTCACATAATATTTATAGAAGAAACAAATTTGAGGGAAAGCTACATCATATCACTCTAAATCAATTCAAATCCAAGTATGAGTGGGAAGAGTAGAGCATGAAATGTATTCCAAAATTCTACTTAAGAAGTTGTAGGTCAAAGAATCAAGTAGAGAGTGGTTAGAGTGTGTTGCTCCTAGAGTATGAAGTGTCAAGAATAAGACACAGCGAGGAAGAATAGATCACATAGAATCTAATTCGATTAAGTGATCACAGAGAGGAGATTGCATTGGCACAATGATCAAGAAGATGCAAGAAGACAAAGCTTGAAGGGAGGACAAGCTATTAGAGCCATAGAGATAGAAAGCCAAGCAAATTTGTGAGCTTAATTATGATCTAAAACATACAAGGTTGAGTTGTAAGTTGTATTTGGTTAAAATCCCTTAATTGTTACTCTCTTACAATTGTATCAATTGAGGAAAAATCCTATGAAATTAGGTTTCCCTAATAGCCATTGAGAAATCCTTTAATAACGTGACATTCCAAGTTGAATTTTTTAAAGTCCTTTAACTAGGCACACTCCTAACACAGTGTTGAAATTCTTTAAGAGGGTCACATCTAAAAATGTGTTGTAGCCTTTAACAAGGTTGGCCTTTAATAGTGCATCACTTTAGAAGGGTGAGAAACAAGGTAGCATGTTACTGGTGGTTTTTTCCCAAATTGGGTTTCCACCTAAATCACTGTGTTATGTGTTGATTTCATGAGTTTCATTTCTGCATATTGATTTATTAGTAACTTGCTAGGATGAAGGATTAAGCTTAGATGCATGGTAGTTTATATGGGCTCATTATACTTAGTGAAAAAGTTTTATTAGGTGATTTTGGACCTTGAATAACTTATTCACCCCCACTCTTAGTTATTCTAAAACATTTCTAACACTTTTAAGGTACCTTTTAAGTATATTAGAACATAAAATGCAAAATGTGAAAAAATGTGAAAATTGCTAGGAAATGTTGTCACCATTTTCTGATGATAAACCTTTTAAGGTACCTTTTAAGTATATTAGAACATAAAATGAAAAATGTAAAAAAATGTAAAAATTTTCAAGAAATGTTGTTAGCATTTTCTTTGCAAAATTAACAAAGTATAGAAGGTGAACAATCATTCATCTTGTTTGAACTTCTTAGGGAGGTGAAAGGTCTTGTTTGTTGATATAAAGAAATGTAATTTCATTTGGAAAAAAAGGTATAGAGAAGAAGAAGAGATGTGGAATAGAAACATACAGATTATGATAGATAACTTTGTATAATACAAATCTATTTTTTTTGGAAATCTACATATTTTGATATTTGTTTATAGCATTATGTTCTTCCTTATTTTCTCATGGTTTTAGTGATTATTGAATTTCCTTATGAAGGTTATTGGAGGTGTGGATCAATATGAATGCAATGCATCATGAGTTTAGTAATATGTTTATTTGTATTTATGGGTTGAGCAATATATTATTTGTAGTTCTCAGAATTGTTAATCACAACAGTTACATACTTTTATTATATAAAGTTTGGGAGAACTTAAAAGGTATGTGAATGTTTTAGATTTCCCTCCCATTAAGTAGACACCTTATATTGATTCCTTAAGCTATGAATCAACATATTAATTGCTATCATATGTAATAAAAAAATTGTGAATCAGCATTCTATAGAAAAAACCATGATAATGTCTTAGTTGGAGTTCCCCGTATGAGTACTACTATGCATTCTTAGAGTATAGAGGAACCTTGTGGGGAGTAGAGAAAAAAAGAAATGGGTTTATGGGGGCAGCTACCTTCACAATTACACACATTTTTGAATTCTATCATCTACTAATGACTGGAAGCCCAAAAGTCAAAAGCTTGTCATTGACTTTGATAGGGTAATGTTATTTGGAATTTTTTTGTTGTTGTTTTTGGAGAGTAAGTGAGGTTAGAAATAATAAATGTTTTGTTAGGCTTCTTTGTTTAGACTCAGCCTATAGATTATTTATTTGACTAAATAGTGGGAATCCATAGCCTTATAATTAGTCAATATTAGCAAGAGATATCTCAATTTGCCTTTAGTTTGAGAGGTGTTTTGGAGTGTTTGAGTTCTTAATCTACCTTCCAAGGGAGGATATAAGGTAGAGCAATTTGTATTGGTGTTGTGAAGCCTCTAAAGTTTCTAGAACCTTATGAATAGTGAAGGTACTATATTGGCAATGATTTAATTCCTTTGTAATCTTATAGGAATATGGTGTTGATAAAGATCCTAGAGATGTGAGTTGATGGAGGTGTTGTGTGGTGAGGTGTGAGAGGTTGTTGTGTGATTTTTTTTGAAGGTATAGGTAGAGACAACTAGAATAGGTGAAAGTGGCACAAGGAATATGCCATTCAACTTGTCTCTAACCTTAGAGAATTGAAGGGGGTAGCATATTTTATGCTTAGCTAGGCTTGGAAGAACCCTAGGCTAGTTTGAGAGTTTTTATATTAAGAAACAAGTATCATCTCCACCATTACTTGTATCAGTATTGCATATAGTCAAGTAGATAATATGTATGTTCTTTAATGAATACATGGAAATAAAGTTGTGAAATATCATGTAAATATGCCTTTGGCTTGGTTGAGTTTGGTAATGTGAATAGTAAACCTAATTTAAAATAAATCAAACCCATTAAATTGAGTTCCAAAATCAAGATTGGCACAATGTGTCTAACAAAAAATAAGGGGAATAGGAAGATGCCAATTGTCAAATGTAGAAAAAGACATGGGTAGTGTGTAAGAAGCATTATTGAAAAGAAACGGATTTGTAAAAAGATGAAGAAATGAAGTGAGAAACTTGACGAGAAGAGAGAATACTAAGGGACAAAGAGAATCTCAACAAGCATTAATGAAGGAAGGTGAAGTAGACTTGAGAACATATTTCCTTTTAATTAAAGACTGTATGGTTTCCTTAAGATTAAATCAGATGACTAAGAGGAATAAGGAAAACTCAAGTAGAGAAAGAGTAGTGAAAAGAATGGTTTTGGAATATTGTGAGGAAATAATCAAGATAAACAAATATGGAATGGCATTTTTATGAATATGTCAGAAACATGATTTTACTATTGGAGTAATAACAAAGAGGGATAATGATGATTGACCAATTCTAGAAGATATTTAAAAGGAATGTTGAATCCTTTACATTTCTAAATGAGAGGATTGAAGAGGAGGAGTTGTCAAATGCTGATTGATAAAGAAGTTTCACATAAATGACTTCTAAGAGACATGCTTTTATGGCATGTAGAGATAGTGTGAATTGGTAAGGAAAAAAATCTTTGCAATGTCATCGCTTCCTAGCTAGGTTCCCACTACTTCACTTGTACACCTCATAGTGGTGATGCTAGTGTGGTTGATTATGCACTCTAAAACTAGTTTTTCCTCCATTCCATCTACCACTTCTCCATTCTTAGTTACTTATTCAAGTCTTGTTGCCTCTTTCTTTTAGAACATTTATCCAATTTTCCCAAATCAATTCTTTCAGACAAGATAATTTGTTTGTAATGTCATCTACATTTAGGGTCAAGATTTTCACATATACATTATTCAAGCTAGTCTTCTCCATAATAGAAAAAATCAAAGTCTAA
Organism: Cupressus sempervirens; assembly: GCA_028749045.1. Taxonomy (NCBI): domain Eukaryota; kingdom Viridiplantae; phylum Streptophyta; class Pinopsida; order Cupressales; family Cupressaceae; genus Cupressus; species Cupressus sempervirens. The sequence continues at coordinate 608,478,909 of CM053784.1, read as the reverse complement.
TAAATGGAGAATCCTTTGATAGGTTAAAGAAAGCATGGGTATAGAAATTCACCATGATTTTGAGAAGAAAAGTAAACAACACCATCAACAGTTTTAATATTTCACAACCTTCATAATAGGCTAGGCCTCAGGAATAAAACCCAAAAGAAAAATGCTAGTAGCAACTAGTTATATTATCACAAAATTCCTCATATTATTGATAAAACTAGGAAAAGTTATTAAAAATAGTAGGTGAAGTTCAAAAATACAAACATGAGAGAGAAATGGGATAATCTTGTCATGCTTGTATTAAGAGGAGGTTTCATAATGGAAATCCCTCCCTATTGCCTTTTCTCATTCCCACCTACATGACACCGAAACACAAATAAATTGAAAAAATACAAACCTTGAGATCTAAAAGCACAAATGTATGAAAATATATTACTGAGAGTAGGATCATTTTCATATTCCTTTTCCAAGGTAGATATATGCATAAATGTTTTCAATGGAAGATAAGAAGAACCTAAATCAATGGAATTCATAGTTGCATGAGCATCTTCCTCCAACTCCAAGCCTAGGTTTGGGGAGTTCCACTCAGTGTACTTAGATATGCTAGCTGATCTGTGCAAAGCAAAATGATAGGAAAAGCCCCAATACTACTCATAGGCAAAGATCTGAATGTTACTTGAATGAAGGCCCAAATTTTCTATTGTTGCTCAAAATATAACATACAACATAATATAATTCATATATATTTTTATTTTTTTGTTATGACCCGATTTGGTCAAAATCTTGACCAATGCGAGGATGAAAAAGAATGATGAAATCATAGCTTTGATTCAAAAATTTGGTAGAATAGCAAGAGGAAATGTACTAGTTCTTCTTAATTAATTATTATAGGACCACATTAAGAACACATTGCACTTAGCAATAACGTGGATCAACTTTAATGTCAAGACTTCCAAGATGGGCATCTTCAGGGAGGCCATGAATCCCCAAATCCTTATGGATAATCAAGAAGAATAGCGGCTGGAAGAACTCATTGATCCGGTGATTGTAGCTATTTTAGACAGAGCCAGGGAGATAGGGATGAACCTCTTGAATAATGCTTGTAATAGTATGATTGATAATTTTAGATCAATCAAATGGCTTTTCCATGAGCTCAAGAGGTCAAAGATCAGGTGAAACATATTGAGGCAACAAGGAAAGGGATGGATGCCAACAAGAGGATGGATTCAGCTGACAAGCTCAGTTTGGCAGAAAAAAGGATACACAACCTAGAAAACTATAATCACAACCTTGTGAATTAGATGTTCTCCTTGTTAAGCTCCATTAAAAACAATATCATCTCTCTCATGGGTTGGATCAAAGACAGAGAAATGCATGAAGATGAGGATGGTAAAGATAGGGATGAGGCCAAAATGGAGGATGACTCTGCAAAGGACAACTCCATTCTTGATTAGGACTAGGGGAACCAAAGGGTACAACAGATGGAAGCAGAGGAGAATCAACTGGCCTTTGAGGCTACTTAGGTTATGCATGATCTAGAGTAAAAGAACGAGGAATAACTCTTGCCTATTCTTTTGTTTATCATTGTCTTTTGGCTTTTTGTTGTGGCTTTAGGCCGTGGCTTTGCTTGTCTTTTTTCCTGGTCTTTTCTTAGAGATCTTTTCTTTGGCTAGGCTTAATGCTTATTATTACCCTCTAAACTTAAACTTTTTTGGTTGGGCTTTCACACTTATTATCAGCCTTTTTTGGTATTAACTATTGGGTTTCAGGTTCCCTGTAAAACCTATTTATCTAATCAAAAACATTAATATTTTGCATTGCAACTTGAATAATATTTTGTACATGTAACATTATGATGACCAAGCTCAGCCACATCTTCACATCTTTAACTTCAGCTTCTCAAAATAATAAATTTGCTAAGAGATATAACAAGTTTAAACTAGAACATGCTTTTGTAAACTCTATCTTAGAATAGTCTTCACTGAAACTTGCATAACTTCTTCTAGACTTAATATCTTATACTTAGCTACATATACTAGACATATAGTATAATTTCCCTATAACATTGCTACTAAAATTACTCAATGATTTGTATGTACCAACTTGATCTTTAATGTTATTCTTCTGTTAGATACCATAGAAAACTACTATGTTGACATAAATGATAGAAATAGTCATGAATCTAACATATCATTATGATAATGATCTAATCATGTTTTTGCAATGCTCCCCCATAGGAATATCATTAGCATTCATGCTTCCAATAATCTCCCCCTTTGGCATTGATGGCAATATAGATGAAAAATATCTTGGTCCAAGAATACCAACTGGGAAAGATTATTAACCTTTCTTTTCAAATTCTCTTCATCAATCATTCTCTTATTGATATGCTTCAATTTACTTTACATCAAGCTATCTTTCCATGTTGTAATTTCTCCTATTTTACTTTTTTGGAACATTTTTAACTATTCTTTTTGAACTATTTTTCATGTTATACTTCTCCCCCATTGACATGAATGTCAAAGGTTTCAACAACCATCAGACTCTACAATAATTATTTCTAACTAGCTCAAGTGTACAAAGAAACTTTTAAAAAACAACATCCAACAAGAGTCCTAAGTGACTCTACCCATCATAGATACTCCCCCATATAGGAAGCATTAGCATTTAGTCTAGAAAAATAATAGTTCTCTATTACACTAGATTGATGCACTCTTGCATCATCTACTCTAATATAAGAAGGGGCATAACCCCTAGCAAAACTCGCAAATACTCAAAAGTATCTTTGGGAAGAGGCTTAGTGAAAATATCTACAATCTTCTCTTTGGTGTTAAAATATTCCAATCTAATTTCATTTTCTAGCAACTTTCTCTCTCAATATGTGATACTCAATAGAAGTGTGCTTGGTCTTAGAATGCAACATATAATCTTAGACATATTTACTGTGCTTGTGTTGTCACAATGTATGACAATAGGTTCACTAAATTCTATCTTTATATCCTTCACCATCTACTTCATCTAAACAACTTGATTACAATTTTTTTTTGTTGCAACATATTTTGCTTCCCCTATACCTTGTGAGATATAGTCTTGCTTCTTTCTTAGCCAAGAAACTAATCTTCCTCTAACAAAGAAGGCTCCACTACTAGTGCTCTTTCTATCATACATACTACCTACCTAATTAGCATCAATATAAGCATATAGAGTGAAATTGTTAGATCCATTATATCATAATATAAACTTTGGTGTTCCTTTCAGGTATCTAAATATTCAAGGCACTAAAAATTGATTCTGTTCTGGACAATTCTCTAGATTTTCTAAGCTCATTCTCAACTAATTCAAGTCTCCCAATCAATGTCTCCTTTGTGAAATGTTCAATACAAGATATCAACTTCTGTATCATTTGAACTATTGAGTTAAATGGTAGTGTTAAGCTCTTCAATATCTTCCATATTGCCTTGTCATCTTCTTTGGTTCCTCCTTGAGATCTGATACCTATAGTAATTTTTTATATTCTGCCTACATATGCTCTTATAGATTCATCTTCCATCATTTTAGCATCATGAAATGCACAAATCCAACTTTGTGACCTCAATTTCATAGAATGTTTATCACTTTCAAAACTATTTTCCAAAGCTTTCCAAATTAAATGAGAAGTATCAAGTGATTTAACCTAGTTGTATTCAATTTCAATAAGTGAAAATAATAGTGCTTCCCTAGCTCTCATGTCGCACATGAAAAGATCTATTTCTTCCTTAGTACAAGTTTTTCAATCACTCTCAGCAATGATTGTCTTTGATGATTTTGTCAAGATCCAATATCTTGGACCTACACACAGCAAATGTGTCTTCATCTTTTCCTTCCAGTTATCATAATTTGATCCATCAAATTTTGAACTATCTTTCCTAAACATGTTTTCCATGGATCTCTCAAAATTGTTAAACTTTATCTTCAAGGAACTAAAGCTCTAATACCAATCATTAGAAACAATAGTCCACCAAAACAACTAAGAGAGGTAGTGAATTTATTATCCAATAATAAAATTTTTATCAACCTTAAACCATTTTAACCATTCAACTAAAGTAAATAGAAACCACAACAAGATGTACATGGACAATTACACCAGATTTGTTAACTAGGGAAACCCTTGATCAAAGGGAAAAATCCAGTGGGAATGATGCCCACAAGATAATTTCCTAATATAAATATTCCTTGTTAGAGGATGGACCCTATTAGAAGTCTATTACAACATTTAGTATATATGATTCCCTATTAGAAGACTTTGAATCCTTGTTAGAAGATTCCAACCCTATTAGGAGTTGTAGAAGACAAAAGAACCCACTATCCAAATAGCTTCTAGGGCAAGACCACTGAACTTACTATCAAAATGATCTCTCAACTATTCCTTGTAGAATAATTGTATGGATTATACTTTAACTTCTTTCCTTTATATTGTCACAAGACCAATCATTGTCATACCTTGTAGACCAAGTCAAGAATCTTAAATCCAAGTATCAAAGTTTGGATCACAAAATAAAACCTTAGCAATGAAGTTTCCTTCACTTCTACTTTACTCTTCTTATCTTCACATTCTTGTCTTTGTGCTACTTAGAATCATTCACATTCCTCCATACATCCATTTATATGATAAAGGAAAATGTCCTTCATTTATATCGAATCCATAAAACAATTCTTGAGTCGGTTGTTACACCTTCTCAATTAAATATTATAGGACTAGATTAAGAATACATTACACTTGGCAATAACATTAATTAATTTGAAAAAAATTCCACAATCATTCATAGTAGGATGTATAATCTGTATTTGATTTTGTGCCATGTTTTTACATCAATGTTTCGGATCACACTCAGTGATCCATCATCAGAATGAGAAGAGCTAGAGGAGAGAAATTATTAGCTGTAGACCAATAAGAGCAAAACTAGGGTGTGGGGAGAAAAGGGGGCACAAAGATCAAGGCATCAAAGTCAATCAAGATAAAGACAGTGACAGGTATCAAGTTGTTTAATATGAAAAGAAATAAAGGCATATTATAAAAAGTGTCAAGAAAATTAATTAAAAATAAAAATAGAAATTAAAATAATAATGAAAATAATAATACAAAGAAATGAATAAGGATAAAAATAAAAAGGATACAAATATAAGTAGGTATAAAATATATATGCAATAATAGCAATAATGAGGGAGGAGTGAAAGGTTTAGGCAAAAATGAAAAAGAAAGATAAAAATACAAATAAAATAAAAGGAAGCAAGAGGTGCAATGGAGAGAATAAAATATATGAATATTGTATAAGTATACATATCCATATATGTAGGCTTATACATATATATATATAGATATATATGCGTACATAAATAAATCTGTGTATCAATATATAAATAAATGCATATGCGTATATGATATATTTATGTATATCAATACATATGTAAATGCATATGCATGTATATATATGTATGTATGTATGTATGTATGTACGTATGTATGTATGTATGTATATATGTATGTATATGCACATATACATACATACATACATATGTGTGTGTGTGTGTGTGTGTGTGTGTCGTAGAGTTGGATATCTATACATTATATTTGTATATGTATAGATGTAGTATATCTAACTATACAATGTATGTATGCCTATATGAAAAAAATAAAAAAATAAAAATAAGCAAGATAAAAAATTAAAGAAAATAAAAAATTAATTAATTAATTAATTAAATACAAAAGAAATAAATATATATTAAAAGTATAAATATAATTTTTATTAATATATAATATAAATATAATAATAATAATAATAAAAGAAAGAAGAGAGGAGTAGAGAGACAAAAGAAAAATTGAAATAAAAATAAAAAGTACAAAAATTAATAATGAAGCGAAGAGGAAAAAAATATAAAAGAAAATGTATACGCACATATACAATGAATAAGAATAAAAGCATGCATATACATATATGTGTGTGTGTGTGTATGTGTGTGTGTGTGTGTGTGTGTGTGTGTGTATGTATATCTATGCATGTATATATATATATATATATGTATATGTATATATATATACATATACATATATATATACATACATATACATATATATATATATATACATATATAAATATATATATATATATGTATATATACATATATAAATATATACATATATACATATATATATATATACATATATACACATATATACATATTATATGTTGTAGAGTTGGATATCATACATAACGAAGCGAAGAGTAAAAATATAAATGAAAATGCATACACCAATAAATAAAAAAATAAGAGAAAAAAAAGCATGCACACACACACACACACACACACACACACACACACACACACACACACATATAAAGACACACATACACCCATAAGAAAAAAAAAATGCAAATAAGATTGGGTAGAAATAAAAGAATGCACATGTCTGTGCAAAAAAATTAATGGGAATGAGTAGGAAATAATGAAGAGAGGGATGTCTATACTCTAACAACCAACCAAGAAAAAGGAACAATGAGCACATTGGAAATTGCAAGGAACTATAGGGACACAACACCTCATCTACTAAAGAAAACTTGTTAATAAGGAAAAAGGAAGCAAAAAAAGGAACAACAATCAAACAAAGAGGAGGGAGTGATAAAAAAAGGAGAGGTGCCAAGGTGGGGTGACATGGGGGGGGTAGGGGGGGCAGGGAAGAGGGAAGAATAAATAGAGAGGTCTTATATTATCTTAGCTAGAAGAGGATGCCATGAAGCACTAATGTGCCAACCATCATAGCAATTCAAGTTGGATGGATGGTTGTGAATTTCTATGGCTTTCTTGAGCTTCCTTTTGAAGAAATCATCTTCTCTAGAGAGCACCTGAGTGTTTTCAAGACATATGTGGTGTTTAGTCATGAGGGAGTGCTCTACGAGGGTAGATTTGAGGGTTCATCCATGGTTAATGTTCACACTATTCTCTTTGATTCTCATAGTAAATGAGAATATAGTCTCCCCTATGTAGGGAGAACCACAACAACAAATGATCTTATAGACACTTGATTCTAGTAAGATATCCCTTTGGTCCTTGAGAGGGGGGAAACAATTTCTCAAAATATGAAAAGGCTTAAATGAGCATTGAATGCCTTTTTTGAGAAGAATATTGGAGATTTTGTGGGAAATGCCTCCAATGTAAGGAAGGGATGAACCAGGGACAAAAGGACTGTGGGTAGGTTTAGATTGGGAGAGAAACTAAGATTTGGCTTGGTTGAGAGATTTAGAGATTTTCTTGCTGGTGAACCCATTCCACAAGAAGACCTGGCATAGATTGGCCATCTCATCGTGGAGGTAATCCTCATCACGTATGTGATAAGCTTGCAAGATTAGGGTTTTGAGGATGCCCATTTTTTCCAAGGGTGGTGATGATAGAAAGCATGAAGATAACGATTTGTATGGGTTGACCTATGATAAAAATTTGTGATCGAGGGATCCATCTAACCATTTAATGAGGAGAATGTTAAGGAAAGAGAGTTAATTGTCAACTTCAAGCTCTTTAGTGATAGAGATGCATTAGACTAGGTTATTAAGATGGGCGTAGAATTCTCCAAGTGTGTCTAGGCCATGGGGCCAACACACATTCATGTCATCAACATAGCATTTCCACCACTTTGGTTTAAGATGAAAGGAGGAAAGAGCGACCTCCTCAAAGTGTCCATGTAAAGGTTAGCAATGATAGGAGATAGAGGGGATCCCATTGCCACTCCATCCACTTGCTCGTAGATGACCCCTTGGAAGGAGAAGAATGTTGATCTTAAGCACAAATCCAATAGGGAGGCAATCTCCCCATTAGTTTTTCTCCTAAAAATTTCAATGGCATCAATGATGGGGACCTTGGTGAAAAGGGAGACTACATTAATGCTAACTAAGATGTCTTGCTTGTCAAGTCTTTTGTCCCTAATAATATCAACAAAATGGCTAGAGCCTTTTATGAATGAATTAGTTTTGCCAATGAGATGAGAAACTAATTTAGCAAGGTGAGAGGTGAGTTTATAGGTTGGGGAACCTATGATATCCACAATAGGTCTCAAAGGGATGCCCTCCTTGTGAATTTTAGGGACACCATAGATGCACCGTGTCACCTCCTTTGAAGGACATAGGTGTTTTTTGGTCACCTCATCTAAGGAAGAGGATTACACTTCAAGCTTGACTTTTTTAAGAATCTTCAAGCATGGGTTACATGATAACATTAATCTTTCAACTTACAACTTGAATAAATTTCCATATATGTAACATTATGGTGAGAGAGCTCAACCACATCATCACCAATATGTCTTCTTCACATCTTTAACTTCATCTTCTCATAATAATAACTCTATTAAGAGATATAACAAGTTTACCAGAACATGCCTTGGTAAACTCTATCTCAGAATAATCTTCACTAAGACTTGCATAACTTCTTCCAGACTTAATATCTTATGATTTGGTCCTTAGGTGTGTATACTAGACACATTATAATCTCCCTTTAACCTCTCTACTAAAATTAATCAATGATCTGTCAATAACAACTTGATCTTTACTATTGTTCTTTTGTCAGATACCACAGAAAATTGGTATGTTGACATCAATGAAAAACAGAGTCATGAATGTAACATATCATCATTATAATGATCTAATCATGTTTTTACATTGCTCCCCCATAGGAATATCATCATCTTCATGCTTCCAACATCACCACCATATCTTTTTTCTCTGAATCTTGTCTCCATTGTTACTGACTAGTTACCTTGAGGTTGTATGGGAAAAGCTTATAATGCAACTAGTATAGGTTGTATATCATTTTGCTATTGCTTTCAATTCAATGAATTAAGTAAACACTTCAATGATATGATAATATTTCTAGGAACTAAGAAGGATATACATAAGAATGAGATTTAGGGTGAATTGCTAATAGTATTGGTTGTAATGTAGTCAATTAGGTCAAAATAGTTGGATAGACATTGAATCCTAATGAATGAGGCACTAATAAATTATTTCAGTTTACATATGAAGATATCATGAATAAGCATCAAGAAAATTCTCAAAGATCAAGTCAATTTTACTTTAATGTATGAAGAGTATCATAGTTAGTTAGTACTTGGTTGCATCTAATTTTTGTGTTTTGGTTAGCTGTTGTTACCTAGAATTATATACATAAATCAAAGAAGAGTTATGACCAAATATCTATTGTAAGGGATGAGTACTATGAATGACTATCATTAAGAGAGTTAAGTGTAAATATGATATTTATTTGTGAACCCTTTTATCCCTCAAGTGCACCCAACCTTGGTTTTGCAGAACCTAAAGAGTAGAAAATCTTTATGATTTTATTGAAGTTGGGTTTAGATTTGAGGACTTCTTAGTTGAGTAAAGGAAGTAGATAATCCTTAGACTAATTTTATCTTCACCATCTTCATATCAAGTCTTTTGTTTCTTAGTAGTTTAAAACACCAACAAAATGGTGACTCTATTGGGGAGTTGCTCAACACATGCTAGTGTGTAAAAAGTATTGTAATTAATTGTTCTATCTATATATGTGTTTGTCAGTTTCTTTCTAGTAATTGCCCATGGTTATATTGGACTTTTCTAGTGAAAACCCTTGAGAATTTAAAAGAGGAGAAAGTGCCTAGTACCACAAGTGTATACTGACATATGCCACCCTTACAAAAGTGTCTTATCTATTAAGCAAGAGTTGCAGTCCCATGTTTCTTTTTTGATTGGTTTCTTTGTATGTCAAACCTATCTCATGTTGTCTCATGATTTTTTCATTGATCCAAAAGCTATATCATGTTAGGTTATCCCTAGAATAGGGTGGTGACTCAGTCAAGGTTTTGAAGCTAGTGCTTATTGACAACTAATCTCTATAAATTGTAGACAAGAGGAAAAGTACACCAGCTTATATAAGAGTCAATCCAGAAGTACCATTGTATACTAATTTACCTTAGGATGGTAGGAAGAACCAAAACAAGAATAAAATGGATTTAAATCCTACTTGGAAATTGACGGGTAGTGTATTAGTAAACTCTCAATACCAACCTATGTTAGGGAGAGAATCTTCTTCATTAAGCTCTAAATTAGAAACCACAAGTCTCTTAGAAGGGATGCTTAGCACCCCACTATAAGAAAAGAAAGCCTATTAGGATAAAAATGTGTCTTAAATGGAATATGTATTGCATAGACTAGATGTGATAGAGGAAATGGATCATAGGCTGGCATATATGAATGTTATGGAATATCCTTTTAATCCCATAGTAGCTCCATGTGCAGAAACAAACCTTATAGATATTGATGACAATGATGATTCAAAAGAAATTTATGCAGATCCAAAGGAAGTATACTCAGAAATAGGATTCCTAAAGAAATGGGTTGTAGAAGAAGAGGCCAAACATGCTCATTTGGAGAAAGAAAGAGAGCAAGCCACCCTGAATGCTCTCATTAAAAGAGATAATTTTCTTAGAAGGATGGCTTCCCTACAAGAGAAGAATGAAAAACTAGAAGGAAGGACTTTAGTTTTACATGCTGATGATTTTTGAGATGTAGACAGTTTGAGATCCAAGGTGTTAGAGTAGGAAAAACTCATAAGCCAAAGGCAAGAACCTATTCTATCTCAAGTTCAATCCTATAAGCCCGTTCAACCAAATCTTGTAGACCAGACTATAAAACCAATAGATAAAGAAAAAGGTAATGTTGTAGGGATCTAAATAAATGAACCTCAAGGTGCACAAAAATTATACAAACCCTCCTATGTATAAGTTAGATTTTGATCTAGAAAAGGCCAAAAAAGAGAAAGGGGATTTAGTAAGAGAGCTTGAGAAAGTTGAAAATGAAGCCCAAGCAACAAAAGCTAGGAGGAAAATCCAATCCATTAAATTCCATTCTACTTTAGCTTCATGGCCTAATTTATCCACCCAAGCCACAACCTCTATCCAAACATGTGGACTAGTATTACCTAACCAAAATATGTCTCAATCAGCCCTTGCTTCATCATCTAGCACTAGTACCCAGATCCTTGTTGTTCAAATATAGTAGTCTCAAAGCATTATCCAGAACCAAACCAATGTAGAAAGTACATCAAATGTTATTGGTTTTCAAAAGAAACCTATATAGATGGAGAAGTATAGAAAAATGTCATTCTTAGGTATTCCTAGTTTCCTACATCCAATATCATTTGACCTTAGAGACAAGGTTGTGAAGTTTTCAGGAAATAATGTTGTCATAGGTGAAGAACATTTAATAATTTGTATAGAAATGCTTAATCATTTTGAAGTAAAACATGGGGATATAGTTATGAAGTTTTTTGTGCACTCATTAACTAAAGATGCAAGAACTAGTTTAGGATATTATCAAATGATAGCATTAGCTCATGGAGTGAATTGGAAAATGTATTCAAATATTAGTATGGAGATAACACTAATGTTGGATTTATGTTGAATGATTTCAATAACATCAAAAAGAGCAATAATGATTCTATCTTTGATTTCAATGTAAGGTTTCAGAAGGGGATGTATAAGCTATTCTAGGTAATGAGATTAAATAAAGATGTATGTCTTACAACATATCTCAATGCCTTTGATAGTAAAATGGCTTATTATTTGAGAGATAAAGATTCCAAAACCTTAATGGATACTTACAAGATAGCCATATCTATTGAGAACAATAGAAAAGCATCTGGTAAGATAGGAAGGAGAGATGATCCAAAATTATTCAACACTAAGAACAATAAGAAGGAAAATGATAAATCTTTAGCATGTAAGAAGCCTAAGGAAGACACAATGGGTCAAGTGTTGAATTTATTGAAAAAATGAACCCACTAGCTTTCAATGCAAACAAATCTAATGCTAGTTAAAAAACCCCATTGAACAACAATCATTTCAATAGTCAACCAAGAATTCAAAACTATCCATACACTACTCAATAGAAAGATGGTAAATATATCCCAAACCAGACTCAAAATATGAAAGATAAGGGTACCCCAAACTCTATGCAAAGAAGTTCAGTCAACATGATAGATGATGTGCCATGGTGCATCATATGCCAATCACCTCATTCCTTAGACTATTGTACTATAGCCCAATCTTTTTTTGCAAATCAAAATGTGCAAAATGAGAAGGAAGAAGAATAAAAGAACCATGATGATTTAAGTTGAAATATGGTTAATATGTGTGATGACTATAAAGATTTTGATCTAGAAGAGCATGAAAATGATATTGCTAATTATAGAACTAGTTACCAATTATATCATCAGTAAGGATTTTTGGATAATGAAGACTATGATGAAGATAAGGTATTTACTAATTCCTCAGATGTGGGCCATATAAATATGAGAAATCCTTCTAAAGAAGAGATTGATAGAATTACAATAGAAATGATATCTCAAGTTCATAGTAATTATAATTTGAGAAGTAGGATGGTTAACAATGAAATTGGTAAGGCTTTTGTTATCTTCATGAAAGATATTACTCATAAGATGAAGGATGATAGTAAAAAAGATATTTTAGTTACAATAAAGGTCAAATATAGTAAGACTAAGTTAAGGAAAATATACAAGAAAAGAAATTAGAATCTGACTTTGCTAAGCAAGTAGCATTGCCTATTATTCAAAACATCTCAGATCTAGGTATTCTTGTAAAACCTACTATATGTTATCCAATTGAGGTGATAGCTATTCTATCAAATATCTATAAAAGTGTCTTTATCTGAATGATTTAGAATAGATGAGCATAAGAGTAAAGCTTCATCATGGTTGAGTGAGATAAGTAATAGTAGTGATACTGTTGAATAAAAAATCATATAGCAAACTCGAGTAGTGGTTGAAGATAGTGTGATCATGTCAAAAATTCCTCAAATGTTCTTAGATGACTCATCTATAGCTTATTTGTAGGATATTGACAAATTTTTTTCTTAGTTTGATTGTAAAAGGAAGAACTCTAAAGAATTACATTATATATTTAGGAGCTTCTAATACTATAATGCCTTTCAAAGTCATGGAAGCCCTAGGTTTACAAGTAGACACCAAAAAAGGTAGATGTAGAGGTATGGATGCTAGGGAAATTCTTGTTATAGGTACTATTAATCCATTATCTTTCAAATTAGTTGCATACCATGGTCTAGAATTGACAATGTCAGTCCTTGTAGTTGATATTCCTCTACACTATGGAATGTTGCTATCCATAAATTGGAGTGGTAATATGGAAGGTAGCCTACAATGTGACTTATCCTATGCTACTTTTCATATAGGTCACAAGGCTATTATGTTAGATAGGGAATCAAGGTTTAACCATATTTTTGGGGATGATGTTGATAAGGATTCCACATGTTTTCTAGATACTCATGTAAATGCATTCATAGTAGAGCTAATTATCATAGAAGTTGAGAAACTCCCAGCTTTAATTGTACATGAGGTGGAGTGTTTCATGGATTAATAGATTTTTTGGATCATGTATTTTAATGGGGAAAGTCTAGAGAAGGTTTAGGATCAAGAAAAGTTTTTGTATCTCTAGAAAAGAACATTTTAGATATTCCTTTACCTTAAAATTTTCATGTACTAATAACATAGAGGAGTAAGAAGCAATCTTACTGGGATTAAGAGTTGAAATTCATCATGGAATAAAAAAATTGTATGTTATTGGTGATTTTGAATTAGTCTCCCAAGTAAGAGAGACTTATCCATCCAAGAACAAGAGAATGAAGTAGTACAAAAATGGTGTATGGGACTTGTTGGTCTAATGTTTCACGGTGCAGAGATTTTCCAAAATTTGTGTAAAAATTCATATAATCCTTGTGTCATATAGATTAGGGTTTCTCTTTTTATAATTTTCCCAATTTTAATGTTACCCTAGTCATGCCTTGGTTTATTTGTTTCTTGAATTATATCAAATTCTCAAGGTTTGTCATCAAACATAATCATTAACATGCCCTAAGTGTGTTAAAACCCTAGGTTATCTTCAAATTTTTGAAAGGGTTGGAAAAATGCCTAAATTCCTCTCTTTTATAGTTTTACAGTGTTTGGGCTTCCCATAAGAGAAAAATGCTTTCTTGCTCCTATCTTCATGGATATGTTCTAGAGATTAGCATAAGGGCATAAAGGAAATTTTGGTTTATGGGTATATGGTTGTATATCTCGTAATAGTGGAGCGGTCCACTTTGGGGTTTTCTAATCATATGATTGATCCTTAGGTGGAGAGACATAAAAGGTTTTCATGTATTCTAAGTTTTGACTTATGGTTCCATGGTGACAAGTTGAGCAGATGAGCAAAAGCAATTCATTAAGGTAGTTTTAGTCATACATTTTCCTTTTGAGCATATGAGTGTAATATGTTGTTAAAATGACCATGTCTATTATTTTACAAGGATACGAGTAACAAACTAAGTGGATGAGTGGAAGGGTGGATCACTTTAGTTCATGCACTTACATTTCATTGAATGTTGTAAGAGCGTAAAGGCCTATGATGGAATAAAGGATGTCTCATGAGAATACTAAATGGTTTTACATTTCTATGTTCAAGGGAAACTCATAAGAATGAGGCAAGGTTTGATTTCTTCTATGTGCCTTCACTATTTTGACATGTGAGCAACTATAAAGTGATGACATAAGGAGGAATGTGTCATGTGGGAATTGAAAAATTGCCACTTGGGCCCTAAGATGAGCAAATAAAGTTGTGACACATTGCATATATCAGATGGGTCCAGCCATCACGGAGGATCACTTAAGTCATTCTTTTTGCATGTGCTTAAATTAGTGGTGATGTTTTTTCTATTTTTTTTAGATCTAATCTAGGTCATTGATTTCTTGAAAAGGAAAAATTTGCATTATGCTCTTACAGTTGCAAGGATACCATGTGGACAAACAACTACTTCATCTCTTTCTTCATGGATAAGAGATTAGTTTAAGCATATGAGCATAAAAGAGAAAATGCAGAATGAAATGAGTACTTTATGCTACTACGAAGGGGATGAAATGTAAGAGTAAGAGATAGTTTGTAAAGGCTTCCTGATGCTACAAGAATGAGGTAACAAGTGTGGGCATAAAGAAAAATGAAGAAAAGACAAAGGGCATTACGATGCTATGGATAAAGCTCCAAGCGTATGATTAGAGGATGGATTTGCAAAGTATTATGATGCTTCAAAAATTAAAGCATGAGTAGGAATGTAAAACAAATTGAAAAGTCATGCTTAAAGAACCCTAATGCTTCTACGCTTGGATTTTTTTGAAGCATCACTAGACAGATGTAAGGTTTGCTAGTTGTATTTCTAGGGTTACAAAGATTGATGGGTTCTGACTTAGCGTATGAGTGGAAGACCAAATTTTAAAAGAGGCTAGCTGAGGTTTCATGCCAATTAAGGAAAAAGGACAAATTGATCATGGCCAAGTAAAATAAAAAGCTAAAAATTACTCTAGGATCAAATTACATGGTTGATATTCTTTGTTGACACCCTGCAAGGGAGGTATTAAAGCTCATACATGCAGAATTTATTAAAAAGCTGGTAGATTGCATCATTAAACTATAAAGATTTGATTGAATGTTCAAATTATTTGCCATTTTGAAAAGTTTTTGTTTTCTATTCTAAAAATTCTCTAGGTATCCATAGCTTTATGTTCTCTATGTCATTGTTGTGGGAATTTGAGATAAAATTTGCAAAAAAAATGGCAAACATGGATGTTGAAGAGGTTCCTGCTGAGGAGGTAGAGGTTGAAGAAGAAGGTCATGACATTGTAGTTGTCACATCAAAAGGGAAGAAGAAGATGGGCACAGAAAAGAATACAAAGAAAACCATAGTCCAAAAGCCAAACAAACATGTAGAGGACTAGTTAAAAATACTTCCAGGATCATCTAATGCAATTTTAGCTAATGACCATGTCTTCAAAGACCCTTACTTCTTATGTAGAGATGTATAGTCCCATAAGATTGATGGGTTTAATCGATTTATTTATTTTTACTAGAATAGAACTAAAAACATACCAGTATGCAACCCATGGAATAGAAATATGGAAAAATTAATATTTCTTGAGGTATTTGTTGATGTGGAATTTTTGAAGGCACTAATAAATTCTTAAAATCTAGTCACAAGGACATTCCATAGGCACAATGGAAGTATTCTATGCACACTTGACAAGAATTCTTTCATAGAAGTTTTTAATTTAGAGGGGCAGATGGATGTGCCTATTGACATTGAGGACTTACAAGGAAAATTTGGGAGGAATAAAATTCATTATCTAAATAATGTGATGCTGACCCACATTCCCTAAAATGTCAAAAAAGTAGGGTAGATACCAAAGAAGGTAGAGGATCACTTGCCCTTGAGAAGATTAGAGAATTACTTCAAGAATATAGGGTACAAATTACACAAGGTTTTAGGAAGTGATGGGTATAGGATTGTGTATATGGCTCCTTGTTTCTAATTGCATGTGATATACAAGACCCTTTCCATAATAGGGAATATGATTATGTGGGATTCATTATGGATGGTACACATCATCAAATTGTCAACGCCAAGAAAGGAGAGATGAAGGACTTCAAATTTCATCATTACTCATTGTTGATGCACCTGATTCTATATAAGAACATTGTTTACATCAGTCAAGACTTCATCGATCAAACTTCTGATGAATTTGGTGAGTTACCTATGCAACTATGGACTCATATTTGGGATAAAAAAATTCATTATTCAAATGAAATTGTATTCTTCAATTTTTTTAGTTTTGTGATTATGAGGATGGTACACCATACTTTCTTTAGGGCCCCTAATGTTTTGAAAACATTACTCAGACCTTCCTTTCTGGATGAAAAAGTAAAATTGGATCATAACTAGGGGATATATTTTTGTTTAAGGAGTGCACATTGATGAGAGTTTATGCATGCCCACAACCTCCACATATATTACCTAAATATTTGCCCCCTAGGTTAGCTATCATTGAATTCTTTTGGCAATTCTTATTGATGAATAAAGAAATGATTCCTCCTTCCCTACACAAACCTACATTTGTATGTAGGAGTTTTAAGGTAGGGGATTTTATAATTGGGAAGAATGCCTATGAAGAATTAAGTGAGTATCGAGGTTTGTATAAGTTTGCTAATAGACCTTATAGAATATGACCCAGAGAACTATATAACAAATGAGGTAACCCATCCCTATAGAAGATTTAATTGCTAATATAGTAGCAACAAGGAAAGTTGATGAGTAGCTATGAAAGTATTGTGAAATCAGGTAAGTGGAGGATGCCTTGAAGAGGACTAACCTAGATTTCAAGGGTTTTTACACTGATATCCCTTATCCTAGCAATTTGAGGAAAATGGTAGAAAATTTTGACCATATCATGGATCAAATGCCAAATGAACTAGAAGGAGAGGAGGCAACAGTGAAAAGAGAATCCCCTAAGCCTAATGTTCAGTTAGATGTTGATGTTCAGGAGGAAGAGTAGCCATTATCTTCCACATGGGTGCCAAAGGGAATAAGAGACATAAAACCATGCACATCCCAGAGAGGGTGGTGAGAAGATCCCTACAAATTATGCAAGGAAATGATTAGTATTTTCCTAATTTTAGATAGAACTACTTACAAGAAAGGGTAACAAAGGTAGGAAGAGCCTCAACTGATCTACAAGTTGTAGCTTTCAGATTAGATGATAGACTCATCTAATATAATAAATTCATGGAGGATGATGATTTTATTAAATAATATAAATTTAAAAGTTTTTTTGTATAAAATTAAGAAAAATGAGCTCACATTAAGCCTTATGCTAGGAGAAGATCCTGAGAAGAACAAGGAACTAGTTGAT
The DNA here is from genome assembly GCA_028749045.1 of Cupressus sempervirens. Classification (NCBI taxonomy): domain Eukaryota; kingdom Viridiplantae; phylum Streptophyta; class Pinopsida; order Cupressales; family Cupressaceae; genus Cupressus; species Cupressus sempervirens. The sequence continues at coordinate 608,461,113 of CM053784.1, read as the reverse complement.
AAACTACTGGCATCTGATCTAGATAGTGAGACAATGGCCCCTATAGAACCCAAGGAGTTACTAAATAGGAGTGGCATGATTTTAATGCCAAATTGGGATAGTCAAAGAGAATTTATACTTGACCAAATTAGGAGGCAAGATAAAGTAATTAGTTACAAAGCCAACAATAGTGATCAATTAAAAAGAGGGTCAAGGTTTAATATAGACACTAAGAACCTAATAGTATGGAGTGTTGCCCCTGACACTAAGAAGCCCAAAATGATGGATATAGATGAGACTACTCAGGGCAATATGATTGTCTGGACACTAGACAACACCACTGGTAAAGAGATTTCTAGCTTGGTTAAACACTTTGCACTCATGAATGAGGCAAAGGTGGATCAAATTAAGGATAGGCTTGCCACTACATATAATGAATTTCTAGATGTTAGAAAATTATATGAAGAAGAACTCAAGATAGGTTATGTGCAAAAATAAAGAATAGAGGATTTGGAGGAAAGGTCCAAAAATTAGAATAGGAAGTTACATCCCTAAATGACCAACTCAAGATTGCAACAAAGGTAGAACATGCACAAGAAAATGTGGGGGAGGTGAGGCACACTATTGAAGTAGAGGCCCAAATAGAGGATATGCCCATTGGGGTAACAATGCCAATGCCAGTGCCAGTGGTAAGTGTGGAAATTGAATATTCCTAGACTAATAATGCAACAAAGAAGGGTGTGATGATGATGATGCCAAATCACAAGGTAAGCATCTTGAAAAGGATCTCTCAAGATGCATATAATGCATTCACCAACTTGCAAGTTGGAGAACAAATGTGAAAAGAAGTAGTAGGTTGGCTTGATCCAATTTTTCAGCAATTGGGACCTTATATGAAATTTTTTGATAGATTGATACCATTTCTAGCTAAGAATCCAAACCTTCTTAATAAAGTCATTGCTGTTAAAGAGGGCATGGATAAAGTGAAGGATTTGTTACAATTATTTATATAGAAATTGGCAATAATTTAGAATAAGATGAAAGTGTTGATCAATGGATTTTATTCCTTAATTCTTTATGTTCTAAATTCTAATAACCAAATAAGGATTTGAATGAATGGTCTAATTCTTTTGACCATATTGTAAACTTACCACAAGTGGAATCCATTTTTGAAGGTGACACTGATGAGTTTGTTTTCAATGAACTCATCGATACTATGTTTAAAATTGAAACTTAAATGAACAAGTTCATAATAGAGGGAAAAGTAATCACAGATGTCAGGTGGCAGTAGTCTGTTAGTGAGTTGACAACAATCAAGACATGCGAGTGGCCCACCAAAAGAGAAGACAAAATTAAAGATTTGATGCTTTGGCTATCATCTGCAACTATTTTTTGTTGTTTCTTTTTGTGTTAAGGTGTCAAGGACATTTCTTAAGTTTGTTGTATTTCTTGTTGTAAAAGGACACCTATTAGTCACATTTTTCCCTCTGCTTGTTGCAACTCATGCTTATATAAGTGAGCTTTCAAGGCATTGTGATAGGTCTGAATGACTTGTATAATTTTGTTCTCTTTCAAAAAAAAAGTACAATTGGTCTAGTTGTATGTAGGTTTTTTAGTTTACTTTCAATTGTGTACTCTCTAATGATATATAGAAATGACATAATCAACAAGATATTATGGGTTTTTCATTAAGTTCTATTGGTTATTGTATTACTCATCTAAAAGGATAATACAAAGGGATACTTACACTATATCTATGTCACCAATTTCTATCTCTATTTCATGATTTTTTTTATTTTGAGGTCATTTGAATAAGGTTCAATTGATTGAATGTAGTTTGGATGGGTTGTATATTGGTTCTATTGTTGCTTTTAATTCAAGGAATTATATAAATGCTTTAGTAGATCAGTAGAATTCATGAGTTTATGAAAGGGATATTTCATAAGAATGGAGATGGGTCATTATAATTGATAGATTCATTTACAAGTTATTTGAATTAGATCTTCTACCAATAGTTAACCTTTTTCCCAATGGATAAGGCACTGGTCACATAAATCAGAAGCAAGAGAGATTAAATTCTACCACATCTCAAATCAATTATAAATTCAAAATCATTTTCATTCCATTTTGTTCAAGGTTGTAATGCTGGTCAACACTCATTTATATCTTATTTATAAGTCTTAGGTAGCTACTATTTCCATAAATATTTGTAAATTCAAGGAGAATTATGACCAAATCAGCTTATGAGGGATGTATGTTAGTATGAAAATATCAAGAATTGGATAAACTATGCATGATTTAGGCATTGGAGATGAGAATCAAAATGAAATTAATATAATTTACATACACATTAATCATTTGAATCATCTCATAGGTGAACTTGCCTTGGTTTTGTAGATCCTATAGAATAGGAAACCATTCTTGGTTTTGTTGAAGTTGGGTCCAAATGGTTTGCATATAGAATTGTTAATAAGAAGTGGCTAATCCTTAAATTATGTGAGTATTATCATTTTGGTATTAAGCATTTTTTTGTTCAGTAGTTTTAAACAACAATAGGACCAAACTAAGTTGTTTGATGCTTTTGATATCTCTTGGATGGAGAGGAGTTATAAAAACATGGTTGATCTATTGGAAAATGTAGGTATTAAGCCTAAAGATGTATCATTTGCTGGGATTTCACAAATTGAAGTACAAAACTAGCCCTCAATCCCTGATAATATCGAACATTTGAAATTTTTTGAGGATGATAGAGATATTATAAATTTATTGTCAAGTGAAGACAAGTATCATGGTCAAGAACTTGATTGTAGTGCTTTAATTGAAACAATAGATGACAAGGAAATAATCTTTGGCCAAGAAAGTTTGCAGTTGAAAACTAACAAAGTACCCAAAGGATTGGTAGTTTTAAAAAGCATGTTTGATAACCAAGATAGAGTGAATTTGGGAGTCAGGGATCACAAACCACAAGAACTTGAAGAAATAAATCTTGGTACCTTTGAATCTCAAAAAAAGGTTTATATTGGTCAAAACCTATCTATGGAAATTAGAAAGATTTCAACTAATTTGCTAAGAAAGTATAGACATGATTTTGCATGGTCATATGATGACTTTTAAGCTTGTAAAGAAGACTTGTTTCAGCATGTCATACCACATAAAGAGAATGTCAAACCTTGTAGACAAAAGAAGAGACCAATAAACCCCACCTAGCACCTAAAATGCAAGAAGAATTAATGAAACTAAGGGATGGAAGAATAATTCAGCCAATTAGACATTCTACTTAGGTATCAAACTTAGTGCCTATTATGAAGAAAAGTGGAGACAAAAGGCTTTGTGTGGATTTTAGGAACCTAAATATTGTTGCCTTAAAAGATAACTATGGTTTGTCTAATATGGAAGTCATGCTACATTAAGTGACTAGTTCATAATTGATGTCTATAATGGATGAATTCTTAGGTTATAAATAGTTTCTTGCAAATTAAAAGTAATAGTTTAAGATAGCCTTTACTACCCCATGGGGCACATATGTCTATGTAAGAATGCTATTTAGTTTAATTAATGTAGGAGCAACTCTTCATAGGGCTATAGATGTAGCTTTTCCTGAATAAATTGTTAAGTTTATGGTAGTGTATCAAGATGATCTTAAAACATATTCTAAGAAAGTTGAATACCACTGTAAACATTTGGAGAAATGTTTTATTGAATTTATAGAATATGGAGTATCTCTGAACCCAAAGAAATACATATTTGGAGTAATAGAAGGAAGATTGTTAGCTCACATAGTGTCAAAAGATGAGGTAAAAATTGACCTTGAAAGAGTAGCTACCATTGAAAAAGTTCCCAAGCCAAAAAATGTAAAAGGAATACAATCATTCTTTAGGAAAGTAAATTTTCTAAGAAGATTTATTAAAGATTTTGTTGAGATAGTACATCAATATCTAAAATGCTCAAAAAAGGAGTTATTATTAGTTGGGATGGTGAGCCTTCAGAAGTTTTTTAGGACATCAAGATTTCTATAAAAAATGAAGCAATCCTTAGGACTCCTACTTATGCAAAGCCAATGCATATACTTTCCTTTGCAACTTTTCATACCGTGGTAGCAGTTGTGTTGCAGAAAAATGAGGAAGGGTATGAACAATCTATTGCATTTTTTAGAAAGTCCCTTTAAACTACAAATTTGAAGTATGAGATAAATGAATAATAGGCTTATGCCTTAGTAAAAGTTGTCAAAGCCTTCAAATTTTATCTTGTAGGTGTCATTATTGTAGCATTTGTGCCAAGTGTATTGTTAAGGATATTTTATCTTAGTAAGAAGTGTTTAGTAGGAGGTGTCATTGGACTAATAGAATTCAAGAGTTCAACATTGACATCTAGATTACTAAATTGGTAAGGGGTCAAGGATTGGCAAGACTTATGGCTCAATCAAATTTGGAGGCCAATCAAATAAGCATGGTAATAGATGATTTGAGATTAAGCCTATGTGAGATGGATCATTGTGAGTGGTATACTAATGTCATATACTATTTGAAACACATGGAAGCTCTAGCTCACCTTACAAACAATGAAAAGAGAAGCACAAAATTGCATGCAATCAAATACATCATTGTTAGAAATAATCTATGGTGGAGAAACTTTTAGAGAGTATTGTTAAAATGCATTAATTAGGAAAAATCTAAGGAGATATTAAATTCATTCATTCATGGATATATGGAGGACACTATATGGCTAAGACTACTACTCACAAGATAATGAGAACTAGATTTTGGTAGCCTAATCTTTTCAAAGATGCACAGTTACTTGTCAAAAATGTGATGCATGTTAGAGATTTGTAAGTAAACTAAAGTTTTTTAGAAATACTCCTCTAAAACCAATTGAAATTCAAGCACCTTTCCAGCAATGAGGCATGGATTTCATTTTCATAGGAGAAATCTCCCCTAAATCAAGGACTAGTTACTCATGGATCCTAGTAGCTACAAATTATTTTTAAAAATGGGTGGAAGTCATTCCTACAAGAAATTCTACCAACAAAGTGGTGAATAACTTTCTTTTGAATAATATCCTTACAAGGTTTGGATGCCCTCAGAGGATTGTAATTGATAAAGTAATGTGTTTTAGGTTAGAATAATTCATAATTTTTTTGATAAATATGGCATAACTAGGTCAACATCCTCACTATATCATCCATAAGGAAATGGACAAGATGAATCTACCAATAAGAGCTTGTTAAAATTTGTAAAAAAGACTCTAGACGATAACAAAAAGGCATGGGATTCTGAATTATAGTTGGCAGTATGGGATGAATGGGTAATAGCAAATAAAGAAATAGGTGATGCACCTTTTGATCTTGTATAGAAGCCAAGAAAGAATTCCTCAAAATGATTTAGTAGACCTATACAATTACATTCAGATGTATAATAAAGATGTCATTGACGATATGCAAGAAAGAATGGATGAATTTGTAGGATTAACAGAGATAAAAAAAGAAGCCTCTTTCATAAATGAAAATTTATAATTACAAGTCAAGCTATTGTATGATAGAAAGGTTGAAAATAAAAGGTTTGAACCTGAAAGCCTAGTTTTGATGTGGAATGCTAGGATTGAAGACAAAGGGGGGCATGGCAAGTTTGATCCTATATGGTTGGGTCCTTAGTTGATAAGACATAGGGAGAAGATTCTTATATTTTGAAATACTTATCAGGCAATATTCTTGAATTTCCAGTTCATGGATAGTTCTTGAAGAGGTATTTTTGCTAAAAATACTTGTTTTCCATGAACAATAGTTTTAGGGTTTTCTACAACTTTTGCAAATTCTTCTATAGCCTTGTACAATGTTTCTTCCTATGTCATTGCTCTCTTAGAGTTGTCATGAAAAAATTGATCAAGTATGTGGTCTACTTCTTCTAGGGATTTTGAGCCCTCACATGAATTTACACATTCATTGTCCCCAAATAGAGCTAATGTTGGCCTGGTTTTTTACCATTCATAATTTTGTTGCATTTTATAGTGAAACCATAGTGGATTTATGTTTTTAAGAGATGAAGTGTATCAAAAACCTAAATGAAAGTTTTAAGTTTCATGAATCCCTTGCCACTATTCCCTAGTTTTCAAAGAATTAGGAAAGTATTGTTTTATTTTAAAATAATTATGTGGGAAGCTTTTCACTTTATACTTTTTTCTTTGACTTTTTTGTGCTTATTTTTAAATTACTTTCCTAAAAATATTTTTGCCATTGACCCTCTTCTTAAACCATGGTTTTTACCTTTTATTGAGCCACTAATATTCCTTGAAGTATTTTTAACCACAATGGGGTCTACATTTACAAACCATTGATCAAAGAAAGATCAACGATGAGCACTTTCCTACAATTTGAACTTGTTCAAACTTTAGCAACTGTAGTGAAGTGCCTACATGATATGTGTAACTAAGAATGTCAATTACTTGATGAGCCAAAAAAATTGGTTATGTCAAAAAAAGTTCACAATTGTCTGATGGTTGTCAAGACATGCAGGAAGGTTTGAGCCATTTCATTAGTTGAACTAGGTGTTGGGATTACTTTTAAATAATATAACATCGTACCATCGATCATTAAAGATAAATAGTGAGTGCTTCCCCAAAATTTGAAGATGTGTGAGCTTGATGAAATGTATTTGATGAGGTCATTCTGTTAATGGCCCCTAGTTTGAAAAGGTGTTGAAATAGTTGGAAAATGTCAAGACATGCTGGAAAAGAAAACTTATTTTTATTCGTCATGTTTTTTGACTAGATTGTAAACAAGGTGAATCTTATGGAACCGTTAATCATTTCAAGATCAATAGAGATCACTTTCCCACTTTTTGGAAATGTTTGATGTTTAACAAAAGTAGGGAAACACCTGATTGACATGTGGATAGGTGGGGCCAACCATTCAAAAGGGTGGCCTAGTAATGTTGAGTTGGGACACATGCTAAGATGAATTCTACCAATTTGTTGGCTAGTCTACATATTTAGTGAGTTGGAGTGTGACTCTATAAGTGGGACAAAAATATTAAAGGAAAACATCAACATTCCAAAAGTTTTCATGATCGTTGATCTAATGAAGATCGATGATCAACACTTTCCCACAATTTGAACTTGCCCAAACTTTAGCAAATGTGGGGAACTATTGGATAATGTTGTCCTTGATGTCACACAAATGTCATATCAGTCATTAGTCTCAAGTTCACCAAGCTCAGACAGTCTACAATGCAATCTACAATGCCAACCGAGCTCACTCGGTCATTAAAGGAATCATGGAGAAGACAGTGTTCACTGAGCTCACTCGGTCATCAAAGAAATCATGAAGAAGTCAATATTAACCGAGCTTCACTTGGTCTCCAAACCATAGTTTCCACTGAGCTCACTCAGTCATCAAAGAAATCATGAAGAAGTCAGTATTAACTGAGCTTCACTCGGTCTCCAAAATATAGTTTCCACTAAGCTCACTTGGTTATCTTAGGAAACTCAGTACTTACCAAGTTCTCCCGGCGATTGAAGGATTGTCACGAAGTTCGCTGTATTAACCAAGCTCAATCGGTTAACACAGGAATTATTTTTTGAATAAATTTTATTGTGCAGGGTCGGCCAGTATAGGGATTTGCAAATTAATTACTTTTAGCTGACTGTTGTAATTGTTTGTTTAGTCAGTAATTCGAGCTGACTAAGATAATCTAAAAGATATATATGGTCATTCAAGTTATGAATTAAAGTGTGTGAGATTGTGGAAAAGAAGTTATGAATACGAATTATAGTATGAAATGATAAGGTGAATGTTGAGCAAAGTTTGATGAAGGATCAAATGTGTTGAAGGAGCTGTAAAGTTGCATTTGATCAGTGAGGATCTAGCCAAGCATAACAGAGATCTGTAATCAGCAAAGATAAGTTGTACTTCATATCAGGTCACTTCATTGTTGCTTTCTAACCATTGTAAAAGTGAATTCAAAATCTCTTAACAGAGTTGGTTTAACAACCATTCAATAAATCCTCTAACAAGGTGACAGTTCAGTTGAATTTTTCTAAAGACCTCTAGTAAGGCCACTCCTAACAGGGTGATTAAATCCTTTAATAGGGTCACACCTAACAGTGTGTTTTTGTAACCTTTAACAGGGTTGGCTCCTAACAAGGCTCACTTCAAAAGAGTGAAAAATAGTATCTAGTTACATTGGTGGTTTTTTCCATATTGGTTTTCCATGTTAAAACTGGTGTCTCTTGTGTTCTTAATTGCTGAATTACTTTGTGCATGATAACATATCAGTTCTTAATATTTATCATTTACTACTTTATCAAGTTTCAGCATTTTATATTAATCAGATCAAGGGTATATTCAGACATCTTAGGGACTGTGAAAAGTTTTGTAGTAACTGATTCACCCCCTCCCCCTCTTAGTTACTCTATTCTCATTTCCAACAATTGGTATCAGAGCTTTTGGTGCTTGCAAGAAGAGATTTCAAGGATCTAAGCCAAAGATCAAGATGTCTTACAAAAGAGAAATTCCAAAACTCAATAGAGATAACTTCTCCACATGGTAAGGATTGATGAGACTTCATCTGGCTACTGTTGGTGATACTGGATTAAAATACCTTGAAGAAAAATATGGAGAACCTCCTGGCACATTGTCTATCAATGACATTGCTGAAAAGAAGACTCACAACAATATGATGATAGACATAGCATCCGCTCTCAGTTATGAAGAATTTGATGACATTAAGGACTACAAAACTGCCTTTGAGATGTGGAACAAGATAAAAGAGATCTATGGAGGAGATGATAATGTGAGAAGAGCAAAAGCTAAAAGTCTAAGAGGATAATTTGATCAAATGAGGATGAGAGAGGATGAAAACATTGCAAAGTATGTTGAAAGAGTTAAAGCATGCGTGAGTGCAATCAGAGCATCTGGAGGTGATATCAAAGGAGAAATAGTTATAAGCAAAGTTATCAGAACCTTGCTTCCCATGTATGCAATCAAATTTTTTGAAATTCAGGAAAGAAGGTGTGAAGCAAATCATCAGATAAATCTTGAGGCCATAGTTGGAAGACTAACAACATTTGAACTAGATAACTTTGACAACTATGTTCCAACCTCCAAGAACATTGAATCAACATTTCAAGCCAAGCTCTCACTCGAGGAGAAAAACAAAAAGGAGAAGGAATCTCAGTCAAAAAGTGAAAATGAATCAAGCCAAAGTTCAAACAGTGACCTCAAAGTGATTAAAGCTCTACTAGCAAAGAAATATTCTAGAGGCAGAGGAAAATACAAAGGTAAAGTTCCTCTAATCTATTTTTCTTGTGAAGAAATTGGTCATATTGCAACAAGGTGCCCAAACAAGAAAAACCATGATGAAAAGAAATGGAATGGCAAGAAAGACTTCAATTCATCCAAGAACAAAGGTAAGAAATCATGCTTCATGGCTGAAAATTCTAAAGATTCTGATAATAGTGAGGATAAAATTGTTTATATTGCCGTTAAAGATGATTCTGATAGTGATGAGGAAGATAAAATGGCACTTTTTTCTCATATAAGTAAGAATGATACATGGATTATAGACAGTGGTTGCTCACATCATATGACTGGTGATAAAACTAAGTTTGATCAGTTTGAAGACTATGATGGTGGCAATGTAAGGTTTGGTAATAATGAACCTTGTTTCATAAAAGGAAGAGGAAGAATCTGTCTAACCAAAGAACTTGTATGTAATAATGCTTGTTGAGTTGAAGGTCTTAAACATAATTTGCTAAGTGTGGCACAGTTACTCAATACTGGATTCAAGGTGGAATTCATGCATGGAAAGGCAAGACTGTTGAATGAGCAAGGAAAGCTAATAGGATCTGGCACCCAAACTAAAGGTAACTTGTTCTATCTAGAACTTGGTGAATGCTGATGTTTTATTGCTCAAATTGAAGAAAGTTGGTTATGGCATAAAAGGTTGTTTCATGTCAATTTTGATAATCTGGTAAAAATAAGAAAATTCAAGAAAGTGAGAGGCATTCCTAACATTAAGAAACCTGAGGTTGGTCTATGCAAGAATTGTCAGATTGGTAAAATGGGAAAGACTAGTTTTAAAAGTAAGAACTATTAGTCTAAAGATATATTAGAAATTGTGCATACTGATTTATGTGGACCCATTGGAATAGAAAGCTATACTAGAGAAAAGCTTTTCATTCTCTTTGTTGATGACTACTCAAGAATGATGACTATCATGTATCTAAGGAATAAATCAGAAGCATTTGAGAAATTCAAATGGTATTTGGCAAGAGTAGAAAAAGAAATAGGAAAAAGACTAAAATGTTTAAGGTTAGATAGAGGTCGTGAACTCATCTCACATGAATTCAACAACTTCTGCATTGAAAAAGGTATTAAAAGACAGGTTTCAGCACCAGGAACTCCTGAACAAAATGGAATAGTTGAAAGAAGAAACAGATCCATCATGGATTGTGCAAGAACCCTGATGATAGAAAAGAATGTTGCTATCAAATACTAGAAGGAAGCCATCAGTACTGTAGTTCATACCTTAAACTGAGTATAGTTGAAGAAGGACTCATTCAAAACTCCCTATGAATTATGGTATGGCTACAAACCCAATGTAAGTTATCTGAAAGTATTTGGAAGAAAATGTTATATTTTGAAAGAATCTAGAAAAGGAAAATTTGATGTAAAAGGTGATGAAGGAATATTTTTAGGATATTCTTGAAAAAGCAAAGCATATAGATGTTTAAATCTATCCACTCACAAAGTCATAGAAAGTGCACATGTGAAAGTTGATGAGTTTGCAGACAAATCTGAAGAAGAAAGCAAAAAGGTACCTGAAGATTACAGAAGATTTGTTTATATTGAACCAGATACTATAACAAGCATACCGTTAACTCAAGAATCCTCAACTCTCGAGTCATCAGTAACCGAATTACAAATAGTTCAAACCAAGCCACAACAACATTCAAACATTACCGAGCAAGTGTCTACCGAGTCTGAAGTGCCTGAGCTAATTCTTACCAAGCTAGAATAGCTTGAACATGAAATTGAAGCACAAGGAGATAGCAATGAAACTCATTCAAGAGGTAAAGAACCTGTATTAGCTAAATATGTCAGAAGACATCATGCACTAGATCAGATCATTGGAGACAAGTCTGAAGGAACCTTGACAAGAAGCAAGCTGAAAAATACTTGTTTACTTGCTGATTTTGAACCTAGAAGCATTAAAGATGCATTGACAAATGATAGTTGGATTGAGGCAATGAATGAGGAAATAGAACAGATAGAGAAGACCAAGACATGGACTCTAGTACCCAGGCCTAAAAATAAGAATGTAATTGGAAGCAAGTGGGTATTCAGAAACAAGTTGACTGAAGATGGTAAAGTATCTAGAAACAAAGCCAGATTGGTATGCAAAGGATACTCTCAATAAGAAGGCATAGATTATGGAGAAACCTTTGCTCCTATTGCAAGATTGGAAGGAGTCAAAACCTTACTTGCATATGTTTCTTACAAAGGATTCAAAGTTTATCAGATGGATGTCAAGTCAGCATTCCTCAATGGAATACTAGATGAAGAAGTTTACATAGAACAACCTGAAGGTTTTGTTGATCCAAATAAAAAGAACATGGTCTACAAATTATAGAAGGCACTGTATGGTCTGAAACAAGCCCCTAGAGCATGGTATGAAAGATTGCATAACTATCTTATTCAGATTGGTTTTCAAAGAACTAATGATAATAGTAGCTTGTATATAAAGGAAGGACCAGATAATAAAATTGTCTTGGTAGAAATATTTGTAGATGATACTATTTTCACAGGGCATGATGATCTTTGTAAAGAATTTTTAGAACAAATGAACAAGGAATTTGAAATGTCTATGTTTGGTGAAATAAAATTCTTTGTTGGTCTTCAAATTCAACAAAATAAGAATGGCATCTACATCACTCAATCAAAATACATCAAGGAGATATTGAAAAAATTTGGTATGGAGGACTGTAAACCTGTTGGAACTCCTATGTGTACTGGATTGAAACTTACCAAAGATTATGAATCCAAAGAGGTAGATCAAACATTGTATAGATCTATGATTGGAAAATTTCAATACGTAGTTCATACCAGGCCAGATATTGCCCTTGCAATTGGTATTGTTGCAAGATTTTTAGCAAAACTAAGAGAAACTCACCTAATGGCAATCAAAAGAATAATGAGATATTTGAAAGGAACTGAAGATTATGGCTTACGGTACAAATTTGGAGGTAATTTGAATTTGAAAGTATTTACTAATGTTGATTGGGTAGGAAACCTTGATGATAGAAAAAGCACAAGTGGAGGAGCATTCTTTCTTGGAAAAAGATTGGTTTCTTGGAAAAGCAAAAAGCAGAATTGTACATCCCAATCTACAGCAGAGGCAGAGTATGTTGCTGCAGCAGTAAACTGTTCAAATATTATTTGGTTTAAGTAGTTATTACAAGGAATGAAGATGGAGATCAAAGAACCATTTGTCATGTTCTGTGACAATACTAGTGCAATCAACATATCTACGAATCTAGTGATGCATTCCAAGACCAAGCATATTGCAATAAAATATCATTTTGTCAGAGAATTGGTGCAAGACAAGGAGATTAGACTGGAATATGTCCATACAAAGGAAAAAATTGCTAACATATTCACAAAGCCTTTACCTAAGGATGCATTTTTGTATCTCAGAGGTAAGTTAGGGGTCATTCCCCTATTTGAAGTCCACTAAAAATGAGTTCTAGTGATGCATCAATGCATACAAGATTGAAGATCTATCTATTGATGCAGTTTAATTAGAAATCATTGCATATGAATCAGTACTAAAGGTACATTACAATTCACTTAACTTTTGTTGTCTTTGGCATGTGTTGTCAAAGAGGGAGAAATTTACCGTCATATCCTTATGAAATTTGTGAGATTTGAAAAGTTTTCCATGAAGTCCCTTAATAGAGGGAGATTATTGAAAGAGGGAGAAGTTTGTTATCTTGTTGGACTTGTTTTCAAAATTTCATTCTTTTATGACATGTTGTGTTGCCATCAATGCCAAAGAGGAAGATTGTTGGATAATGTTGTCCTTGATGTCACTCAAATGTCATATCAGTCATTAGTCTCAAGTTCACTGAGCTCAAACAGTCTGCAATGCAATCTACAATGCCAGCTAAGCTCACTCGGTCATTAAAGGAATCATGGAGAAGATAGTGTTCACCGAGCTCACTCGATCATCAAAGAAATCATGAAGAAGTCAGTATTAACCGAGCTTCACTCGGTCTCCAAAGTGTAGTTTCCATCGAGCTCACTTGGTCATCAAAGAAATCATGAAGAAGTCAGTATTAACTGAGCTTCACTCAGTCTCCAAAGGATAGTTTCCACTGATCTCACTTGGTTATCTCAGGAAACTCAATACTTACCGAGTTCTCCCGACGATTGAAGGATTGTCACGAAGTTCGTTGTATTAACTGAGCTCAGTCAGTTAACATAGGAATTATTTTTTGAATAAAGTTTACCGTGCAGGGTCGGCCAGTATAGGGATTTGCAAATTAATTACTTTTAGTTGACTATTGTAATTGTTTGTTTAGTCAGTAATTCAAGCCGACTAAGATAATCTGAAAGGTATATATGGTCATTCAAGTTATGAATTAAAGTGTGTGAGATTGTGAAGAAGTTATGAATGTGAATTATAGTATGAAATTATAAGGCAAATGTTGAGCAAAGTCTGATGAAGGATCAGATGTGTTGAAGGAGCTGTAAAGTTGCATTTGATCAGTGAGGATCCAGCCAAGCATAACAGAGATCTGTAATTAGCAAAGAGAAGTTGTACTTTATATCAGGTCACTTCATTGTTTCTTTCTAACTATTGTAATAGTGAATTCAAAATCTCTTAACAGAGTTGGTTTAATAGCCATTCAATAAATCCTCTAACAAGGTGACAGTTCAGTTGAATTGTTCTAAAGACCTCTAGCAAGGTCACTCCTAACCGGGTGATTAAATCCTTTAACAGGGTCACACCTAATAGTGTGTTTTTGTAACCTTTAATAGGGTTGGTTCCTAACAGGGCTCACTTCAGAAGAGTGAAAAATAGTATCTAGTTACATTGGTGGTTTTTCCCATATTGGGTTTCCACGTTAAAATTGGTGTCTCTTGTGTTCTTAATTGCTGAATTACTTTGTGCATGATAACATATCAGTTCTTAATATTTATCATTTACTGCTTTATCAAGTTTCAGCATTTTATATTAATCAGATCAAGGGTATATTCAGACATCTTAGGGACTGTGAAATTTTTTGTAGTAACTGATTCACCCCCTCCCCCTCTCAGTTACTCTATTCTCATTTCCAATAGGAACCACCTTGTTGACATGTGACCAATTGTATAAAAGGTAATATAGTCATTTTGATTTAAAAGCTAAGTCATCTTATTTGTGAAGATCAATGTTTGAATTTCAAATTTTACAATGTGACATGAAATATGATTGTTGGGGTATTAATTATTATCAATACTATTTTGTGTGAGGTTAATTTGGCAATAATAATTCTTATTTTCCATTATTGAACACTTAAATTTTGAATTCTAACAAAGTGAATATTTTTCAAGTTTAGGACACAAATTTCTGATAGTTTTGAATTTCTACTAAATGATTTTTAGAGGAGAAATAACAAGAAAATTGGGTGAGTGTTTTGGGTTTCTAGAAAATTGAGAAAAATATTTCTACAGTAAGTTAATTATCAAACATGCCTCCATGAAGCAATTTTCAAGGAAGGTAGATTATTTAAGAAGGGTCATGTATGATGATTTCTTAGAAGAAATACCACAATCCATGAATGAGCTAGCTAGGGGAAAAGAATTTATTCCAAAAAAAACCCTAGGATACTAGTTAGTGAGGGTTTTTATGTCAAAGAAAACTAGTTGAGAGATGCCCAAGTATTTGTTGGAGGATGAGAATTTTTTTGTAAATGGTTTACAGAGAGAAGACTAGATACTTCCCTCAATAATGAATGAGAATTTGACATACGCAAGTTAATTATCTTGGAAGTTTTCTTTGATGATAATTTCTTGCAATAATGTCAAAGAAATATGATCCAATAACCAAGATTGTGAAGAATCATGCTAGTGATAATATATTCAAGTTTCACTAGAATTAGTTAGAAATATTTTCAAATTAAACCCTAACTATGTAGTCTATGAGAAGATAGATATGGAAGACCACTAGGCTAAGTATGATGCACAAAGAATATATCTAAGGGAAGGACCATTAAAAGAGCATTTTGTTAGAATAAGATCATTTCCCCTGGTTACATCAAACACTCCAGAGCATTTCTTGAAAAAATATTTCAACCCTAGAGCATAGGTGTTGTATTTCTCTCTCTACAAAATCTTTGGCATGGATGAGAAAGACCACATCCCATGTTTCATTGCCTTTATCATTGCTCAAAATCTTCAGTATGGTATGAGTTCTATTATAAAGGCTAAAGTTGATAAGCCCTTTTGCTGATACTCCATGCTGATGTACATATGCTTGTTTAAGGGAGATACCTTTTTCTCTAAAGAAATAAAGTTGGAATTGGAAAGAGATGGATAAAAGCTCCCTATCTAATTGTGGAATGTAGATATGACATTGGAGGTGACTAATGCAAGTTTTTTCAAATTTGATAGGTATTTTTCCTTTAGGCTTAGAATGTTATTAATAGTGGATAGCCCTAGAATAGCACAACCTCTACTAGAATTAATTAGACCAAAGGATCATGCTAAAGGTTTGATGGTGAGTCACAATTGGGGATACATCATCTCATATGCAGTGTCTACTTTTTTTAGAGTTTATCATTTTCTTGGAAGACCACATGTGCTACCCTATCAAGTACCTTTATAAGTGGGGATTGTTGAGCTTTTATGGTAGATAATATTAGTGGAAGAAAGAGAATTGTTGGGAAATTCTAAAGGTACTTTCTTTCACCAAATTATTATTGTCTACAACTTTTCTTTTATCAAAAAGGGATGGAGGCACTTGGAGAATTTTTGAAGCAAATATCAAATGGCTCAATCCCATGCATGTTTGATAGAATAAGAGGGATTTTATGACCTATTAAGAGAAATAATTAAAGTCAAAGATCATGAACATATGGTATACTTTCTAGAGGATATACTTATAAATAAGTTCTCATTACATGAGAAGGAACTTAGGAAGGAGAAATGAAAACTATACAACAAGTTTTTGGATTTTATAAATACTTTGGGGCTAGACTATGATCCCCTAACTAATAGAAAACGTTGGGGCATGAAATTAGATATGTTTATGGATAATTTTTTTGTGATTATGCAAAATTTGAATGAGAAGAAAGAAATTCTAACAAAAGAATACCTAACAAGGCCATTGAGTTTGAGAAAATATTGGCAAGTAAAATGAATTTGAACCTAGGGTAGTACACCTTACAAAAAAAATTCAAGTACATAGTGGTTAGGAGGATACAACCCATTCCTTAGTATAAAAGACCATAGTCTGAAAGCCCACCTACTTCACATGCACTTAAGAAAAAAAAATTAGAGTACGAATCATCTTCTAAGGTTGAAGACTAGTCACCTACCCAAACCCCACTCATGATAGATGATGAAGTATCCTTGAAAAAATAGTTGAGAAAAAAGGGAGGGGAGAAGAATATTGTAGTTACAACTATAGATATAGAAGAAGGAGTACCTAAGGAATCTCCTATGCCAACACTA
This sequence comes from Cupressus sempervirens, assembly GCA_028749045.1. NCBI lineage: Eukaryota > Viridiplantae > Streptophyta > Pinopsida > Cupressales > Cupressaceae > Cupressus > Cupressus sempervirens. Next base: position 608,444,423 of record CM053784.1, on the reverse strand, counting down.
GCTCTCACTGTTCGAGATTATAGAGGTAAGGAAATAGATCCTATAATAGCACATGCTTCTAAAAAAAATATTGACAATGAGAGTTTTGTTATGTCTAGAGAATTTTCTCAATTCTTGGGGAGAAGAAGTATTGATAATTTTGAGGCCAAGTGCAAAATGATCAAAGTAGAGCAACCTAATAGATAAGACTTTGAAATTGAAGAAGAAGTTAAAAATAGTTTCATGGAGGAATTTGCATAGATAACCCCTTAAGCGGGAAGATAATTGTTAAAATATTCAATAATTTTGATATTACCTAAATGGGACATTGCAAATGTCATGGGTTTTTATGTTGTGAGGAAAGAAAAAATCTTAATTCAAAACTAAAGAAGAGTTCTTATAGCCCCATAAAAGATTAAATTACATAATGATCATCAAGCATTGGTGATATGGTCCATTCTGAAGAAGGATAAAACTAGGGTGCAAGAAGCCTCAAATGCCAAACATGTAGGTGGCCTCATGGTGTATAGGGTAGAAGAGGTGGATGGTAAAAAAATGTCTCCCATGACCAAGGAAATGGTGGATTTTGGAGTAGTTGCTACTACTAAAGACAAGAATAAATTCTTGGAGCTCAATGCTAGGTTTGAAGAGACATTAAAGGCATATGAGGAAAGAGGAAATAAGATACATCAATTGGAGGATCAGGTAGCCCAAATGGATGAGAAACTTGGAAAAATAATAGTGGGATAATCTAGCCAGTTCAAAATCACTTATCCTCCTCATCCCCCAATTGAACCATTCAATTCAACTCCCCTTGTAGAGGTACTAGATACTCTACAAAGACCAAAATTTTATACAAGTAAGGAAAAGAGAAAACTTTGGGCATTACATGTAGAATTGAATGACCAAAATGAGGACAAAATTAGAAAAAAATCTTGTATCTGGTAGATAAATTTGACTAACCCACATTTTATGAGCAACTAGTAAAGATAATGGACATGTAGAATGAGATAAAAGGTAGTAAGGATGCTTTGAAGCCAATTATGAACAATTGGGGTAGTAGGGATAAATATGTCACTCTTTTATGTGTTTTAGTCATTAGTTTGTCTTGTGAATAGATAGAAAAACATTTGAGATAATTAATGATCTCTCTAATTTTGATGATAAGAGGGTTGCAGTGTAGAAGAGATCATAATCTATTTCTCAAAGTATCTTGCTAATTTTTTTGAAATTTTCCGCCATTAACTCAAGAAAATAGATAAATTAAAAGACAAGGAAGAATGGGCCAAAGAATTAGACAATTTATTATGCCTTAGAATTAATGAGGTCATAGATGAATAGGGACAAGTATGGTGGGCACGAACAACTAAAGAAGCTGTTAAAGTTCAAATATTCTTTGATTCCCTTAGGGAATAATTTGTTCAAATAAATAAATTAGGAGATTTTTTTTTTTAAGGAAGCAACACGAGGTATTGAGTTTTAATTGGCTAGATGACACACTTTTTGGCAAGTGGACAGAAGATTTTGTACATTCAAAATAGTTAGTACTTGGTGAAACTGATGCAGATGAGGTGGACCAAGATGGGTTACAAATAATTGATGTATTAGTTAAAGTATAAGAAGAGAAAGATAAAGAATCAATTGTAGCATCAAGCATCAGAGGTTCAAACTGATGACTTGGTAGTAGAAAAATCAAGTATAACTATTAGTTTGTTAGTACAAGATGACCTGGATGGAGAACCACAAGTTAAACTTAGCTCTCAAATATCAAAGCCTGGTCCATCACAAGTAAGTCCAATGGTCACACACTCTAAGGAATGACAACTATATCAAAGCCAATTACAAAATTCCTTAAGAATAAATAATCCACAGCAGAAGTGGTCCCACATAGGAATATTCATGATGTAAATCATTCTGTTGCACCATTTTTTTTCTTTTTTGTTAGTAAATTTTTGTGAATATTTTTTTGTCCTAAGGACATTTTTCATTATTCTCTAGGCATGAAGCTTGTTGCATCTCATGCCATATAAATGAGATTCCAACGCTAGAGAAAGGTTTTGAACTATTTCAATTTTTGCTAGGTTTACATTCAGTCCAGTTTCCTTGATGTCAATTTTGTGATGTATTTTCTCTATGAGTCTGAAGATACATTAACATTTAAGGATCATGTTGTCTTTTCCTAAGTTGTTCTAAGTTTTATTCTAATGTTATGTGATTTTCAATGAAAATTAATACAATGATGAATCACCAAAATATCCATTTTCTCTGAATCTAGTCTCCATGGTTACTAACTAGTTATCTTGAGGTCGTATGGGAAAAGATTTTTCAATTTAATGCAACTAGGATAAGTTGTATATCATTTTTCTATTACTTTTGATTCAATGAATTAAGTAAATTCTTTACAGATAAGATAAAATTTCCAAGTAGTGAGAATGATATGCATAAGAATGAAATTTAGGGTGAATTGCTAATAGTATTGGTTGTAATGCAATCAATTAGGTCACAATGGTTGGATAGACTCTAAATCCCAATGAATGAGGCACTAATAAATTATTTTAATTTACATATGAAGAGATCATGAATAAGAATCAAGAAAAATCTCAAAAATCAAATCAATTTTACTTTAATGTATGAAGAGTATCATAGCTGGGCAGTACTTGGTTGCATCTAATTTCTATGTTTTGGTTAACTATTGTTACCTAAAATTATATGTAAATTAGAGAAGAGTTATGACCAAATATCTTATATAAGGGATGAGTATTGTGAATGAATATCATTAAGAGAGTGAAGTGTAAATATGATATTTAGTTTTGAACCCTTTTATCCCTCAAGTGCATTCTCCTTGGTTTTGTAGAACCTAAAGAGTAGAAAATATTCATGATTTTGTTGGCGTTGGGTCTAGATTTGAAGATTTCTTAGTTGAGTATAGGAAATAGCTAATTCTTAGACTAATTTTCTCTTAACCATATTGCTATCAAGTCTTTTGTTGCTAAAACACCAACATGTCCAATGTGTATAAAAGGAACCTTTGTCTCCTAATTTCAACATCTAGAATTGTACTCAATTTTAGCATTTTGAATTAGCATTAGAAGGATTCTCATGCAATCTATCATCCATTTTCATAATTTATTTATATCACACTAGTACATTCGACCTCATTTTTTGATGAATATTGGTCGAAATTTCAACTGAGGTTGGTCAAAATTTTGACCAACTTACTAATTGGTCAAAATTTTAACCAATATGTTGGTTGAAAACTTTTAAAATTATTGCTGCAATTTCTACCAAGCATTGGTCAAAATTTCAACCAATGCTTGGTAGAAAACTACCACACATTGGTCAAAATTTTAACCAATATGTTGGTCAAAAATTTCAGAACTCCTGGTGTGATTTTTACCAAGCATTGGTCAACATTTTGACCAATGCTTGGTAAAAAACTATCAGACATTGGTCAAACTTTTGACCAATACGTTGGTTAAACTTTTGACCAATACATTGGTCAAAACTTTTAGAATTCTTGGTGTGGTTCTACCAAGCATTGGTCAAAATTTTGACCAATGCTTGACAGTTTTCTACCAAACATTTTTTGAAAATTTGACCAATGTTTCGTAGAAAAGACCCAAACATTGGTCAAAATTCTAACAAATGGTTGATCAAATTTTTTTTTTGAGGCATTCTATAAAACAATTCACATGCCTTGCCTATGATTTGACATTTTGCATGCATCCTAAATTCTCTCATCCCGATGATGGATTACAAAGAGTGATTTGAAGTAATGATGCTAAAAATACACATAATCAAATCCAAAATGAACTTGCATTACAAATGGATTGTGGAAATTTGATATTGTTAATTTTGCATGCATGTCTATGAGGACAATCACAACTTAAACATATATATAATATATTTCTATATATTTAAGTTGTGATTGTGTTGGTAGACATGCATGCAAAATTAAAAAATATCAAGTTCCCACAATCCATTTATATATGTTTAAGTTGTGATTGTCCTAGTAGACATGCATGAAAAATTAACAATATCAAGTTTCCACAATCCATTTATAATGCAAGTTTGTTTTGGATTTGATTGTGTGTGTTTTTTAGCATCATCATTTCAAATCACTCTCTATAATCCATCATCAATCAGATGAGAGAGTGTAGGATGCATGCAAGATGTCAAATCATAGGTAAAGCATGTGAATGTTTTATAGAATACCTCAAAGAAGCTAAGAATATTGAAATACTTACAAGGGTGTGAGGCACTTCATATTTGTTGATCGTACAATATGGTTTAAGAACTCCTCCTCACTAATTAACTTGCACCATAGACCAACAATCTTCATCTTTTTTGTGGGCTCCTATCCCCTTTGTGAGTGTTGATGTAGAAGCCAAAGTAGAAAAAATAAGTTAAAGTGTGTTGAATAAGGTTTCTAATCTCAACTTGGTCAACATTGTTTATTTAAGGGCTATGGACTGGGCAATTCATCAATGTTTGGAAATTAGGGGTAGCATTGCATCCTATTTAACTAATACATGTATAGCCCTAGGAGGAAATAGGTTGTTGGATACTTCTTTTGGCCTAGAAGGATATGACTAAAATAGAGACTAAGCTCAATCAAATATTCCCAAGTTCACGGTAGCTTCTAGTATTTCAATTGATTAGCATACAAATGTAAAAAATAAATGTTTACCAAATGTATGTACTATTGGATTCAATATCAAGCACTAGAAGAAAAATATATATAATACATTCCATTTGGAAACATGACACCAAAATAGATTTTGAGTTCATTTGAATATTCTTAGTTCAATGCAGTAAGCTTAGCAAAATGATTTAATCAAGCCAAAGTGAAACCCTTAGATAGGTTTCTATTTGTCTTGTGTTGCAACAAGTTTAGACAAAAAAGATATGACATCCCATCATTCCCTTGAATCTTTGGAGACAAATCTATGAATAGAAGCAAGCTTAGTAGATGCCTTCGTGAATCTTAATTGCTTAAAAATGCGACAGTGTTAAAGCTCTATTATTTGCTTCCATATTTCTCTTTCTTGGTTGAAAATATTTGTACTTTAAGTGCATCACTAGTCATATATCATAAGATTTAGTTGTGTTTGATTATTTTGGAACATTCATTTGTATTTGTATGTTGGTATAACTCTAGGCTGAAATATTAATTTAGTATATGTTTTGCAAGCAAAACACAAAAACCATTGCCAAAGTTATTATAGGAGTATAATCTTCCCCTAGGAATATTCCCCAAAAATTCTACCAATTATGATTTTGATGAAGTAAGAGCAAAACTTACTATCTATATACCTTTAGTTTGCAAGGTGGGCTTCAAAGATTCTTCAGTTGTGAGATATGCAACAAGAGTGTCAGGCTTTCTACTCAGAGGAAATTAAATAGGTTTTGAAGGAATGAAAACCAAAGTAGTGTTGTAAGTTAAAGTTACCACAATTTTAGTAGATGGCTCATGATCAAATAAGGTGCATTTCACTACAGGCATGAAAAAGTCTAGGCCAAGAGATGCATATGAGGTGCTTCGAGATGGAGTAGTTGTTGATGAGTTTTAAGCTAGATCTAATGTTTCAAGGGAAATAGGTAGATATCTATTAATATTTTTGTCAATATGTTGTACTGAGTTGATTGTAACTTATTGATTCTGGGTAGAAAAATTGGATGGAATGCATCAACTGGCCTTGTTGACAAGTATTTGGTTAGAAAATATCTTATAATCAAGTGTTTTAGTTTCTTTTTATTCCTTAACTTTTGCAATGTCCTATCCATATAGGATTTGATACTTAATTATGTTTGACAGAATACCCACCTACCATTACATAGAACTTAAACACAGCTACACTACTACAAAATAGATTTAGAACATGAAAAAAAGGTAATAATTTTAGAACAAAATGAACTAAACATGTTGATGAATATTATAATGACACCAAGCCGAGGAGGCTACATTTACTAATAGTCTTAACATTATGCATACTTATATTTGAAAGTGGTATCAATATTCATGGATTGCAGAAAATTCTTCCCATCTAATTAAATTAATATAATTCACTTTCATTATCTTATGTGCATACCAAAAAGCAATGCCTTGTATTTTTTTTTAAATCATTAAATATTAAATGGTTTTGTTTCTTTATCCCAAAGTTAGCATCCCATTGACATATAAATTAAATGCTTTGACATGAAAATATTAGATGCAAACTTGACCTTTTATATATTCTATAATCATTGAGATATTCAATTGAATTTAACTAATTAAATAACTCATAAAATCCATAAAATGGCAATATTAAACTAAAAATTGAGCTGCTCAATTTATTGAGAAAATTGTTGATGCTCAAAGGAAATCATTTAGGAGATATAGAATATGGGGAGAGTGGGACAATCCCTTGTTGGATACAATTGATCAATTGTGTGTTTCCTTTGATGCTACAGAAATGTCATATTAGTTATCAGGTAGAGTCTACCGAGCTCAGTTGGTTAGCAAACTGAATTACAAAGTCTACCAAGTGTTTTTGAAAGTTACTCTGTGAAAACAATTTCTAGTGAGCTCACTCAAGCGTCAATGGTTTTTGTGGAAGAAGTCAATTTCTACTGAGTTCACAAGGTTAGGGAAGGAAAATTAGTGTTTATCAAGTACACTTGGTCTCCAAGGGATTTTGCAAAATTTATAGTGTTTACCAAGCTTCAATTGGTTAACACTAGAAATCATTTTTGGAGTACTGTTTACTAAGCAGGGTGAACCATTGAAGGATTTCATTATTTTTGGAAATAAAGTTTAATTGTTTCATGCAATGTTTGCAGCTAACTGATGTAATATTATTGGTAATTGTAACTTGTAAATGAGATGACTTGATAATTTGTAAGGTATAAATAAAAGGTCAAGTTGTGAAATCTAAATGTAATGAGCAAGCATGCAAGTATACTAATTGTGTGAAAAGGAAAGTTTGAGAAAATTTTGAAGAAGGATCGGATATCCTTGAGGAGAAGCAAAGGTGTATTCAATCAAAGAGGAGCTAGTGAAATAGAATAGAGATCTGTATCAGAAAAGTTCAATTGCATCTCATTCAGGTCAACTGATTGTTACTTTCTCACAATTGTAGCAAGTGATTTCTAAATCTCTTAATAGAGTTGGTTTAACAACCATTTTGTAAATCCTCTAACAAGGTGGATAGTTCTATTGAATTGTTCTAAAGTCCTCTAGCAAGGCCACTACTAGTAGGGTAATTAAATATTCTAACAAGGTAACACCTAATAGTGTGTTTTGTAATCTTTAATAGGGTTGGCTCCTAATAGGGTTCACTTCAGAAGAGTGAAAATTAGTAGCTACTTACTTGGTGGTTTTTCCCATGTTGATTTTCCACATTAAATCTGGTGTCTCTTGTGTTCATGTTATTTCTTTCATGCATGTTAAATTTCTATGAATGTTTAAAGATCAGTAATAAGTTAACACATACTATATCTACTAAGTTACAACATTTTTTTGTGTGGCTACTAATTGGCAGTATAAACTAGTTTTATAAGACATCTAAGGGATTTGTGGATATGTTTTTGTGGTAACTAATTCACCCCACCTCTCAATTACTCCATCTATATTTCCAACAATTGGTATTAGAGATTTTGGTGCTTGTAGGAAGGATTTCAAGGATCTAAGATAAAGATCAGGATGTCTTACAAGAGAGAAATCCCAAGGCATAATAGGGATAACTTTTTGGCATGGCAAGGTCTCATGAGACTCCATCTGGCTTCCATTGGAGATAAAAGATTGAAATATCTTAATGAAGCATACGTAACTCCTTCTGGTACACTATCTATCAATGACATTACTGAGAAAAAGACTCATAACACCATGATGATAGATATTGCATCTACCTTAAGCTATGAAGAATTTGATGATATCAAGGATTGCAAAACTACCTTTGAAATGTGGAACAAGCTAAAGGAAACCCATGGAGGTGATGATAATGTGAGGAGAGCCAAAGCAAAAAGTCTAAGAGGACAATTTGATCAAATGAGGATGAGAGGGGATGAGAACATTGCCAAGTATGTTGAAAGAGTCAAAGCAAGTGTCAGTGCAATCAAAGCTTCTGGAGGAGGTATTAAGGAGGAAACAATCATAAGTAAAGTTCTTACAACATTGCTTCCCATTTATGTAATTAGAGTTTCTGTAATTCAAGAAAGAAGATGTGAAGAAAATCATAACATAAATTTAGAGGCCATAGTAGGAATATTGACTACATTTGAGCTAGATAACTATAACAACTATGTTCTAGCTTCCAAGAACATTCAACCAACATTTGAAGCCAAGCTTTCACTCAAAGAAAAAGGCAAGCGAATAAAGGATTCTTAGTCAAAAAGTGAAGAAGAATCATAATAGAGTTCTAACAATGATCTTGAGGTGGTTAAAGCTCTACTAACAAGGAAATATTCTAGAGGCAAAGGAAAATACAAAGGTAAGGTTCCACTGATCTATTTTTCATGTGAGGAAATTGGACATATTGCTTCTAGGTGCCCAAACAAGAAAAAAAAGGATGAGAAGAAAGGTCACAAGTGCAATAGCAAGAAAGACATCAAATCATTCAAGGACATAGGTAAGAAAACATGTTTCATGGCTAAGGATTCTAAGGATTCTAACAATAGTGAGGATGAAATTGTTTACATTGCTATGAAAGATGAATCTGATAATGATGAGGAAGATAAGATGGCACTTATCTCTCATGTAAGAGAAAAACTAATACATGGATCATAGACAGTGATTGCTCTCATCTCATGACTAGTGATAAAAGTAAGTTTGAACATTTTAAAGACTATGATGGTGGTAGTGTGAGGTTTGCTAATAATGAACCTTGTTGCATAAGAGGAAGAGGAAGAATCTCACTAACCAGAGAACTTGTATGTGATAATGCCTACTAGGTTGAAGGACTAAAACATAATATATTGAGTTTGGAATAACTAATCAATATTGGATTCAAAGTGGAGTTCATGCATGCAAAAGAAATATTGCTACATGATAAAGGAAAGCTGATTGGATCAGGCATATAGACAAAAGGTCACTTGTTTTATCTTGAACTTGGTGAATGTTCATGTTTTATTGCTCAAGTTGAAGAAAGTTGGTTATGGCATAGAAGGTTATGTCATGTGAACTTTGATAATCTAGTGAGAATAAAAAAATTCAGGAAAGTAAGAGGTATTCCTAGTATAAAGAAACCTAAGGTTGGTCTATGCAAGAATTTTTAGATTGGTAAGATGGGAAAGACTAGCTTTAAAGTAAGAGCTATCAGTCTAAACAAGTTTTGGAAATTGTGCATATTGATTTTGTGGACCCATTGGAATTGAGAGCTATACTGGAGAAAAGTTCTTCATTCTTTTTGTTAATGATTACTCTACAATGATGACTATCATGTATCTGAGAGAGAAATCAGAAGCATTTGAGAAGTTCGAATGGTATTTGGCCAAAATAGAGATAAAAATAGGGAAAAGACTAAAATGCTTGAGGTTAGACAGAGGTGGTGAATTCATCTCCCATGAGTTCAATAACTTTTTCATTGCAAGAGGGAATCAAAAGAAAGGTATCAACCCCTGGAACTCCCAAGCATAATGGAATAGCTAAAAGGAGAAATAGATTTATCATAGACTATGCAAGAACTCTAATGATTAAAAAGAACATTGCTATCAAATACTAGAAGGAAGCTATTAGCACTGTAGTTCATACCTTGAATCGAGTATAGATGAAGAAGGACTCATTCAAAACCCCCTATGAGTTATGATATGGCTATAAACCCAATGTAAGTTACCTAAAAGTATTTAGAAGAAAATTTTTATATTTTGAAAGAATCTAGAAAAGGTAAATTTGACTTGAAAGGTGATGAAGGAATATTTTTGGGATATTCTTACAAGAGTAAAGCATATAGGGATCATATAGGGATCACAAAGATCACAAAGAAAGACTTTACCACAATCCTGACAACCATGAACCTTTGAATGCCACTACCAAATTGGCACACACAAACAAAGCCAACAACAACCATGCACATGATGAGGCATTGAAGGAACGACCACTCATCAACAAAACACCAAGCTAGGATAAAATGTAGAATCCTGAAATTTGGCTAAGTCTAAAATCTTGAGCCCTAAAAATTGGCTAGGTCTAGATTTTTGAAGCCCTAAAATTTTCTAGAATCTTTATCTTATGTTGGAGAGGTCTGAAACCTATCTCAAAAGATTCGTCACATATATTACAAGATATCTTAAGTATAAGGAACTTATACTTAAACAATATATTTTAAACCCCCTAGAAAGACTATTTTGAACTAGAAAGGTGCAAAATCCAAAAGGGTGTTCAAAACCAACTTTCAAAACATCTTTGGCCAAGCCTAACTGTCCCCTATTTCTCAACCAATAAAGTGCATTGGTCTCAAGTTTCGTGTGAGACCTTGCAACACTTCATGGGAGAAAGTGCATGGCTCTGTGTGAAGATTTACAGCACACCATGCAAGGACTTGCATTCTCACATGGGGACTTGCATTCTTGTGTGAGGAACCACCTTTCCACATGAGAAAACACATCAATGTGACAATAGATCAAGACTAAAAAGCATAAAAACAAGAAAACCTCCACATCGGGGAGTACCAGATCCATGTAAATTGAGGAATGAACACTCAAGAGCATAAACAACAAGAAAGAGGAACATTTAACCATCTAAACTAGAGTAGTAAAGAACATACTAAAAATAGCATTGCAATGAATAGGAGTAACATTGCAATGAATGAACAACCAAACTAAGTATGCAGTTCCTCCCAACCATCAATAGCATCATAAGACCATCATGGATCCTAGCCATCCCTCCTGCATAACATCCCAAGTCACCAATCAGATCATCGGTACTGTCATAATAGGGATGTCACTACTAAACATGCTACCAACATAAGCATAAGGAAATCTAACCTACTAGTAGTAAAGCATTAGATAATCCTACAAGTAGATAACATCACCTATTACATGTCGAACATTGTAATAATAAAATCTAACATTCTAAACCAATAAGCAATAGATAATCTAATATAGCAATTCACATCATCTAGGAAAATGCTAAAAATCATAATATGGGAATGCATAAAATAAACTAACATCATCTAAACATGATATCCAAGAATTCCAATGAAAGCATAAATCACAAGAAAGCATACTCTGGAATCTGAAGCATCAAGTGAAAACATCCAACAATGGTTGCACTAGGACAAGACCATCTCTGTACACCAGTCCCTAGCAGTGGTGAAGGTATCTATGCTTCCCAACCATGTGGCACCCATAGGTCCATACCCACTATGCTGATGGAGATAAAGATCCAACCACAAAACCACAAAACAACATCCATGGCTAACACTCATGCCAGATAGTATGATGGTTGTAACCAAGAACTTAAGACAATACAAGGGTTACAGGTCCTAGTCAGACACTCAATAGGCTACAAAGTAGGGGCTAACATCATGGAGAGTTTCTTGGAATCGACAAGCCCAAGCTTGGATCATGTAGATACAACACCCCTCTACAAAGAATGGCTTGGAACAACATTTTATTATCTTAAGTTTTATTACCATTCACACATTTTCTTTAGTTATCACTTAATCAAAGCTCCTCTCTGCCATACCCATGGTGTCATGATTACCAGGCTATGAGATAGAAGCACCCTCTATATGCTAGCCTACCCTACCCATGCTTATCCTATGACAAGTTCATGTGGGCATGCATACTCCCATCCCAACCCCAATGATCATAACTTATGGCAAATCCACAGAAGATCAGGCCTCACAAGTCACCCAAAAAATGTACATGCATGTACTCATGTGTAGCACACCACCATCATGAAGATCAAAACACAAGGATAGGATGAGAACACAATGCAAAAAAAAACACCCAACTGAAAGCAACTTGAGAGGATAGATTCTACAAAAATCGCAAAGCCAAATAAAACCATACATCATGAAATCACTCTATCGGCCTCAATCTGTGAGTATGGAATCTACATGAATGTTAATGATGCAACAAGACCAAACATCATGAACTCACTCAACCAGCCTTAATCTAAGAGTATGGATTCTACACGAATCCTAGTGTTCACAACACAAAAGCAAAGGTCTAAAAGAAACAATAACACTAGGTATAAAAATTACTCAACCAAACATAAAGTCGAGAGTATGGGTGTGACACACATCCTAATGCAACATAAAAGAGCAATAGTGGGCTAACTGAAATCCAAACAGATCATCCAGGTCCACAACCCACCTTGTGCCAAGAAAACTTGAGAAAATAGGGTGGCACACAAAACAAGGTAAAAACCCTAAATTTTGAAAAAACTTTGAAATTAAAATCCATTTGGCCCTTAGGTACAAACACCCCAAAAATAAAAAATAAACCAAGTTTGGACACCATATGAAAAAATAGCTAGCATCACGACATAAAACCTCAAATCCTCATCTTGAAAAATAAGGAAATGTTCATACCTGCCCAACCAGGTAGAACTAGCATATAGAAACAGAGGGGAAGACTAGTTCTCAACCTCCAAACAAATGGATACCAAAAATAGAGGCAGAAATGGAGCCAAATTAATAAAATAGGAGAGCCCTACCTCATAGAGAAAAGGGAAAAACAAGAAACTAAACCAGAAAATAAAAAGCTCGTAGAAATGGCTAAAAATCATGGCAATTGAAAGTCTCCTCAAGCTGGATCCAACGAGCTCAACCTCGCGACAATCCTACACTTGCAGCTCCCACAACGAAAAAAACAATAAATCCTCATAAAGAGGATTTTTTGGTTTTACTCTCCAACTTTCTAATTTGAAAGTGAGAAGTGAGGAATTAAATTCCTTTTTGGATACTTATTCACTTTTCGAGTGAATAATCGATTAGGGCATTTAACTAGCCAACCTAGTTAAACTCTGAATTGACCAAAACAAAAATAGGCTTTTCTTAGAAATAGGAATTCATCTATGGAAAATTTTCTAGAAATTAAAATAAATCAAATAAAAAGCTTGAAAAACCCAAAAACACAGAAATCTCCTTAACAACTTTTGTGACAATGCGAAACTCTAAATGCATAGACATGCTCACTGGTCTAATCACATAATGAAAATGAGTTTGGATTTAATAATCACTAAAAGGTTTAATTTAAAAAACTGAAAATAAGGATATGTCGACCATACAATGATGACATTAGTAAAATATGAATGGCTGAATCATTAACTCCATGTGCCACTGCCAGGGATATAAATCTTGCACACTAACCAACACAATCAAGTGCAATTGCATATAATAACATAGCTGAAGCAATAAATGCATTAAATCACCTATTTTAATCATTTATTTAATTATATTAAAATAATATATTTACATCACTCACATTTGCATAAAGCATAACAACACAGGAATGAAGTAAATAACCATAGCGTTAAATCGATCACATAACATAATCAGTAATATGTCCAAATACTGGATAACTAGTTATCATCATAAAACACACTGTCATCTCAAAATGGCATCATCATGTAAAATGATCAAATGAACAACATAGCAGTCTAAAATCTATGATACTAAAATCCAAATATAGTGTTTAACCCTTAGGCCCTCTCCAATGTAAAAATATAACATAAGTAACAAATATCACTCAGATCAAAATATAATAAGGCAAATGTTCGCAAAACATAACCCAATAATCCAACATGGACAATCCATTTATAATCATATAAGAATTTAATAAAGTTTGATTAAACAACATAAAGAGGTACTTAAACCACATAAGTGACCACAGTCACAAACATGACTAACCACTGCTACAAGAGCCTAGTCTAGGGTAGCATGATAATAGTACACAGTTCAATCTCTGCACACATTTTAAGGTAATCTTGAAACAACCTCATGATACCACATCAATCTTGGTAACCACTTGCATAAACCTTAGTGAACCATAAATCAAATCATAATCTCATAAATTAGTCAAAATATAATCAAAGCAACTGATACAGAAACATACATCAAATCACCTCTACAGTGTAGACCACTCTCGGTCACAATCACAATCCATCACAACAAAAGATCAACAAGGTTGCATCTGTTAGGATGACTTATAGAACTCAAATGGGAGAGGTACTACATCATCCCACCCAAAGACTAGGCTTACTCCTGGAAGCCTGCAATCCAAGAATAGAAACCAAAACACACAAGAACCAAACATCCAAAATTGAGCAAAAGGGATGACTCAAAAAACTCTCCACAAGTCAAACTAGATCACTCCAACATTCTCAAACCATCATGTTAACCCCCAAATAGGTCAAAAATAAGAGAAAGGTGTCATAGTGACACAAGGTCCTCCAATAAGGAGTCTTCTATGTGCTAGGAAAAACCCATCTAGTGATAAAGTCAACAATACAAGATAAGGAACAAGCCACTCTACCTTGTTAATAGGTGCCCCAACTAAACATGCAGCTACCACATGACCAAAAAAAAGGTCAAAAAAAGCCACACTTCCAACAAGAGTTGGAATCATGGGGAATAACCATCCCAAAATTCCCAAGAATACTATCATGTCACACATGAGCATTCTGGAATCCATGTAAACTCACCCTCAGAACAAAGAGGATGATAGTTTACAACAAAAGCACACACCAAAGGATACTCACCACCACTAACTACAAAGCATAGGATCATAATGCCTCTCCAAGGTACAAAACCTGAACTACCATTAGAAACTAGGGTTACACAACCCAACTAGACAAGATATCAATTAATCGCAAGGTTCAAAGACTTTTGTTAGTGGACACAATCATGTAATGTTTGCACACCAACTCATACGATGGTAACATGTGTCCAAAAATACCATGTCCCTCCAACACCATGCTGGGAATACCACACCCAAACTACCACTAAACTCAATCTCTAGCCTCAAGTCAACGGTCCATGAGAAAACTTGACTAAGACAATCCTCTTGAAGAACCCAGCTTAGGGAGAAAGAACTATAGGGTATTAGGACTAAGAGGGAGTCTCTCTTAACCTCTACATTAAATCATCCCAACATGTGTTAGGGAACTCACAATTCCACCAACCATCAACATACTCACCAGAAAACACTAACTAAGCTAGTAGCATAACCATGCTAGCCTACTCTCACAATATAGAAAAGGATACAGAGATGCCCCAAGGTTCACATCCAAAAGGGAGAATCTATACTCATCAAAGAACTAAGCCACCCCCAAATGACAAGGCAACATCCACCTCAAACAAGGAATACTCACAAACCTCACTTCACCTCACAAGGGTGGGTCGGTGCAATAGGAACACACAAACCCAAGCACAAAATCCAACAAGTACCTAGTATATTATGAAGACTAGATAACTCTTCCATTAAGAATAACATGAAGAGTTAAACTTCTCCAATGGCCATAAATATGATATCTCATGATTGAATTGGCCTCTACTCAAAAAAGGTACTCAGAACATCAACTAGTAACTCCAAAAGTGTGAAAGAGTTACTTCTTGTTCCCCAGGTAAAACTTTGCATTAGCACAAGCTCATGTGAAGTTTCTTAGTAAACCAGGTGAGAAAGTGCAATGAACTAGATGAGAAAGTGCATGACCACCAGTTTCTCACATGAAATCTTAGATTAGCACAAAAATTACCTTCACTTTGGAGTCCATAACTTTCACATTCACAAATGGATTAACTCCATTCAAAACACATTGGAAAGATATCAATGAGGAATACAACATGAAGAAGCTAAGAGAGTCTAAAGACCTATGATTTGAGTCACCACTCAAAAAAAAACCATAAAGTCAAAAACAACAGTCTTGGCCACCAAGACAAGCAACAAACAAAATGTCCAAATCCACTCAAGAACACACATGCCCAAAACAACATAAGAAATGGAATGGAAAGTAGTTTAGATGCTAAAACCATCATTAATTTTCTTTCATAATTTCATTAATTAAACATAACATAAGCACTAATGCAAAATAAAATTGAAAGGTTTTAAAGCAAGGGTTCAAGAGTCACCATAAAACAAGTACATATCTTTCAATTTCTTTAAAGAATACACTACATTTACTCATCTTTTAAACCATTCAATTACACACTTTAAAACTAACAAACACACACTAGCATGTTCTCCATGATATTATCCCTTGAACATATTACTAGAGGTTCGATATGAACATGATAGAGTCACAACACAATTGGGCAGTAGTAAAACACATCTAGAATAGTCATCATGAAACATAATCAAAAGGCCCAAATGGGGGAATTTTCAATTCCAAAAGTAAATCTCAAAAAGAGCTCATTTCAACAATAATCCAAGTGTGACAATAGCCACAAAGAGAGCAATAGAGAAAATTTGATGACTACTCCAAGAGAGGAAAATACTGAAAACCAATGCTAGCCCAACAACATGAGGAAAGTACCTCCAGCCAAATAAAACAAGGCATCAATCAAATCACATTACATGCGATGACTGAGAATAGTCACACAAAAGGGATAAATCATCCTAGCAACATTAGAGAACACACTCACACACATCAAGCAGTATACCATCAGTAATCTCATGCATATGTAGACAACAATAATTTTCTTAATTATTTTCCATGTAATGCAATAGTTAGATATCCATCAAATTAATACAATTTACATAAGCTTAAGAAGCAATCAAATTGGGAACTTACGTCATTAACCCAAGGACATAATGCAAACCTACTACTTTGCAATGATTCTCAATAACACTCATTTTTCAATCAAAGGAACCATTTCATTAGTATAATGACATAACACAAAATCATAAATAAGATTCATCTATTTACTTATGATAAGGAGAAAATAGGGAACCAATGCACCTTTCTCTAGAAGGAGTAACAAAGAGGCACTCAAAGCCAACCCACAGACACTAATCAGTGGTTCCATCCAAAAAAAAGTCACACATGCAACCAACCAAACAAAGGCACACCAATACCATCTACAAAACTAGGAAGATTCACTTCCTTCTCCTCACACTAATCTAGTTGCATCTATTGGACAAACAAGTCCATCACAAGTAGATACCAAAGCAACAAAGATCATTAATTCTCACCAAGACACTCACACTCAACCAATGAAACAACAACCATAAGAGCAATATATACACAAAGATCCCAATGTTTGAACTAGGCTCTAATACCAGATGTAATTCCTCGCTCAAAGATCCTTGGAACAAGGATGAAATACCAGCCAAGATATTATTTTTTACAAGTATGAATGCACATGACAACATCATACAGGGGTCACAAAGATCATAATAGAAGACTTTACCACAATTTTGGCAACCAACGAACCTCCAAACACCACTACCAAACTAACACACACAAACAAAGCTAACAAAAACCATACACATGATGAGGGATCGAAGGAGAAACCACTCATCAACAAAACACCAAGCTGGGATAAAATGAAAAATCCTAAAATTTGGCTTAGTCTGGATTTTTGAAGCCCTGAAAATTTCTAAAATCTTAATCTTATCTCGAAGATGTTTGAAACCTATCTCAAAATATTCATCACATTTATTAAAATATATCTTAAGTATAAGGAACTTATACTTAAAGATATAATTTAAACCCCCTAGAAAGACTATTTTGAACTCAAAAGGTGCAAAATCCAAAAGGGTGTTCAAAACCAACTTTCAAAACTTCTTCGGCCAGGCTAACTGCCCCCTATTTCTCGTGTGAGAAAGTGCACTAGTCTCGATTTTTGCACGAGACCTTGCAACACTTTGCATGAGAAAGTGCATGGCTCTGCACGAAGATTTACAACACACCATGTTAGGACTTGCATTATCACATTAGGACTTGCATTCTCACATGAGGAACTGCCTTTCCACATGAGAAAACACATCAGTGGCACAACATAATAAGACTAAAAAGCATAAAAATAAGAAAATCTCCACACCGGGGAGTACCAAATCCATGTAAGTTGAGGAATGAACACTCGAGAGTGTAAAAAACAAGAAAGAGGAACATCTAACCATCTAAACCAAAGTAGTAAAGAACATACTAAAAGCAACATCATAGTGAACAGAAGTAACATTGCAATGACTGAAAAACCAAACTAAGTACGTGGTTCCTCCCAACCATCAATAACATCATAAGACCATCATGGATCCTAGCCATCCCCTGTGCGTAACATCCCAAGCCATTGATCAGTTCATTGGTACTATAATAATAGGGACATCACTACTAAATATTCTACCAACATAAGCATAAGGAAATCTAACGTACTAGTAGTAAAGCATCAAATAATCCTACAAGTAGATAACATCACCTATTATATGTTGAACATCATAATAAGGAAATCTAACATGCTAAACTAGTAAGAAATAGATAATCTAATATAGCAATTCACATCATCTAGGCATATGCTAAACATCATAATATCGAAATGTGTCAAATAAACTAACATCATCTAAACATGATATCCAAGCATTCTAATGAAAGCATAAATCACAAGAAAGCATACTCTATAACCCAAAGCATCAAGTGAAAACATCCATCAATGGTCGCACTAGGACAAGACCATCTTTGTACACTAGTCCCTAGCAGTGGTGAAGGTAGCTATGCCTCCCAACTGCATGGCACCTGTAGGTCCACACCCACCGTGCTGATGGAGATAAAGATCTAGCCACAAACATAGAAAACAACATCCATGGCTAACACTCATGCTAGACAGTATGATGGCTATAACCAAGAACCTAAGACAATGCAAGAAGTACAAGTCCTAGTCAAAAACTCAATAGGCTACTAAGTAGTGGCTGACATCATGGAGAGTTACTTGGAATTGACAAGCCCAAACTCAAATCATGCAGATATAGCACCCCTCTATGGAGAATGGCTTGGAACAACATTTTATTATCTTAAGTTTTATTAACATTCACACATTTTCTTTAGTTATCACTTCATCAAAGCTCCTCTTTACCATAGCCATGGCATCATGATCATTGGGGTATTAGATAGAAGCCCCCTCCATAAGCTACCCTACCCTACCCATCCTCATCCTACAACAAGTTCTCGTGGGCATGCATACTCCCATCCCAACCCCAATGATCATAACTTTTGACAAATCCATGAAAGATTGGGCCTCCCAAGTCACCCAACAAATGTAGGCACATTTACTCATGTGTAGTGCCCCACCATCAGAAAGATCAAAACACAAGGATAGGATGAGAACACAATGCAAAAAAAAAAAGCCAATTGAAAGCAACTCAAGAGGATAGATTCTACATGAATCCCAAAGCCAAATAAAACCATACATCATGAAATCACTCTATTGGCCTCAATCTGGGAGTATGCATTCTACATGAATCCTAATGATGCAACAAGACCAAACATCATGAACTCACTCAATCGGCCTGAATATGAGAGTATGGATTCTACATGAATCCTAGTATTCACAAAACAAAACAAAAGGTCTAAAAAAACAATAACACCAGGTATAAAAATCACTCAACTAAACACAAAGTTGAGAGTATGAGTGCAACATGCATCCCAATGCAACATAAAAGTGCAATAGTGGGCTGACTAATATCCAAACAGATCACCCAAGTCCACAACCCACCTTGTGCCAAGAAAACTTGAGAAAATAGGGTGGCACATAAAATGAGGTAAAAACTCCAAATTTTGGAAAAACTTCAAAATTAAAATCCCTTTGGCCTTTGGGTATAAATACCCCAAAAATCAAAAAATAATCAAGTTTGGACATCGTATACAGAAATGGCTAGCATCATGGCATAAAACCCCAAATCCTCATCTCGAAAAATAAAGAAATGTTTGTACCCGACCAACCGAGTAGAACTAGCATACAAAAATGGAGGAGAACACTAGTTCTCAGCCTTCAAAAAAATGGCTACAAAATATAGAAGTAGAAATGAAGTCAAACCAATAAAACTAGACAACCCTACCTCATAGCCAAAAGGGTAAAATAGGAAAATGAACCAAAAAATAAAAAGCCCATAGAAGTGGTTGAAAATCATGGTAATCCAAGGTCTCCCCGAGCTAGATCCAATGAGCTCAACCTCATGATGATCCCATGCTTGCAGATCCCACAAAAAATAAAACAATAGATCCTCATGAAGAGAATTTTTGGGTTTTACTCTCCAACTTTCTAATTTGAAAGTGAGAAGTGAGAAATTAAATTCCTTTTTGGATACTTATTCACTTTTTGAGTGAATAATCGATTAGGGCATTTAAATGGCCAACGTAGTTAAATGTCAAATTCACCCAAATGAAAATAGGTTATTCCTAGAAATAGGAATTCATCTATGGAAAAGCTACCATAAATAAAGATAAATTGAATAAAAATCCCAAAAACCCAAAAGCACAAAAATCTCCTTGACAACTTTCATGACAATGTGAAATTCTAAATGTACAGACACACTCACTGGTCTAATCACATAATGCAAATGAGTTTAGATTTAATAATCACCAAAAGGTTTAAGTTAAACAATTAAAAATAAGGATACATCAACCATACAATGACAACATTTGTAAAATATGAATGGCTGAATCATTAACTCCATGTGCCACTGCCAGGGATATAAATCCTACACACTAACCAACATGATCAAGTGCAATTGCATATAATAACATAGCTAAAGAAATAAATGCATTAAATCACCTAATTTAACCATTTATTTAATTATATTAAAATAATATATTTAAATCACTCATGTTCGCATAAAGCATAACAATATAGGAATGAAGTAAATAACCATAGCATTAAATGTATCACATAACATAATCAGTGATATGTCCAAATACCAGATAACCAGATATCATCATAAAACACACTGTCATCTCAAAATGGCATAATCATAGAAAATGATCAAATGAACAACATAGTAGTCTAAAATCTATGATACTGAAATCCAAATATAACATTTAACCCTTAGGCCCTCTCAAATGTAAAACATAACATAGGTAACAAATATTTCTTAGATCAAAATATAATAAGGCAAATGTCTGTAGCACATAACCCAATAATCCAACATGGACAATCCATTTATAATCATATAATCATTTAATAAAGGTTGATTAAACAACATAAAAATGTACTTAAAATACATAAGCAAACATAGTCACAAACATGACTAACCACTGCTATAGGAGCCTAGTCCAAGGTAGCATGGTAATAGTACACAGTGCAATCTCTACACACATCTCAAGGTAATCAAGGAACAACCTCAATGTACCACATCAATTCTAGTAACCACTGGCATAAACCTCAATGAATCATAAATCAAATCATAATCTCATAAATTAGTCAAAACATAATCAAAGCAACTGATACAGAAACATACATCAAATCACCTCTATAGTGTAGACCACTCACAGTCACAATCATGATCCATCACAAAAAAAGATCAACAAGGTTGCATCCTTTAGGATGACTTATAAAAGTCAAATGGGAGAGGCACTACAACACATGTGAAATTTGATGAGTTTTCTTAATGGACTAAAGAAGAAAGCAAAAAGAAACCAGAAGATTATAGGAGATTTGTTTTCATTGAACCTAATATAATGTCAGATACATCTATCAATCAAGAAACTTCTACTCCCAAGTTTTCAGTCACCAAGTTACAAGAAGTTCAAACTGAGTTGTAGGAACCTGAGTCACATTCGAATGTTATCGAGCCAATGCCTACTGAGTTTGAAGGACCCAAGAAATAGTTAGGTCAACTAGAGCCATAAATTAAAATTCAAAATGAAGACAAAGTAACTCAGTCAAAAGGAAAGGAACCTATATTAGCCAAGTATGTCAGGAGACATCATGTACTAGATCAGATTATTGGAGACAAATTTGAAGGTACTATGACAAGAAGTAAGCTAAAAGGTACTTGTTTACTTGCTAATTTTGAACCTAGAAATGTCAAAGATTTATTAGAAACTAAAAGTTGGATTGAGGCTATGAATGAAGAGATAGAGAAAATAGAGAAAAATAAAACATGGACTCTTTTACCTAGGCCTAAAGATAACAACGTGATTGGAATTAAGTGGGTATTCAGAAATAAGTTGAATGAAGATGGTAAGGTATCACAAAACAAAGATAGACTGGTATGTAAATGCTACTCTCAAGAAGAAGGAATAGACTATGGAGAGACTTTTGTTCCTATTTCAAGATTGGAAGGTGTCAGTACCCTACTTGCATATGTTGCATACAAAAAATTTAAGGTATATCAAATGGATGTCAAATCTGCATTTCTCATTGGTATTCTAGTTGAAGAAGTCTACATTGAGAAACGTAAAGGTTTTGTTGATCTAGACAAGAAGGACATGGTCTACAAATTACACAAAGAATTGTATGGTTCTAAAAAAGTCCCTAGAAAATGGTATGAAAGATTGTATAACTATCTTATTCAGATTGGTTTTTAGAGAACTAATGATAATAGTAGCTTGTATATCAAGAAAGGACCAGATAACAAGATTGTTTTGGTAGAAATATTTGTGGATGACACTTTGTTTAAAAGAAATGATGATCTATGCAAAGAAATTTTAGAGAAAATGAAAATGAAATTTGAGATGTCAATGTTTGGTGAGATTAAATTCTTTGTTGATCTTCAAATTTAGTAGAGCAAGAATGGTATCTACATCACTCAATATAAATACATCAAGGAGATACTCAAAAAGTTTGGGATGGAAGATTGTAAACCAATTGGAACTCCTATGTGTACTAGACTAAAGCTTATCGAGGATGATGAATCAAAAGAGGTAGATCAAACCTTATATATATCAATGATTGGAAAGCTACAATATGTAGTTCATACAAGGCCAGATATTGCTCTTGCAGTTGGTATTGTAGCAAGATTTTCAGCAAAACCAAGAGAAAATCACATGATAGAAATCAAAAGGATCATGAGATACTTGAAAGGCACTAAAGATTATGGATTATGGTACAAATTTGGAGGTAATTTGGACTTGAAAGTGTTTACTAATGTAGATTGGGCAAGAAACATTGATGATAGAAAAATTACAAGTGGAGGAACATTCTTTCTTGGAAAGAAGTTGGTTTCTTGGACAAGCAAAAAGAAAAACTGCACATCCCAATCCAAAGTAGAAATCAATTTTCAAACAATTATTGGAAGGCATGAAGATGGAAATCAAAGAACCTATGGTTATGTTTTGTGACAATACAAGTGCAATCAACATATCTAAAAATCTAGTGATGCATTCAAAAACCAAGCACATTGCAATAAAGTATCACTTTGTCAGAGAATTGGTGTAGGACAAGGAGATCAGATTGGAATATGTCCATACAAAGGAACAAATTGCTAACATATTCATCAATCCATTACCTAAAGATGCATTTTTTTATCTAAGAGGTAAGTTTGGGGTCATTCCCCTATTTGAAGCTCAGTAAAATGAAGTTTTAGTGATGCATCAAAAAGAAACAATGTGAAGATCATTCAATTGATGTAGCATTGTCATGAGAACATTGCATATGAATCAGTACTCAAGGTACATTGTTACTCATTTGGTTTGCATTGTCTTTGGCATGTGTTGTCAAAGAGGGAGAGTATATTGTCATATCCTTCTAATATCTTTCTAAAATTTGAAATTGATTGTGGAGAGTTTGTTGTTTGAAAAGAAGCTATGTAATTCCTTTATAGAGGGAGATTATTGTATTTGAGAAGTTTGTAGCATAAAATCTAAGAGGGAGAAATATTCTATAAAAAAAAAAACTTGTTTTCAAATTTCATTCTGCTATGACATGTTGTTTTGTCATCAATGCCAAAGAGGAAGATTGTTGGATACAATTGATCAATTGTGTGTTGTCTTTGATGTTACACAAATGTCATATCAATTATTAGATAGAGTCTACCAAGCTTAGTTGATCAAAAAAGTGAATTAAAGAGTCTACCAAGCGTTCCTAAAGTTACTTTGTGAAAATAATTTCTACCGAGCTCACTTGAGCATCAAAAAATTTTGTGCTAGAAGTTAGTTTCTACCAAGCTCACAAGGTCAATGAAGGAAATTTAGTGTTTATGAGTTCACTTAGTCTCCAAGGGATTTTGCAAAATTTTTAGTGTTTACCAAGCTTTAGTTGGTTAACACTAGAAATCATTTCTGGAGCAGTGTTTACCGAGTAGGGTCGGCCAATGAAGGATTTCATTGTTTTGAGAAATAAATTTTAATTGTTTCATGCAATGTTTGTAGATGACTAATGTAATGATTATTGGTAATTGTAACTTGTAAATAAGCTTACTTGATAATTTTTAAGGTATAAATAAAAGGTCAAGTTGTCAAATCTAAATGTAATGAGCGAGCATGCAACTATACTGATTATGTGAAGAGGAAAGTGTTAATGAATTTTGAAGAAGGATCAAATATCCTTGAGGAGCAGCAAAGGTGTATTCAATTAGAGAGGATCTAGTGAAGCAGAATAAAGATTTGTATTAGCAAACTTTAATTGCATCTCATTCAGGTCAGCTCATTGTTACTTTCTCACAATTGTAGCAAGTGATTTTTAAATCTCTTAATAGAGTTGGTTTAACAACCATTTTATAAATCCTCTAACAAGGTGGATAGTTCTATTGAATTGTTCTAAATTCCTCTAGCAAGGCCACTCCTAGTAGGTTGATTAAATCCTCTAACAAGGTCACACCTAACAGTGTGTTTTGTAACTTTTAATAGAGTTGGCTCCTAACAGGGCTCACATCAAAAGAGTGAAAATTAGTAGCTAGTTACTTGGTGGTTTTTCCTATATTGGGTTTCCACTTTAAATCTGGTATCTCTTGTGTTCATTTTATTTATTTCATGCATGTTAAATTTTTGTGAATGCTTAAAGATTAGTAATAAGTTAACACATACTATATCTACCAAGTGACAACATTTTTCTATGTGGCTATCGAGTGGTAGTAGTAAATAGTTTTATAAGACATCTAAGGGATCTGTGGATTTGTTTTTGTGGTAACTGATTCACTCCCCCTCTCACTTACTCCATCTATATTTCCAACATCCCTATCTGACACTAGCTCCAGAATATGAAGCTGCATAGATTGAAGTATTTGGGTAAATGTTTTTGTAGGGCCACATTTATAGAGGCCAAAAACTAATTCATTGGAGTCCCTCATGTGGCATGACTTTGGCTAAGGTTGAGTTGGGTAGAGTGGGACAATCCCTATCTAACACGTGTTCCAGAATATGAAGCTGCATAGATTGAAGTATCTGGGTAAATGTTTTTGTAGGGCCACATTTATAGAGGCCAAAAATTGATTCATTGGAGTCCCTCAACTGGCATGACTTTGGATGAGGCTAAGTTGGAGTATCTAGAGTGACACATATCAAGAAGTGTTTATGCTATTTTCAAAGTGGCTAGTTAATGTAGTAGACATAGCTCTTGATTTTCTCAAAGGACTTTTTCCTAGTTTGGGCTTGGCTATCTAGACTACAACCCCATGGAGAATTCATAGAAATATTATTGTTGTAGTCAATGGTCAGCTTCTTTATGTAGTGGTCCAAGTAAGAACAAAATCATCTATAAATACTATTATAGAAGGTGTCAAAAAGCCTAATTTTAAAAGTAGCCAACATATTATTGTTGCAATAGATTTAGTTAGTACTCTACAATTAAAGTGGGGGGTTGATCTTGATGTGTTGGGAATATTTTGTGGTTTAGATCTTGAAAATTGCAGTTATATCCATCCTTTAGAAAATAGGCAATGCCTTGTTGTTGTGGGTGGAGATTACATAATGATGGAATCTGAAACAAGGTTGATTTATACTACCCCAAGCCATAGCCAAGAAGATTTTTTGACTAGCATGAAATATAAGATTCTAGTACTATCTCCTGTAGATGATAATGACAAGTTTACTAAAGAAACTAGGCAATTTGTTGGTTTGGATGTCTTTGATGATGGAAATGTGGCAATTGTCAAGAGCTTAGATGAACATTCATGTCTTATCGTGGAAGAAGCATACAAATAATAAAGTGACACTATTATTTGTCAACTATGAAATATAACATAAAGTTGCCTTATGAGAAATGAAGTCTTTTAAGTGAAACATGTAACCAATAAGCTACATGGAAATTTTTGTGAAGAATAAGCTCTGGGTCTAAAATGTTATAAAAGTGAATTCCTTGCATGAAGTCAATTCATTCTTTTGTCTTTGTGTTTATACAAATTGAGAAAGTCCAATGGTTTGGTGTGAGTGCTGGGAAATTCTAAAGTTCCATCATTCAATTCCAATATGAGTTGGCCAAAATTGCCAATGAATTTTAAGTTGCTCTCATGATTTGAAATCTATATTTTGATCCATGTCTAGAGAGTTTGAGCTAAAAAATGGATGACACATTAACTGCAAATTGGTTGAATCTGGTACAGTTATAGCTGGGACTTGAAATAGAATAAATATTTTCATCAACTCTCACCTACTAAGCTTTGCATATAAATTACTATAGAGAATAACTCCCTCTAAATTTCAACAAATCAATATCTTTCTAGCTAAAGTAAATAGCTATATTGAATATAATAACACTGACACATCAAAGATATGTAAATTGATTACAAAATCACCTTATTTGGATGCACATACATGAAACTTAAAAATTGCAAATGTGAACTTCAAGTATTGTCAGTTGTCAAAGCCACCAAGAGCATACAAAGCTCCACTCAAAACTGCTCCTAGTAAAGAAAATCACTACCAAAGTAGAGATCTAGACAAACAAAACACAAAACATTTATATTAGTAATAAGTAAAACATTTATATTAGTAATAAGTACAAATAGATTTAGTAAACAAGAAAAAACTCCAATCAAGGGCAAAAAAATTTGAAGTATACCATGACAAAATTACAGGAACCTTGCTCCTCTATTTGACTAAAAGGGGTTAAATATTTTCTCAAAAAATCAAATTCAAGAAAGATAAAGGTGATATGCTTATTGAAAATATGCTCTAAAGAATATAATTAATTTGATTATAGCTTCTGGTTTGTATACTATAAATTTAAAATCAACTTATGATTATTTATGAACTAGTTAGGTTTCTACATTCTGTTTAAACCTTAAAGTAAAAAAGAACCTCCTCTAGTAACTCTAGAAAAATTGGGTCACACATGCATGTGTGTGTGTGTGTGTGTGTGTGTGTGTGTTCTACAAATTTTGTATCTAGAATAGATGTTTCTTTACTTATAACATGAATTCAAATAGGATCAATTATTCATAAACCTAAGATTCCAAACTCTCAATACTAGTAAATTACTAAACATTTTAGAATACTTATCTCTAGAAATAGGTAATCAAGAAATAATATTGTTAAAGGTACTTAGAAAAAATATTATACTTGATAAAAATATATTGTACAATATTGTGTATAAAAATTACATACCCTAATTTAATAATATTTTTGAGAACATTATCTTTGGTTGGTAATTAGTTGCTAGTGCAAGGTCCAAAGAAAAAATCATGAATGCAGTTAGGAAGGAAAAAGAAACCCACTAAAGGTCCAAGTAAGTAAGATACCAAATGGTATACCATTAAAATTATCTGCATGATGAATTTGTAGTGACATGAACACAAATTTTTTATATTTCTTTTCTACCCAAATATATACATTTTGACTTATGAATGAACTAAAGATTTTAAAATAGCATGCACAAAACTAATCTGGCTATGAGAAGAGGGTTTATAACACAAACCTTATGTGCCACTGCTACTTTTCAAAGGTGTGGAATGTCACCAAGTGGCCCAATAGGAAAACATCTATCAATAAGGCTGTCATGGACTAGTATATATGCAACCCCACCAATGGTGATTCCTATGCCTTAGAAAAAGTTTTTAGACCCATTAAAACCCTTCAAATGTAAACATAAGAATTAAGTAAATTTTCAACAATCTCTTTTTCACCATTTATCTAGATGATGGAATATACGATGACCCATATCATTATTGCACCATTTTCCAAGATTGAATTCATAAAGATATAGAAGACAAGGTAAGGGGTAGTCCATACAGCACCAAAATAAAGACTTGGCACAAGGCCTTTTCAGTAGAGTCTGTATGTTAGTAAGACATTGGCAGGGATGGAATTGAGGATGGTATGTTAGTTTGAGCTTCACTTGGTTTCAAGAATACTATAATATTCTTTACTTAACAAGGCCAACCACACAAAGGTGGAAGCTCATCTGGCCTCACCTCCCTCCCCCTAACATCAATCTAAATTACCCATTATCATCTAATTACATACTTCATTTATTCATTCATCCATTTATGAAGCATAACATTCAATCAATACAATCACATAACATTCATTAATATGATATAAAATTCATTAACACATAGTACTAATCAAGACTTCATTAACACATAAAAATATTCATTAAGATAAAATAAAAATCAATATTAATTCACATCATACATAGATAATTACTTAAAACAAAATTCTTTCATCATCCAAAAAGGTTTATCAAAGAGCATTTTTAAAACATTATTTCTTCCTTTTTTTTTTGTAGCTCTCTTAAGAAAAATGCTCATAGGAGCATCCATATCTTCCTCATTCTCCTCCTCTTCTAGCACGTGTAATGTCAAATTATGATGGCTCCTTCTCTTTGAAGGAGTAGGAGGCTACTACACTAAAGGGGGCTCTATTGCAAGAACAAGTAAATGGGATAAATTGGCATACTCTTTTTCTTTTTTTAACTATTACAAGTCTGTAATTAAGTACTAGTACAACATAACATGCATTTTTCTTACCTAACAATTCCACATCATGTACATTAACATTTTGATCCACCACCATGTCAACATGTTGAATACTTGGAACATGCTCCACTCCTTCACCATGATGTTCAACATGCTCTAAATATTCAAAAAAAAGGATAAGCATCAAATCGCAATTGAAGATGTTAAATTGTATTCATAATTGCATAATTAATTTCCAATAGAAAATTAATACTTTCACCACTATAATGCACATGTTCTATGATAGGATATGAAGATTGCAGTAAAATGTTATGCACATTGTTATGTTGTCAATTTATGTTCAAAACTAACACCAAAAAAGAATCTTCTCAACTATTTAATTTAATTTACTTTTCATTTGACCAATTTACCTATGAGATATCATTTGGTACACTTGATTCTTGGGCAAGGCTTTCAGATTTTTTATGTAGGCATGCAATCATGACTTTATAGCCTTCCTTTAAGGCAATTTTTCTATCTTCATCTATGAGCTCCACATTGAATTCTATGCCCTATATTTTTTTTCTTAATATCATCAATTTTCCATGTATGATTTCATTAAAAAAAAAATTTTGCAACATTATATAGAAAAATAAATATGAAATTTCATTGCTCCTACTTACAAGTTGAGACTGAAGATTTATATAGCCACCAGAGCCAAGTTTGCATTGGCCAACCTTTTGTAGTCTCACTTTTGTAGCCACATATGTGTCTTGCAGTCTATGAACAATTTCAAACATCTTAGGTTATATATTTACAAATATCACTAATTAGTGCATGATTACAATGTACTTAATGCTATCATGACATGCCTTTTTTTCCCTATGCTACTTCATTTACTCTACTTTCACATAGCCTTTTCTGCTTTTCATCTTCTATTATTTCATTCCACTCCATTAGTGAAATCATAGGAGGAAGGTTGTACTTTGGGTTCTCCTTAATACGCCTTCTATATTGATCCCTCACAGTCTTTATATCCTTATCAAAAATAGGCCAGTGTCAAAAATATTTTTTCCAAATTTTTCCTGAAAAGATGTAATTAGCTGATTTTTAATTCCATAGCTTGTAAATTCCACCATTAAAAAAAAAAAAGATTGTTATATCAATAACTTTAATATAGTACAATAAATGGAAGAAAAGAAAAATTATGTAGCAATGATATGAAACTACATACCTTTTACATATGGTGGGTCCAAATAGTCTCAATGTCATATAAAAAAGATGATCAAAGAAAAAATTATTACCTACAAAAACATAAAGGGATTATCAGTCCAAAATGAGTAATGTAAAAGTAAACTAAATTTACACTTTAAATAATAACAATTTTAAAGCACCTAGAAGCTTTCATAATTTTAATGGAATCATAGTTTTCTTGGTTAGGAACAATGTCCTTGCATATGAGCTATTACTAATCACATAGACTGCTCTAGGAAATGGATTAGCTTCAGTAGTATTGCTCTCTATTGCTCTATCAACTAAAGGTCTATCTATTAGTGCACAAAATTAGTACATGAGTACAAAATCCACCCAACAAAAAAAATGCATGATTAGCACATTATAAAATATAGCAAAACAAGGTTTTACTAGTTGTAGTGGGCATAGACGAGGATGTTTGCATGGTCCTTGTTGTCGATGATGCACAAAGCAATACTGGAATGCTGATCGAAGGAGGCCTCCAGAATTTATCATGAGCTAAAGAAAACAATATTATTAGCAAAGACATTTTCAATAGATAAATATCAAATGGGATTCTAGCTATAAGCATCCACAAAAAAAAAGGTAAGTGTTATAATGTTGATGAAAACAAAGAAAGAAAGTGTTACTTACAAGAAGGTTGTGTGCTACAAACCTCGCCATGTTCACCATGTGATGTCACAACTATCACATATTTCTATACAAGAACACATAAAATTAGAGATCATGATCCATACGATACTATAAAATATTAACATCTATTGAACTTCTATTATTGCTTTAGTCAAATTACTACTTACCTTGAAAGATTGGACCCTATGGTCCAATTCTTTTCTCAGTGCCTCTTTCTCCTTGTTTGTGTCACCCTCGATGATAATGTTAACAATTTCATCAGTGTATCTTTGTTTGAGTTGCTAGGCCATGAACATAGGGTCAGCACTAAGGGCAATGTCATGTAGAAATAACACCTGTATTTCAGATCACATTTGATCAACTATCATTCTAGCTTTTTCCTATCATTTGTGACATCAAATATCAGTAAAATTTTATCAAAATAACTCGAAAGCCATAAAGAAAAGAACATAATAATACAAAATTTGTTTCTATATTAACATTAAAAATTACAATAATTAATGTTTACCTCCACTGAAGGTGTGTGAGATGGTGCATCCATGTCACCCTATGAAAAAGATTAGTAAATCTTAGAAATCAGCAGCAAAATTAATGTAATAGACTTACCAAAAAAAAATTAATAATAAAGTAGATTGTATATGTAAATCATTTGTCTTAAGTTAGCCAAAAATTTGGTGTATCTAAAAAAATATTTGACATGTTCTACTTAATGTTTGGAGAGAAAAATTTGGTCATACATGACCCCATCATAGTTGACATTGATCCTACCTAAACATTTCATTGATCATCATGATCTTCATCCATGTCATCATCATTGTCACCATCATCGTACTTATCACTTTGATCATCATTGTCACCACCACCAACTTCATCACCATCATCATCATCTTCATCACCATCATCATCATGACCATCATCGCCATGATCATCACCATCATCACTAGGTAATTGTGATTCTTGATAATCATTTACTTCATCTTGTACTTCTTCAATATCTGCTTCTTTCATCACATTATACTTTACTGGCCTTCCTCTTGGGTCACATCTAATAACAAATGACCAACTTGGTTTGTGTGGAACACCAAAGTAAAACACTTGTTTGCATTGGCTTGGAAGAACATAGGGCTTATCTCTGACTAGCTCAAATGACCTTGTATTAATCATAGTAAATCCACTATCATGTTCAATAATAGTCCTATTAGGATCATTTCAATTTAGTCGTAGCCTATACCATTTGACAACAAATAGAACTATTTTGAATGAATTAAAATAACACTCAAGTACATCATCCAAAATTCTATAGTATCAATTTTTAGATTGTTGAGGATGTATGTCAATTCTAGACAAAATATTGGTGACTACAAAGACAACACTTATCCCAGAATCACACATTTTCTTAATTTTGTTTGACTTTTTTGTGTGAAATTTATAACTATGGTAGTACATATCTTTGTGTTGCTTGACCTACAATTAGTCAAACATGTCAAGATTATTTGCATCAATCTATGAGTTGATATTAAACTTATGTCTCATGATTAGTAATCTTATGCATACCTTTGTATCTCTTAAGCCATATACTAGATCAATTACCATTGGCATAACATTGGCATCTTCATTACAATGAGCTTCTTTAACCAATGATGCAACACCATCCCATGTTAATGAGTGACCATTTTCTTGAGACTATTCAATCCATACCATCATCCAATCAAGATTGTTTGCAATATACAAATGTAGTACATCCCACTCACGACCAACTATAAAGAAAACAATTACAACAGTTAGAAATGACTTATATATATTGATGATGGATAGGAATTATTAAACTACAAAAAGAAAACTTATAATTACCTCTCACTCTCCTTAATCCACCTTTCCCTGTTAGGTACTCCCCTTCAAATTTGTTATTAGAGTTGGTATCCCAAATGTGATCTACATGGATATTTTATACAAACTTTAACAGATATTCACTAATGTACATCTGGTCTAGTATACCATATATCCCTCTACCATAGAACCCTCAGGACGTGCTCTTTATCATACCAAGCCCTTCACAAATTTTAAGTGTCTCTCAACCATTCACATTGAACTAGTTTGTATAGGTCCACACAATTCAATCTCCTCAACTTGATGTATGAGGTAGTGTTCCTGAACATTGAGAAAGGTTGAAGCTAAATACTTTTTCATTTCACACATAAGCTGTGAAATTTTTCTCTTCCAATATTTTATATTTTTTTAATCAATTTTTTTAGATGATAACCACCTAAAAGAGATTCAAAACAAAAAAATACATAAATGAGATTTCAAATAAAATTATATAATAGATTTTAGATAAAAAGCTACAAATTGATGGGAACACAACCCAAGAACAGAATGGACACAATAGAAAAGGGAAATTATATTAACTGAAAAAATAATCTAGTAAAATAGTACATAGAAAATAAACTTTAGAACATGCCCTAAGGGCTTACAATAGCATAAATCTGGAGAATATTTCTCCTTTTAGCACCTCCTCTCAAACTCCACTTTGAACTGCCTTTTACAATGCCAAAAATCTCCTTAAATAGACCTCGGAGGGTTAAGGACTAGGAGTAAATTCTAGAAAGTGCTAGTAGGCATCCACCAGCAAAATAGAAGGTTTTGGAAGCTACGTTAGAAGTCGGTGCAAATCTAGAAGAATCCAGAAACGGTAACCGAACTTTCGGGAGGCATAACTTTTGAACCGTAGCTCCGATTGATGAATCGTTTACATTTTTGGAAAGTTCTCGAAGCGCTCTATAGCCCTATGGACCAGCTTTGCTCGTCCCCCATTTTTTGACCCTTTTTGAGGTCATTTAATGCCCCAAACCTAACTTTAAAGCATTCTTAGGAGGTCTCCAAAACTCGAAAAACTGCAATAAATTTCAAACCATGGGGCCTATTGACCTGATTCTTTTTTTGGAATGCTCTAAATCATGATTACATTCATCTAGCTAATTCACACCTTCTATTTTACCGAAATGTGGCCCAAATACATGCTCCTATTTTTTTAGGATTTTCAAACGCACTGATAGTTGAACTATGAGAGTTGGAACCTTTATTTGAGCCAAATGGGTATCCAAAAATGTAAAGACATGAAACAGAAACTAAGTCTAAGTACATTTTTTTTTTTGGGTGACACAGGATTACCCTTATACCTCTGGATGCTCTTGCATCAGACACCCAGGGTAGATTGAAAAGTGACCCTGTCACTTTATGGATGGTAGAGGAAATCCCAAATGGGAAGCCTCAGCTGCTGAAATCCAAGTTGAGTCTTCGATTGGCCGTCCTTTCCATTTGACCAAATACTCTTCATACTGCCTGTTTCTGGTACTCCTACCCACACGATGATCTAGAATGTCTTCTATCTTCTCCTTCTTAGAAGCAGGAATTGGACATGGCTCTAAAACCAGCTCCTCATCTACACCATCATCATGATACTCTGTTAAATCTGCAATGTTGAAAATGGGAGAAATGTGAATACCATCTGGCAGCTCCACCTCATATGTATTTCCTGAGTTATGTTTCTTCAAAACTTTGCAGGGGCCAAATTTCTTCATTTTCAGCTTGTTGTAAGTACCAACTAGAAATCTTTCTTTTCGTAAGTGCACCATGACTAGATCCCCTACTTGGAATTCCTTATGTCTTCTCCTTTGATCAGCCCTAGCTTTATACTCTTGATTCATCTTGATAATGTGTGCTTGAACCTCCTCATGTAGATGCTTGATGTGTTCAAAAAATTCCTCAGCTTCAGCACTTGTTCTCTCCCCTTGTTCTATCTTCCTCAATTCTGGTGCCATCCTTGGGCTATTCCCATATACAATTTGAAATGGTGATTTTCTAGTACTCCTATTTACAGAGTTATTATAAGAAAACTCTGCCTGTGGTAGAATCAAATCCCATCCCTTGGGCTTATCTCCAACTAAACATCTTAGCAAATTGCCCAGACTTCTATTTACCACTTCTGTTTGGCCATCAGTTTGTGGGTGATGCGTGGAACTGAATTTCAAGTCTATTCTCAACTTCTTCCACAATGTCCTCTAGAAATACCCCACAAATTTAGTATCTCTATCAGAAACTATACTCCTTGGAAGACCATGTAGTCTTACCACCTCTTTGAAAAACAAGTCTACAATATGGACAGCATCATGAGTTTTGTGGCATGGAATGAAATGTGCCATTTTGGAGAACCTATCAACCACCACGAATATTGAGTCATTACCCCTTTGTGTCCTTGGCAATCCAAGAACAAAATCCATACTTATTTCCTCCCATGGCCTTGATGGAATAGGCAATGGCTGATATAGACCAGTATTGTGACTAAACCCCTTGGCAACTTGACA
This sequence comes from Cupressus sempervirens, assembly GCA_028749045.1. Taxonomy (NCBI): domain Eukaryota; kingdom Viridiplantae; phylum Streptophyta; class Pinopsida; order Cupressales; family Cupressaceae; genus Cupressus; species Cupressus sempervirens. The sequence goes on along the minus strand of CM053784.1, from coordinate 608,409,504 downwards.
AACCTGGCAACTTTGTATGAACTTCTTCACATTCTGTGAAATTTGAGGCCAAAAATAATGTTCTCTAAGAATGGTAATGGTCTTATCACAACCAAAATGTCCTGCCATCCCTCCACTGTGTTTCTCCTTAATCAAATTTTCCCTCATGGAACTCCTTGGAATGCACAATTGACTACCTTTGAACAACATGCCATCCTGAATCAAATAGTCTAACCACTTGGTTCTATCTACAACAATAGGTTCTTTACAAGCTTTCCATGCTTCAGAAAAATCAAGATCCTTGGGGTACAAATTCTTGAGTTCATCAAACCCAACTACTTCAACCTGCATTGTTGTAAGCAACAACTGTCTCCTACTTAGTGCATCTGCAACCCTGTTAGCTTTTCCACTTCTATGCTTCAACACAAATGTATAACTCTACAAGAATTCTACCCACTTCATATGCCTCTGATTCAATTTACCTTGGCTATTTAGGTACTGTAATGCTTGATGATCAGTATACAAAAAAAATTCCTTTGGCAATAAATAATGCCTCCATTTCTTTAAGGCCTGAACTATTGCATAGAACTCTTTATCATAAACAGAATACTTCTTTTTTGCATCATTCAATTTTTTACTAAAATATGCAATAGGCTTACCTTCTTGGCTTAATATAGCCCCAATAGCGCTACCACTAGCATCACAATCCACCTAGAATACTTTTCTAAAATTTGGAAATGCCAACACAGGCTGTTCAGTCACCTTCTCCTTTAGTAATTCAAAACTTCTCACAGCTGCTGCAGTCCATTTGAACTCTTTTCTATCCCCTCTTATTGTATCAGTTAGGGGTGCACATATGCCACTGAAATTCTTAATAAACTTCCTATAAAAACTAACCAGACCATGAAATGATCTTACCTTAGTAGCAGACCTTGGAGTAGGCCATTCCAAGATGGCTTTTACCTTCTCTGGATCCATTTTGAGACCTTTAGGTGATATAAAAAATCCCAAATAGACTAACTCCCTTTTTACAAAGACACACTTCTTTAGATTAATTAATAGTTTCTCTTCCCTTAGCCTTTCAAGGACACTACGAATATGCAGTAAATGTTCTTCCAAAGTCTTGCTGAAAATTAAAATATCATCCAAATAGACAATAACAAATTTTCCCAAGAACTTCTTAAGTACCTCATTCATGAGCCGCATGAAGGTGCTTCGGGCGTTCGTCAATCCAAAGGGCATGACTAACCACTCATAAAGACCCTCCTTGGTCTTGAAGGCTATTTTCCACTCATCTCCTTCTTGAATCCATATCTGATGATAGCCACTCTTCAGATCTATCTTTGTGAAGTATTGAGCTCCACTCAAGCAGTCCATAAGATCATCCATCCTTGGTAAAGGAAACTGGTACTTGATGGTTATCCTATTTATAGCTTGAGAATCTGTACACATCCTCCACTCTCCATCCTTCTTTGGTACAAGTACTGCAGGTACTACACATGGACTCAGACTCTCTTGAATCAAGCCCTTCCTCAGCAACTCTTGAACCTGTCTATTTAGGTCCTCTGTTTCAGTAGGAGTCATCCTATGAGCAGCCTTGTTAGGAAAACTAGCTCCTAGAATCAGATCTATCTGATGACTGATTTTCCTTACTGGTGGCAATCCATTTGGAACATTATCAGAGATAATATCTCCAAATTCTCCTAGTAAATCTAAAACTTCAAATGGTATTTCACTACTACCTTCTTTATCTTTCCTAGGAATCAAAGCATAGCACATATGCTGATGTTTCATGCCATCTAAAAACTTCCTTCCATCAACAAGACAAATCCTAGCACTACTACATACCTTTTCACCTTCCTTTTTCATGGGCTTCAATTTGTGGTGAACTCCATCCTTTGTCAGAGAGTATGTGTTTGCATGTCCATCATGTATTGCATGTCTATCAAACTGCCATGGTCTACCCAACAATAGATGGCAAACATTGATCAAAATAACATCATAGAGGACTTCATCATGGTAACTCCCAATTTTGAATTTTACTAAACATTGTTCACTTACCAAGACCTTATGATCATCTTTTACCCAAGAAATCCAATAGGGTTGGGGATGTTTCTCCCTCTTGAGCTTCAGCTTAGAGACCATCTCTTCTGATACCAAGTTATCAGTGCTACCACCATCAATGATCACATCACAACATTTATCCTCACACTTGCATCTGGTATGGAACAAACTCCTCCATTGTCCTGGTTCATTCTCACCACTTAGTAGGACTCTTTCATTTACCAAGGTCTCTCCTCTTTCTACATCCTCTGAATGTGATGATTGTGCATCCTCATCCACATGAGCAACCCTAGCTTGGCCCTTAGCTCTTCTATCTGTCCTTCCTTGTCATTGAGGGCATTCAAAGGCATGATGACCTTTTTCATTGCAATGGAAATAGGTACCACAGAAGCCTCCTCTTCCTTGTCCATGTCCTCTACCTCTTCCTCTTTGATTTCCAAAGTCTTGATCATGGGAGCAGTTGAAACCCTCATTCCTCTAGTTTCTGCTAGTACCCACATCTTCATTTTTCTTTTGGGTTTCATTGCAGCCTCTAGATGATCTACTAATTCCCCTTCCTCCTTGATCATGCCCTCTTTTTCTTCCTTCAAACCTTTTATTCAGCTTCTCTTCAACTCATAGGGAAAATTGGTATGCCACTTCAACGCTGGACATTCTTACCAGACTTAATTCCTCCTGGATGCTAGGTCGCAAACCACTGATATAATGAGCAACCTTCTCCTCATTTTCTTCTGCATGCCCCACTCTAATCAAGATTTGGTAAAACTCCTCTGTATATTCTTGGATTGATCTTCTTGCTTGCTTTAACCCATGCATCTTCTTAAACAGATCAAGCTCATAGTCCACAGGAATGAACTACTTCTTCAATTTGTCCACCATGCGATCCCATCTTGTGATCTTCTCCTTTCCTCTTCTAAGTCTTTCTAGTTGAAACTCTATCCACCAGATTTTGGCATGGCCTTTCAGTTTGGCCTTTGCAAACTTAACCCTATCTGGGTCCCTTATATCCTCATACTCAAAGTATTCTTCCAGTTCATTGATGCAATCGATCAACTCATCTGGTTTCAGATTTCTTGAAAATATACCCACTTCAATTATAGGTCTTTTCCCAAACTTAGTAATGGCCCTAAAAAGTCTTTCCTCTACAGGATTTAGAACTTCCTCATCAACTTCCTCTTCTGGTCCCATTACTTCCTCTTCATTGTCATCCTCACTATTGTCACCTGCGGCAACATTTGCTCCTCTACGAAGCTCCTCTTGCAATGCTTGTACTTTCCTCTGGAGGGCTCTAACCTCCTCAGGACCAATAGCTCTAGCTCTTCCACCATGCTCTCTTCATGGAGGCATCTTCTAACTTGAACCCACAACCACACATTCCTGGTGCAAACTGCCTCACAGTCGGCGCTCTGTCTACACACTCAGGAAAACCCGCTCTAATGCCACTTGATGGGAACACAACCCAAGAACAGAATAGACACAACAAAAAAGGAAAATTATATTAACTAAGAAAATAAGCTAGTACAAATAGTATAGAGAAAATAAACTTTAGAACATGCCCTAAGGGCTTACAATAGCATAAATCTAGAGAATATTTCTCCTTTTAGCACCTCCTCTCAAACTCCACTCCAAACTACCTTTTACAATGCCAGAAATCTCCTTAAATAGACCTCAGAGGGTTAAGGACTAGGAGTACATTCTAGAAAGTGCTAGTAGGCATCCACCAATGAAATAGAAGGTTCCAAAAGCTGCATTAGAAGTCGGTGCAAATCTAGAAGAATCCAAAAACGGTAATGGAACTTCCAAGAGGCATAACTTTTGAATCGTAGCTCCGATTGATGAACCGTTTACATTTTTTAGAAATTTTTCGAAGCGCTCTATAGCCCTATGGACAAGCTTTGCTCATCCCCCATTTTTTGACCCTTTTCAAGGTCATTTAATGCCCCAAACCTAACTTTGAAGCATTCTTAAGAGGTCTCCAAAACCCAAAAAACTGCAATAACTTTCAAACCGTGGGGCCTATTGACTTGATTCTTTTTCTGAAATGCTCTAAATCATGATTACATTCATCTGGCCAATTCACACCTTCTAGTTTACCGAAATGATGGCCCAAATACATGCTCCTATTTTTTTAAGATTTTCAAACGCACTGATAGTTGAACTATGAGAGTTGGAACCTTTATTTGAGCCAAATGGGTATCCAAAAATGTAAAGACATGAAACAGAAACTAAGTCTAATTACTTTTTTTTTTGGGTGACACAAGATTGCCCTTATACCTCTGGATGCTCCTGCATCACAAATCTAAGCAAAAGCACTTCTAACCTCATGTATTTTTCAAGATCATATATTACTTGTTTAATACTTTTGTTAAATTGGTGTGGAAGGGATAGAGGTAGGATGTACTACAATCATTAAAAAATGATCATTTCAATATATTGTTAAATAATGCAATAGGTAGTACATTCAATTTTACAAATATGCTATAAAATAGAGAACATGACTTACCTTAACGAAGGTATGCCAATCATGTGTTTTCAACCCTGGCCCAAAAACCTTTCTTTGATAGAAGAGTGCTTATATTTGCAACAAATCTTATTAAATTTTTTTCTTTTTTTATGACTTCTTTTAATGCATCACTTTGTTGCTCCATTAATAACCAAGGAAGGGCACTTGTATTTATGCGATCTCCATTGCTATTTGATTCAATGAAATCTTTTAGTGCATGATTGGATTCATGAATATCAGTACAAATTTTGGTAATTTGTTCTCTATCATGCCTTCCATCCAATATTTTCCATAGTGTCTCTGTTATATTCTTTCTAATATGCATAGCATCAAACAAATGCACAATTGGGAGATCCTTGTAGTACAATAACCTACTAAATTGAGTAGGATAACTTTTCATTCCTTTAGAAAGTTGGTCATTGATGCCTTAAAAACTTTCACAAGCATCAATTACAGCATTAGTAAATATAACGTAACATCAAAATACAAATTTTAAACTTTGGACGACAAATTGGACATTACCTCGATGATTTAGTCGATCGTATTCCAACTTCCATAAATGAGGTGTCATTCTTCATGGCCTTGATGATGTCATCTTTCCCATTGAAAAATGTTTTTTTGTAATTTGATACCTATGATTATTTTGGAGAAAGTACATAAACTCATTGAACACCTACTTTCCTAAACTTCTCGAATGATGAGATTTCATCTTCAGACCACAGACTAGACATGCAAATTTTCCCTTTGTCTAAAGACCTAAAATATCATGTATAATCATCATGCACAACTTAAGCATAAAATAGTAATGTATAAGCACTACAAAAGACCAAAAATATGTGATCTTAACAATATAATATACCACAAAAATGAGTTAGCCCAGGGGCATCATGTATTGTCCATACAAGCATTGCATAGAATTGAAATTATCAATGTCTTATTGGTCTAGAGATGTCATACATAGTGATGCCATTCCATAACTTTAACAACTTCTCAATTAGGGGCTCAATATACACATTCATATCTTTAACTTGGTACTTACTTAATAATTGAATGAACATAAACATTACATAATTGTTATAACCATTTTTATGCACTATTTATAAATTAATTTAGATAACTATAAAATGAAAAAATACCTGGCACAATCATTGACAACATTATGTGCTCCCACTTTATGAACATCCAAGGAGGAATGTTATTGTTAATAACAAAAATAGGCCACACTGAGTAAACAGATCTCATATCTCCATATGGATTGACATTGTTTGCTGCCAATCAAAACTTTAGATTATGATATTCTTCTTTAAAGTGTGACCATGTTTCTTCTATCTCTTTAAATGTAGAACCATCAGTAGAAATTTACATAAGTCATCTTGACTTCTGTTGTGTGCATGGTAATCCATAAATTGTTCCAAGCTAGTGCACCTGAATAATCATTGAAGATGTGGAATAATGGGAATGTACCAAAGAATCTTGTGAGGCACCTTTTTGTTATTTGATCTGACTAATATCTATTAATATGAAAATCGGGCATTCTGTTACAAATTCATGTTGTTTATGATATAGAATGTGATCATTGGGACATGCACATATTGTTTGATACTTCATTCCAATCTAATTCATAATGGTAGATAATTCTCGATACGAACAAGGAAAAATGTTTGATGGTGGTAAAAAAAACTCACTTATCAACCTACAATAACAAATATACATTGTTAATATAATGAATAGTAATTGTATTCTAACATTTAATATGAAAAAAATGGCATACATTAGCATACGTGGCATTGCTACATTGGATAAACCATTCATAACCTTTAAATTCACCAAAAACACTATAGCCAAGAGTAGAGTTGTTTGGGAGCCTTCGTATAAGGGCTCATGTGCCTTCTCAAGTAAAGGTATATCAAGACCATCATTATCATCATTATCAAATTCACTAGTACAATCACTGTGAGCCTCTTCATCACCTGCTCCAATACCATCTTATTTAATCATGTCCTCTAGCACATTATCATCTTCTTCCATGGGAATGTTATCCTTAACTTGGATATTCACACCTCCATGTTCCTCCAGTAGGAAATCCACATTGAGCAATGGAAAAAAATTGTGGCCCCCTTCAACATGAACATGTTGCCTACAATGACTCTGGGCTATTGTGATTAGAATTATTTGATTCTTTAAGCCCTTACACTTTTTGCAAGGAAAATAACATTTATCAAATTTTCTTTGAAATTGAGACCATAGTGCAACCATTGTCTCATTATTTTTTTTTGGGTTCATATTGTTAGGCATGGTCTTTCTTCATAGGAAAATATATCTACAAATAAATTGGACATGTTGTAGTTAATGTTTATATCTGCACATATGGAAATTGTTGATTAATGTTTTCAAATGTAACTAAAATGATCGTATAATTTCTAGAAGGCCTAGATGTTTGTAAAATATGGTGTCATATACAAAGCATCTTAACTATTTGTAAAATTCCACAAAGAGATGTCAGGAGGTGAAAGTTAATTAGGCCTTGACTAATTCTAATAGCAATGACTAATGTGATTAATGCATCAACTAATGAAGATTACTAAAAGATTGAAACATATTAATGTATAGCAATGTTTTTCTCAAGGAAATATATCCTCTTCCGTACCATATAAAAGGAAATTTGAATTAGATGTGATCTATGTGTGCTCTAGGCAGATGGACATTACCTTTTGAAAATCGTTCAATAGGGGCATCATATTTTCATCAATTTATTAAGAGGTTTGTACAGTTTGAGACTAGAGTAAGAGAAAATTATCATTGTTGCTAAAGATTATTATCCTAAGGACTGTAGACTAAGTGTAATTAGACATTTCATTGTATATGGTTTTACCAATCTTGGGAGGTTAGCTAGGAATAGGAACTACTCTAGGAAAATTTTATGGACAGGCTTTTGGAATGAGACAATTTAATATGCTTGGCATTTACATACATCAATCTATTGTGATACTTTTAGGAACTATAGTTCTCTTGTTTATACCAAACATTTTTTTAGAGCCTATATTCAAATTGTTGGGACAATCCACCATCATTGCTACTAAGTCTAGAGTTCTCTTGAATTGGATGCTTCCTCAACTATTTGCATTTGCCATAAATTTATCTATGTAAAAGTTTTTACATGAACAGGATTTAATTTTATTAATAGTCTAAATTTTTGGAAAACTGCTAATCTTCCATTTTGTGGTCTATTGGATAACTTGTTTCACATATATATTATGTCTCCCTCGTACTATTATTGAAAAGAATATATCATGCTGATTTGGTGCTATCAAATCTTGTTATTTGGTGGGACTATCGCTAGGCATTCTTATTTGTTTCACTGACAGAGTATTCCTGAAACCTCACCAAATTTTTTGCAAAGACTAAGCATGGTTGTGGAAAAAGCTTGTCTTCATCAATAAGAAAGGCTAGTTACTCTACCATTAGGTTTTTCACTATTCATTCAACATGTACTGACATCTTCCAACATGAAAGAAACCCCTTATTAAGGCCAATTGGCTTCAAATTCATTAGCTTTACTTGTCAATTCTCTTAGTGTACACCAATCAAACCACACTTCTTGCATATATTAGGTTAATAATATCTCATTTATGTTATAGATGGCCCATTCTAGGTGAAACAGAGACAACATTCATAGAATGGCCCTAGTTACCATCAAAATTGTTCTTAATTAGAAAAAGCAGTAGCATGAAATGAATTTGTTAGCAGTGCAAAATGGAAATTTTGATGGAACTTTATTAGTAGAACATTCAAGTCAGTATTAAAATCTTATATAAATTCACAACTACATCCAAATGTTTGATTAATCAAATGAATCAATAAATTGATGTGACAAACTTAAATTTTCAAGAAAATTATTTATTATTGACTTCACTTTGTGTCTCCTATACAACTCTTTAAAACTCTATCTCTCTCTTACATCAAACACATTTTAGAGGATTTATAGACCATATTCCCACCTTCATAAGCCAATTCTAGTTGGTTTTGATCATTACAATTTTAAAAAGAACAGATTTGTTTACACCCTCCAATACCTAATTGTTAGGAATTTGAATTTCAAATTTGTGAATTTTTGAAACATAAACCCCTAGACTCCTACCCCTTTACCTATGATCAAAATTGATCTTCTTCCATTATTTAAGACTTGTTACATCCATTTTATCCCATTTGGCATCTTAGGTTCCACTTGACAACTTTTGGTCCTATGGTCCTTACCAAGACAATTAGGATATTTGATTACATTCTTGAATTCATTACAATCCATAGCCACTATAAGCCTTAGTATTTCATAGTTAGGTCCTATAGAACCAATATCACTCCTTCTATTCCTTGATGTGTTCAAAGCCTTCATGGCATCTCTTGATGCTCCTGCACCAAGTACCCAAGTAGCCCTGTCGTCGTGCAACCTTGGTTTGAAGTGTTTGGTGTGTGATCTTGATGAAGGATTAGTTTGGGAATAATATTGTAATAATAAAAAAACTAGATTTTATTTTTGAGAATAATAACACATGATCACCAATCCAATGTTTTTTTAGCCTCCTTTTGATTTCCATTCAATGAACCTTGGGCCTTGCTTATTCAATCCACACATTGTTTCATCTCTTTTATTAATATATGTAATGTTCCTTCCTTCACAGTAATTTTTAATTTGAAAATTTCAATTGAATTCAAGTAGGTCATAGAGAAGTCTATGGATGCTATCACCCACATATTAAGGAGTGTGGCTTCAAGCAAGGACCCAATTTGAATCTATGAATGTATTATATTGGTTGATAGTATTGGTGAATAGATTGTCTTTTCAACTACTTAACAAATTCACTCTATGCCTAAGGTATGGAAAACACAAAACATTCAAAACAGTTGAGAAAACCTAATGTTATTTAGTTTTCTCTTTGTATTTCAAAGATATAGCTTCCTTATGAGATTTGCAATGTATTCAAAATTATCTTCGCACTTTTTCTAGAAAGTGCATAAGGATCCACGTTTGGGGCCTTGATGAACTATACATCACAATCAGTGCCATCCAAGAAGTTGAGACCATCATTTGAATCTTACAATTGAGTTGACATCCTTTTTTTTTTAACCTTGTGTTTCTTAAGGGCCTCAGATTTAGCTTGATACCTAGTCTTAGGAGCCATATTTTGTAAATTAAGGGGCATCCTCTTCTACTTACCTTGACCCAACACACTACCTACAACAAGAGATATAAGTTGGATGTTAGATGAAGATGGTTCAGAAAAAGAAACAACCCCTAAAGAGGGTTCATTGACAATTCCCTTGCTCTTTTCCTTTAGCCAGTCATTTGTATAGGTATAAATCTAGCTCTTATATTTATATCATCTTCCTCATCTTGATTCCAATCAACTACTAGAGACTTTGATTCATTGAATTCTTCCTAGTTGGGTTCAATCATATCTGAGCCATCCTCAATCACCCTCTCTATTTTAAACTTCAACTTCAGGGAATTGATTTGCTATAATGTTAGCCTTGAATGGTCTCTTCTTAAAATATCCCCCTCATCTTTACAATCTTTTCATAGATCTTCTAACTCTGGGGTTGTTGATGGGTGACCTTCAAAACAAGGAATCTAAGTTGCATATCCTTTACTATAAAAGTTTCTTCTACTATGATAAGAACCAAAATTGAATCGAAGAAAATTACTTCCAATAATAGAAGCATTAGTCATGTTGTTACAGACCAAAGAACCTATCTTAATAGGGAAAGTTGTCTCCCAATCCTCCTGTGATAAATTATCCTTAATGATAGAGAATAGTTGCCTACAAATCTTAGCCAAAACAAAACAATCCAAAGCATATCGCAGAAGTTTTGTAGGTTCCTCTTTGAATCCACCTATTCTCAAGTAAGTGAACTTGGGAAACTACATGAAGTAACTTCTGTATTGTTGAATTAACCTTTGGGCTTTAGGAGACAACCTAGGCATCAGGGCTTTCTTTAGGGATACATAAACATTTTCCATTAACATATCATGAAATTTCCTAAAATTCTCTAGGACTTTGTCTTTTTGCAGCAGAGGGCAATATTGGAAAACCATTTTTTCTTCATTCTAGATTTCATGAGGAAGAGGGGTAAGGTCACAAACATAGCCAATGTAATAAGTTAAATAGGAAGCCATATAGAAATTTTCCTTGGATTCCTTGGCATGTTTAAATTGGGCCCTTAATGAACTAGTTATAATCTCTACCCAGTCCATCCATTTCTCACCCTTCAAAATGATTTCTATATACCTGTACATCCATTCTTCAAAGAGAAAAACTTTAATTGAACCTTTGACTCTATGCAATAACACCACCAGCTTGTGAATATCATGAGGTTTGAGGTGACCCTTAGTGACAACTTTAGGTAACCTAGACCCTTCACCATAGTTGGTTTTATTCTACTTCCTAGTGAGAGTACTACAAAATTTGCTAGGGGCTTCTTGATATTTAGCCAGGGATTGAATGGGGGAGAATACATAAAAAGTGCTTTTTGGTAAATGTAGCACAAAGGCAATAGTTTCTCTTGAAATTGAGAGTATTGTTTCACCATCTTTACTTATAGTAATTTTTCTTCTAACATAATAATTATCAATACAAATTTGAAGCAATTCAAGACTTAGAAGGATTGGGGGAAAAGTTGTAGCCTCAACTAATCCACTAGTTAGGACTTCCATGCACCCATTTGTTTCATTATCATACTCAAGAAAATTTTCTTGTAAATCCTCTAACTTAACACCTTCTAGATTAGTATCACATATGACTAGCCTCTTACACTCTAAACTTGACATATTGCCAAAGAAATGTAATACATACTTCATCCTTAATAAAAAACAACAAGGTCTCGAACTGATTACCTTGGAAAACATAGAGATTGCATAACAAACAAGAATTGCTATAGTTCTCACCTGTAATCTACTAAAAACAACAATTTTCTCTTCCTTCCTTCCCTAATAGCTTCTTCTCCAAACTTTCAATTCTTTCCATGAGAAACAAAAAGGAAAGTTGAGCTCATTTTGAGAAGGAAAAGTACTTACATGTGAAAGTACAGGCTCATTATAAGGCTTTTATGACAAATCACTCCCTTTTAAGGTTCACATATTTGAAAGCCTTGTGACATAACCAATTTTATTTAATAATATTCCTTTTTTTTTTTGTATTAATAATGATTAGCCTTACCACAACATCCAATCCCTTTTCTGGCTAAACATTTTCCACTTTTCCCATAATGATGATCCTTCACATTGGAAATAGAGATGTTCTTTGAATCATTACTATTTGACATAGCCATCAATTCCTTCCAAAATGATAGTGCATCGTACATCATGATCCACTTTCACCAAGAAGCCTCTACATTAAATGACTTTGAAGTACTTTTAACTGAGGTTCAAAGTGGTTCAAAATGATTTAGAAGCACACCTTGCTAATTTGGCACACATTTCCTACAAGAAAATTCATTAGTGTAAAAACCTTTGGTCAAATTGCTTTGAACTACTTTGAACTGGAGTTCAAAGTGGTTCAAAGTGGTTTTAAAGAAGGAACCACAACAAGGACTATTCGGGAATTTTTATAAAACTTCAAAAGATCATGAATACACAGAGTGACGAATGAAAGACTTTGGCAATTGGATGGGAAAAAATTAAAAGGAAAGACCTTTGAAATATGGTGACTCATTGGACAACTATTAGGGGCTTCGACTAGGGACTGGGTATGTAGAGTACATAGATAACTCAGAAGGAAAGAAATAGGAACTAATCTAACCTAAAACAAAAGTAAACAATAGGAAAGGAAAAATGAGAAATGAAAACAAAACCAAAAAGATATGTACATGACTAGGAACTTCAAAGTACTCAAATCTTGAATAATTTCAAGTCCTATCCATTTTAGCTAAAGGGAAAAATTGTACCATCTGGATAACTCAATCAAAAGGTATTTGGGCCAATGACTTGTGAAATGATAAACGAACTTTTTCATAGAGACTTGAATTTACCATGCGCACCCTTTGGTTCTCTTCTTTTGTCCTAGAGAAGCACTTCATCATTTTTAAAGAAACCACGTGGTTTGGCTCTCCTATAAAAGTTTTACTTTACCCCCATCTAATGCTCAATCGTGTGATCAACCAGTTTGTTCCTTTCATCTTCTGGCTTGTGTAGATACATTATCATTTTCTCCAAAGAATCTTTAAAGAATTGATCTTCAATTATTGATTATAATTTGGCAGCAAACAACACCAAAGGCAATGACACTTGAGCTCCAATTTCATACACCAATTCAAATGGAGCCATACCTATAGCTCTCTTAGGGGTAATCTGATTGGCCCATAATACTTCATATAGTTTCTTATGCTAGTTCCAGGGATTATTAGACACCAATTTTCTAATTATAACAACCAGATTATTTTTACTGGACTCTGCCTGTCCATTCCCTGGTGGAAAATAATCTAAGGAATGGGTTGATGATATGCCATAGTCATAGTAGAAAAGAGAGATTTCTTTGGATGAAAAATAAGTTGCATTGTCTGAGACTATCTTTTGGGAAATCCCAAACCTAGCAAAAATATATTCCATTAAGAAGTTGCATACCACCTGAGAATTGGCCTTTTTGGTTGGGACAACCTCCACTCACTTGGTGAAATAATCAGTTGCTATTAATATATATGTATGTCCAACACATAAAATCAAAGCCCCACTAATGTAAGGGCTCATCAATGATCACTAGCCTAAGGGGTAAGTTAGCTAGTTGAAGACAACTAGTAAAAAGTTGACATTTCTCATAGTTCTTTACAAATTTGTAAGCGTCTTTGAACATATTTGGCTAGTAGAAGTAGCTCCTAAGAATTTTGAAAGTAGTTACTAAAGATGAGATGTGTCCCCCATTGATATCAGAATGGTATGCTTTTAACAACTATCCCTACTGTTATGCATCTACAAAACTTAAAAAGGTTCCATCAATTCCTCTTTTATATAAAATACCATTTGAAATTACATATTTAGCAGCCTTCAATCTAAGGTTTTTCCTTTATTTATAACTCATGTTTGGGGGGCATTCACCATATGTTAAAAGATATGTGATATAAAAAAACTAAGGGTTTGTAAGGATGACTAACAAAATAGTAGGTGTTTCTCCCACATTATCAAGAGGTGAATCTTTTCTTTCAGCCATCAGTTTGCATAATCCATGCCCCCTCACCAAAGAAGTGGGTTTAATGGTTAAGTCATATTCCTAGACTTTAGTTACCCATACAACCCTTTTATTCATCCCAACTTCTTGCTGATTTAATATACTTTTAACTATTGTTTCTGGCACATACACAATTGAATGGGAATGCAAGATGTAATACCTGAATTGTTTCAATGCTTTCACCATAGAAAATTCGTGTTTCTCTATTTGAGTATAATTTAACTCATGCTTCTTCAATGGAATTCTCATGAAGGTTATTGGAGCTTCATTATCCTAATCATCCTTTTAAGTCAAAATGCTAGATAGGGAATGTTTAGAGGCATAGCAATAAATAATAAAATATTTTTCAAAATTTGGGCTTACCAGCATTGGAGCATTTGAGATGGCTATTTTAATATCCTCAAAAGCCTTCTTACCTTCTTCCTGCCATCTGAAGGGATTTTTTTCACTCATCATATTCAACATATGTCTCACCTTTTTAGAGAATTCAGGAACAAAACTTCTTAAGAAATTAATTTGACCAAAGAAGGACTTTATATCACTTCTATTGGTGGGTAGGGCCAGCTTTTGTATTTCCTTCACTCTCTCTAGATCAATCTTTATACCATCCTTAGAGACAATATGTCCAAGAAATTTACCTTCTTCCACAAAGAACATAGATTTTTTAGGATTCAAAGATATATCATGTTGTCTACATCTATTAAGCACCTTTTCAAGATCTTCAAAACGACATTCCCTCTTTTTGGAGTAGACAATTAAATCATCCAAATATATTACAATGATCATGTCTCTCAAATTTTTAAAAGAGGAATTCATAGCTCATTGGAAGGTTGTTCTTGCATTAATTAAGCCAAAAGGAATTCGATTATAGGAAAATGTACCCCATGGGGTGATGAAAGCTATTTTATGTTGATCCTCCAGTGCAAAACTAATTTGATTATATCTTGAATAGCCATCAAACATTGACATGACCTCAGATCCAACAACTATTTGCAAGATATGATCCATGGTGGGAAGTGCATAATTGTCTTTAAGACTTGCTTGGTTCAGGTTCCTAAAATCTACACAAATCCTTATTTCACCATTTTTCTTCCTCATAGGAACAATGTTTTCTACCCACGTTGAGTGATGTATGGGATATATTATGTGAGCTTTTAACATTTTCTCAACCTCTTTAAAAATAGCTTCAAATACCTTGGGACTATAGTTTCTGAGCTTTTTCCTAAAAGTCATCGCTTCTGGTTTTAGTGATATATGATGTACAAGTTCCCCATTTTTGAAATTTTTTAGGTCCTCATAATTCCAGGCAAAGACATCCTGGTATCGATTAAAGAGTTCAGACAGTTTCTCCTTCTCCTCTTTAGAACAAGTGTTACCTATAGAGATCAATCTGGGATTTTCTTTAGTTCCAATATTAATTTTATCATGCTTCTTTGTTTTATTATCAGAATCAACATTCCTTTTTAGGGCTGTATCATCCATTCTTCCAAATAGGTTTTCTAGAGAAATCAATCCCTTAGGAATCCAATTACCTTTGAGCTGAATAATTTCCCCAAATTCAATTGATTCTTCTCTAATTATTTACCATGATGATTAGACCCTTCAAAGAAGGTTTCAAAAAAATTGCTAGCACATTCAATGAACTCTTTCAATTATGCATCATCATTAAAAACCTACCAATGATTAACATTGTCTAGAACTCTAGGCCTATAAATTATTTCAATTCTATAGGTATCATTTTTAAACTTTGGATGTGGTAATAACAATGATGCTGAAACAACTAGAGAATTAGCTTTGGTGTTTTGAGAGCGAGGTATAAATTCAATAGAAAATGCTTCAAAAGACTCAATTTCATCCCAAAAAAAATTTCTATAATGCTTTATCTTATCATTTTTAATAGAAAATTTCTTTCTTACTTGCTTCAAAATAAGTTCAACATCACCTTTCACCCTTAACTACTTCACTCCTTTTGCTTTGGCTTCTTGCAAACCTAGAAGCAATGCTTCATATTTTGCAATATTATTGGTATTATAGAAGTTTAATTTGAACAGCACCCACACCTGAACCTAAAGGTGAAATGAGAACAACACCCACACTTGAACCTAAATTTGAACAACTTCCATCAAATTCAAGAGTCTAGAGGGCTTCTTCGTAGCTTACTACTTGACTTCCCTTATGTTGTTCTTCAAGAAATATGACATAATTCCCAAACTGACATTCCTCGAACAATATCTGTGTTTTAGGATTACCTGAAGACACTACTATATATTTATTCTTTGGTTTGGGTCCTATTTTTATCCTCTTCTTCCCTACTAGAATGTAAGCTTCAGACCAATCTATTTTGATTTCCCCGCCCATATCTTTATGGAAAGTTTTGCTAAGTAGCATTCCATAGCTGGATGGTATATTAGCTACAAGAATGGTAAGTTTCACTCTTTTCTCTAGGCAGGAATAGAGGATAGCCTATACATCTTTCACTTGACCAACCAAAGGTACTTGTTTCTTGTCCATAGAATAGCAACATCCAAAAAAAATTGTGAGCTCTAGACTGAGGGCTTTTGCAATAGGCTTGGGCATAATATTGTTTGATGCTCCAAAATCAATGATACAATTATTGAGTTTCTAACCATTCAATAATAATGATATATAAAATGGATTGGGCTTCCTCTCTTTTGTTTCCTTTTCAACAAAATTAGCAAATTCTTCTCCATGAGGGACATTTATTCTATATTTCTCAGACACAAAAACAATTTCATTCCAAGCCTTTGAGTTTTCAGTTATACCATTAGCAAATTGTGTATTATTAGTAGAACCTCCTTTCACATATTGAACTAATTTTTCTAACTCCTTAGGATTAAGTTTCAAATATTTGGCTGAAGAAATAGATATAGAAGAGGATTTGTAAAATTCTACAATATCAAAAGCCAATGTACTACCCACTGATTCCATTCTAGACAAAATTCTCAGTTCTATAGTTTTTTTTGAATTAGCATGTATATGTTCTTTACCTTTAGAAGTTGACATATTTGGGCCAGCTCCTAGGTAATATTTTTGATTTCTTTGCCCTCTAGCCATCACTATGCAAGAAGGGTCTTGAAGCATTGTGAAAACATTACCTCCTCTTTCTGAATTAGATTCTACTCTAGGAAATAAGCACCTGAATCTCTACCCTCTACATTTTCATTTTCAAGCATTTCTTCTATTGTAAGGGCATTTTTTACTAATTGAACACAATTTAGCCAATCAAGACAATTTTGTTCATCATGGTCTAAAGTCATATAAAAAGAACACATTGCTTCCTTAGGAGCTTCTTCAATTTGCAATCTTGTTTGAGGGGTAGTCAATGTGGGAGTTTTACCAAAATTTTGAGGTTGATGTCACCTTTGAATGTCTTGATAAGGAGTCTAATAAGAGCCATGGATTTTATTTTGATGTCTCTTCATCATTGCTACATCATTAATCAATTTTTTCAAAATAGGGTCTATAGAGGTAGAAGATGAAGTAGTTCTAGATGATTGAACTTCTCTTTTCCTTTTACTAGCATTGATCAATGCATCTTCTAATTGAATAGCTAACCTCTAAGTAGTAGCCAAATCAGCACATGCATCCTTAATGAGATGGAAACTTATATCTGGGGGAACAACATTAATAAAGAATGATTTTTGGTTCTCTACATTGGGTCTAGATGTTGTAGGAATTCTTTGAATCAACCTATTAAATTTAGCAATGAACTCTCTCATAGGCATGCATCTCATTTTTCATCTAAGTTGAAAGAATAGAGAACATTCATTTTTAGGAGCCTTGAATCTATCTTTGAATGCATTTTTCATATCATCCCAACTAGTGATGGAATGATGGGGTAGGTGATTGAACCAATCAGCAATGGCATCAGTTAATGTATAGACAAACAATCTCACAACAACTTCTTAAATAGGAACACTTATAACAACACAAGTTGAATGGAAGGCACTCAAATGATCATTTGTTGAAACTGTGCCATCTCCACAAAACTTAGGTATAATTTTAGTGGCTACTTTAGGATATGCTATAGGATTTACACCTAGATTTAATGACCCTATGTTTTTCCCGCATGGTTGATTTACAGCCATGTTTGGTAGTACAACTTGCAAAGGTTGGATGTTTATATGAACAAGCACAAGAGTATTTAATGGAAGCAAGGATTGTACTAATGGTGAAGGAGGAGATTGTTTTGGTGGTGAACTAGGTCTGCTTCGAGACTTGATTTTCTTCCTTTTAGGATCGCTGAAATTGGGTAAGGACTTCATTCTTCAGTGGCTCAATGTTCTCATCAAGAATACCCTTTTGTCTTCCCCCCTTGTATATCTATGAATAGCTAGCTCTATTTAAAAGTTCTAAGTTCAAGGTCTTGCAAGTGCTTGAGCAAGTCTATTAACAACTGCTTCTTCTTGGCACCCCTCTTAATAACTCAGCCCTCTCTTCTTCTCTTTATAAAAAATTCAATACTTGTCGAATTGTTGGTTACTTTTGCACAATGCCCATGCAGTCAAAATCAAGTCTAAGATTATATCTTTCTGAATATCTTCAAATCTTACATTAGGTTGTAATATAGGGAAGACCTTGTTATGTTGAAGAACCATTGTTATTCATAGTCTCTCAAAGACTAGGTTCTTTTTCAAAGGGACTCTCCCCAGTAGAGTCACCAAAAATCTGTTGGTGAACAAATTGTCTTTTCAACTACTTAAAAAATTCACTCTACACCCAAGGTATGGAAAACACAAAATATTCACAATAGTTGAGAAAACATCATGTTATTTAGTTTTCTCTCTATATTTTAAATGTATAGCTTCCTTATGAAATTTGCAATGAATACAAAATTATCTTCACACTTTTACCAGAAAGGGCATAAGGATCTCTCACTTACTCCTAGGTAGTGAGGTAAGAATCAATTCAAAAACCAAAGAGAAACATTCATCAAAATATAATTCTATAGAACAACTATTTAAAGGAATAAATAACATCACAAATTGATATTAATCATTCAAGAACCATAATTGAAATGAAATTACAATAAGGATAGCAATCAAATATCTTGAATTAATAAACCAGAGTTCACAAAGTAACACGGATTGAAACACTTCGAATGCCAAGTTTCCAAGTCAAATCCAAGATTATATATATGTATATTAAACTTCCTTCATGCACACAATCATTCAAAAAGAAAAATATCCATATGCTATCTTTTGATTACTATTTTTAAAAGTATCTACTTATCAAAGTTTTCTAACTATCTATTTCTAACCCTAAT
Organism: Cupressus sempervirens; assembly: GCA_028749045.1. Taxonomy (NCBI): domain Eukaryota; kingdom Viridiplantae; phylum Streptophyta; class Pinopsida; order Cupressales; family Cupressaceae; genus Cupressus; species Cupressus sempervirens. The sequence goes on along the minus strand of CM053784.1, from coordinate 608,390,459 downwards.
AAGTTCAATGCCCCAGCATTTATAGTTTTTTAATAAAAATCCAAAAGGCCTCCATCAAAACCCAACTATTTTAGTTAAACAAGAAACAATTATGAACAAGAAAGTGGTTATAAAATAGATGTCAAAATGTAACTGAAAACAACTATCTTGTTTAAGCATCCTCGCCAATCTTCTCTTCCTCACCCATTGTCTAACGCACCAACTTCCAGCTATTGAAAGTGTTCATGAATTCTTACGTTACATGGGAATGTGGATTCTTTAGACTCGGTAACCTAGCCCTACACACATCCTTCTACCATTTGAACTCCTTTATCATCAAACTCTGACATGGCATCAAGTTCTTGTTGAGACATAACATCAATTTAATATTCACCAATGCAATGAAGTCATTAGCACTTGGTGATTCCTTATCTCTATTCTACTCAATGGCTTCATTGAAGCTCTTAGTCAGTGTCTTAGAATCCATATTCCCATCATCAAACTATAGAATCCCTATAGGATTTACTATCTTCATATCTTTAAGGAGTTCTTCATGCATTCCAATAATTTTTCTTTTGATGCCCTACAATTCTTTAATTTCCTCCTTATAAACCAACTCCTTCCAACTCATGTTTCTTTTCATGATGAACAACATGTAGGGATCTACATTCTTAATTGGATTCTCATTCAAAAACTTAAGCACCCCAAACTACTCAACTTTAGTTACTTGAAAAAGAACTGCCTAACATTGACTTTGCTCTATTTCCCATCCTAGAATCAAAGTTTGAATCTCTCCCAACAATGATTCCCCTTTGGCATATACATTGGTGAATTCCAAAATAAACTTATTACCTTCTTTAATGATGGCATCCACCCAATCTTTCATAACATCTACTAGAAACTTCTCCCTTTGCATTTTCTTCACTAGCTGTTGGCTTCTTGGGGCTTGAACAACTAGCAATGTGCCAAGATTCATCAAAGAATTGATATATGCTACCATAGTCATCACCATGCCCTTAAGTTAATTTTTTCTCTTTGCTATCCTTCTCAAATTGAGTTAACATATGGTTGGTAGAGAATTTTAAAAAGTGATTACCAGTGCTTCTATTAATGGTCCCCAATTCAACTGAGGTAACTTTGGAACCTTCATTATTGATCTCCCTAGACTCTATCTTCTACTTGTAAGTGGCTATTTTAGAAGTTATCTTCCCAACCATTTGGCCTTTGGTTATATGGGCATCTATTTTCAACTTCTTAACCTTTGAACCCAAAACAATATATTTAGTCACAATGCCCTTTATAGGTGTTGAAATTGGTTGCAATTTTCTTTTCTTACTAATCATATTGGATAGCTAGGAAGGGATAGTAGGGCTTGAAAAAATTTCCTAAGCATCTCTAGTGGATTCATAAACCTTGGCTGATCCACCTTTGGGGCCTCGATGAACTATACATCACCATTAGCACCATCTGAGAAGTTGAGACCATCATTTGGATCTTGCCCCTAAGTTGACATCATTTCTGTTTGAACCTTGTGTTTCTTAAGGGCCTCAAATTTAGCTACATACCCGGTCCTAGGAGCAATATTTTTTATATGAAGGGGCGTCCTCTTTTACCTACCTTGATCCAACACACTACCTACAATAGGAGACAAAAGTTGGATGTCAGATGAAGATGGTTTAGAAAAACAAACCACCCCTGAAGAGGGTTCATTGACAATTCCCTTTCTCTTTTTCTTTAGCCAGTGATCTATATAAATAAGTATAAATCTAGCTCTTAGATTTATATCATCCTCCTCATCTTGATTCTAGTCAACTACCAAAGATTTTGATTCATTGGATTCTTCCCAACTAAGTTCAATCATATCTGAGCCATCCTCAATCATCCCCATTGTTTTAAACTTCAACTTCAGGGAATTGATTTGCTATAATGTTAGCCTTGAATGGTCTCTTCTTAAAACCTCCCCCTCATCTTTACAATCTTGCCATAGATCTTCTAACTATGGGGTTGTCAATGGGTGACCTTCAAAACCAAGAATCTAAACTACATATCCTTAACTATCAAAGTTTCTTCTGCTATGATAAGAACCAAAATTGAATCCAAGCAAATTACTTCCAATAATAGAAGCATTAGTCATGTTGTTATAGACCAAAGAACCCAACTTAATAGGAAAATTCATTGCCCAATCCTCCTATGTTAAATTATCCTTAATGATAGAGAATGGTTGCCTACAAATCTTAGCCAAAACAAAACAATCCAAAGCATATCAAAAAAAAAAATTTGGGTTCCTCTTTGAATCTACCCATTCTCAAGTAAGTGAGCTTGGGAAACTATATGAAGAAACTTCCATATTGTTGAATCAACCTTTGGGCTTCAAGAGACAACCTAGCCATTGACACTTTCTTCAGAGATACATAAACATTTTCCATTAACACATCATGAACTTTCCTAAATTCTCTAGGACTTTGTCTTTTTGCAGCAAAGGGAAATATTGGAAAACCATTATTTCTTCATTCTAAACTTCATGAAGAAGAGGGGTAAGGTCAAAAACACAAGCAATGCAATAAGTCAAATAGGAAGCCATATAGAAATTTTCCTTGTATTCCTTGGCACAAAAAAGTTGAGCCCTTAATGAACTAGCAATAATCTCTGCATAGTCCATCCATTGCTCACCCTTCAAAATGATTTCTATATACCTGTACATCTATTCTTCAAAGAGAAAAACATTGGCCTAACCTTTGACTCTATGCAATAACACCACTAGGTTGTGAATATGATGTTTGGGGTGATCCTTAGTGATAAATTTAGGTAACCTAGACCCTCCACCATAGTTGGTTTCAGTCCACTTCCTAGGGAGAGTATTATGGAATTTTCTAGGGGTTCCTTGATGTTCAGCCAGGGATTGAATGGGGGAGAATATGACACAGTGCTTTCTAGTAAATGCAACACAGAGCTAATAGTTTCTCTTGAAATTGAGAGTATTGTTTGGCCATCTTTACTTACAATACTTTTTCTTCTAACATCATAATTATCAATACAAATTTGAAGCAATTCAAGACTCATAAGGGCTGGGGGAAAATTTGTGACCTCAACTAATCCACTAGTTAGGACTTCCATGCACCCATTTATTTCATTAGCATACTCAAGGAAATTTTCTTGTAAATTCTCCAACTTAACACTTTCTAGATTTGTATCGCATATGACTAGCCTCTTACACTCTAGACTTGACATATTTCCAAAGAAATGTAATAAAGACATCATCCTGAATCAGATACATCAAGGCTTTGAATTGATTACCTTGGACAACATAGAGATTGTAGAACAAAACAAGAATTTCTATAGTTCTCAACTGTAATCTGCTAAAAAACAATGATTTTCTCTTCCTTCCTTCCCTAACAGCTTCTTCTCCAAACTTTTAGTTCTTTACATGATAAACAAAAAGGGAAGCCAAGTTAATTTTAAGAAGGAAAAGTACCTATGCGCAAAAGTACAAGCTCATTATAAGGCTTTTATGATAAATCACTCCTCATTAAGGTTCACATGTTCGAAAGCCTTGTGACATAACCAATTTGATTTAATAATTCCTTTTTTCAACTGCATTAATAATGATTAGCCTTATCATGACATCCAATCCCTTTTTCGACTAAGGATTTCCCACTTTTCCCATAATGATGATCATTCACATTGGGAATAGAAACGTCCTTTAAATCATTACTCTTTGACATAGCCATCAATGCCTTGCAAAATGATGGCACACAATACATCATGATCCACTTTCTCCAAGAAGCCTCTACGTTGAATGATTTTGAACTACTTTGAACTGAGGTTCAAAGTGGTTCAAAGTGATTCAGAAGCACACCTTGCCAAGTTGGCACACATTTCCTACAAGAAAATTCATTACTATAAAAACCTTTGGTCAAACTACTTTGAACTACTTTGAACCAGACTTTGGAAAGATGACAAATACATGGAGAGACGAAGGAAAGACTTTGCTAATTAGATGGGCAAAAATTAAAAGGAAAGACCTTTGAAATATGGCGACTCATTAGACAACTAATAGATAGGTAAGAAATTTTTGCAATAAGAAGTTGGTAGCTAAAGTATTGAACTAAAATCTTTAATGGTCCAAACCTAAATTAAATAATCTTAAATAATTTTGAAATAGTGGAATATTTCTTGAATTGGGAATGAGGATAAATTGAAAGTGGTGAAATGACTTACACTACCGAAATCAAGAAATCTTAAACTTACAAAACTAAGAGATATCTATAATATTTCCTTTTAAAATTGCAAAATAAAATTCTTAATCATCTAGACTTCACATAATAGAGGGAAAATTACAAAAAAATTGCAATATTCTGATAGAAAAAAAATTAAAAATTCCACTATTATTTTTTAATCAGGTAAATCGGGTGATACATGAATAGTGCATAGTGCATCCAACACCTACAATGCTCTTGTTTTTATTTAATTCTTCAAATGCAAAAACCAATAGGTATTAAACTTTGCACTTGAAGTAGCTATCTCCTTATTGGTTTCTACAAATATGAATGGCCTTTTAAATAGGTCTTCATGTTCAATATGAAGCATCTAGTTTTTCACTAAACTGAGATAGAGCTTGGGTTGCTGTATTAACCAACCAGACCAAATCCCTATATTCTTCACATGATTATTTTCACAATTTACACTATATTTATGATTGTCTTGCTAATGTTCTTAGATCACCACAGTTTTATTTTTATCGTTAACTTGGATATAACATTGATAGTATATAAGTTATATTTTTAATTGTATTTAATTCATTGAGATACTAGTTTCTCTTCTTTTTCTCACAATTTATTGTTATTTTCTATGCCTTGACAGATAGCGAGTTACTCTACTATCAAGTCTTTCACCATTCATTCAACATGGTTTCCAGGGTTCATGTTGGAAGATGTTAGTACATGTTGAATGAATAGTGAAAAATCTTTCCTTCATTAATTTTTATTTAAGATTACCAATGTATGCTAATTGCTGCCCTCTTTTTTCACAAGAGTTGTTATTCAAGATTGTCATTAATTATTAGTTAAGATTGTCATTAACCCTCTTTGTTCATAAGAGCTATTATTCAAATGGTTAAATTTTTATTATAACAAGCTTGAATTAGATTAGTGAGAGCCTAGTCCCAAATATGTGTCTATTGCTCTATCTTTGACATATCTCCATAACCATTATATTCCATATGATCTAAGAGAGAGTCCATGGGTAAACATTTGTTGGAGGATTCACCCACTCTATTTTTTTTTAAACAACTTAGTTTGGTCAAAATTTTGACCATCACCTCATGGATTTCCACCAAGAATTGGTCAAATTTTCCACCAATTCTTGAAATTTTTCGACCAAACATTGGTGGAAATTTCAATGACCAATTCTTGAAAGTTTTTGACCAAACATTGGTGGAAATTTTGACCAATTCTTGATTTTTTTGACCAAGAATTGGTCAAAATTTCAACCATTTATTGACATTTTTGACCAAAAATGGCAAATCAGAGTTAGTAGAGACAAAGCAATTCAACGAATGTATTTGTCAAAATTTTGATGAGAAAAATTTCCATGAACTACTTGGTCAAAATTTTGACCAAAAATTGTCAAAAATTGAGTTCAAATTTACTAGTGATCTAGCTATGTAATTAAGATTTAGAACCAATTTCCCATAAAAATATATAGATTCTTGAAAGGTGGGTTCTTGAAATAGGTTCCTATTTCAAGAACCCATCTCATTTCAAGAACGCATCTCTTAAGAATCTATTGATTCTTTCCATTTCAAGAGTCCCATCATTCTTTCCATTTCAAAAATCCATTCATTTTTCTCATTTCAAGAACTCATCTCTTGAGAATCCATTCATTTTCATGACAAATAGCTTTTTGAGACTATTACTCATGAAACATGGGTTTTTGAATTTTTGAATATTGATTTGAAGGACAACACAATTGAACCCTGAAAACAATATCACAATAATGGAAGTTTTCAATTACTCGAATGGAAGCTCATAATTTCTTTATATAAGATACTAAGGGAGTGCTCCTTTTCTCTTTTGTATATTTAAGAATCTAATTGGAGTGTTTTTTTTCACTTTGTAGCAATCAATATGTAGTACCTTAGAATTATTTATCCATCTCAGGAGGAGTGTAGGCATATACTAACCTATCTAGTCCATCATAGGTCCAAGCATTGGCTCAAGTTGGCAGACCATGTTCACTGTCAATTTATTCAAATCAAAATGTGGATGGTGTTGGACCCACATTAGATTCAAACCAGAATGGAGGACCTATGTCATTTTTTAACCAACAACAACAAGAATATCTATCTTACCTTGATTATCAAAAGATTGAGACATCCATCCCTTCCTTACCATGGGAACAACAATGTACAGATAGGATCATCTCTTCGTAACAATTCTTGGAATAGCCATTCACAAATAAGAGAGTCCACTTTTCCAACTACTCAAAGAGGAAATCAAGATCTTGTTGTGAATAGATATGCATATGGGCAATATCAATCCTCTTTTCTAACATTACAAGGAACTTTTCCAACTACTCAAATAGGAAATCAAGATCCTATTGTGAATGGGTATGCATATGAGCAACAACAATCCTCTTTTCTAACAACACAAGGAACTTTTCCAACTACTGAAGGAGGAAATTGAGATCCTACTATGAACCGATATGCATATGAGGAATACCAATCCTCTTTTCCAACAATTCAAGGAGGAAATGCAAATCTTCATATGAATGAGTATGCAGCAATATCAGCATTTAAGCAATAGCAACTTTCTTTTCCAACTTCACAAGGAAGAAATTCAAATCTTCATGTGAATGGATTTGCAACAATACTAGCATCTGAGTAACAGTGAACCTATTTTTCAACTTCACAGGGAGGAAATCCTAATCTTTGTGTCAATGGATATGTAATAGTATCAACATCTGAGCAACAACAACCCTCTTTTCCAACTTTTGAAGGAAGAAATATAGATCTTGGTGTGAATGATTATGTAGTAGTATTGGCATCTAGGCAACAACATGAGTTTTTCAATGTGGTTCATTCCCATCAACCATGATATAGGAACAACCACTAAAGAGGCTCACTGTGACTCTAGATTATATGATTCATTCAGTATTTATGACATTATCCTACATGGTAAAAACCATGTACACTATATGGTGAAGGTATCATTTCATTTCCTTTTGGTTACTATGGTTTTGATTTCATTCATATGCTTTATTAGCTTGATTTGTGACTATGGTTTGATCTAGTTTTTAAGGGATCGCTATGGAAATTGATTGGCCTATGAAAGTGAAGATATTGGTTATGCATTCTTGCACCTTCAATCATATTATGTAAAAGGATTGATGGTAGTTAGGGACTTCTGCTTTGGGTTCATGTTACTATTGAAAAAGAAACATATATTAGGAACAATGTATTCATTAAATTGTTAAACCATTGAGGCTAAAATGACTATTTTTTTTATATATATGTTTGTTTATGATATTCTTGTATACTTAGCTTACTATTTTATCACATGTTTTCAAATACTATGATTTCAATCAAGATTGAGCCTATCTATCAGCTTGTGTCTTCACTTTTTAAGAATTTTTAATTAAAAGTATGTTAATTTAATCATAATTATTTATTTCTACTATCCCTTTGCACTCTTAATAAGAATTAAGACATTTAGGACATATTCACAGGCTCAGGGATGTACCCAAGCTATACCATGGCCATGCCCGAACTAAGATTAGTATCTAGTATGAAGGTGGTCCAGATAAGCAATATCAAAGCCAAGATAGAAATGGCTATGGGTCATCAGACAAAATTTACCATAGTATATTCTATAAGTTATTTCAACATTTTAATTTTGTTTATGTCAATGATAATTGATTGATAGTTTTAATTTCATTATAAGATAATTACTGCAATCCCTAAACTTAGAATATTTGAGTTTGCAATTAAACTATGTAGTGGATTTTATGAATATAATTGTGTGGAAAATAACAATGAACAATTTCACTTGGTATCTCTGATATATACAATTATATATATGCTAAAAAGAATTGATATTTCTTGCACTTTGTGGAATGATCCTTGCTATGTCAATTATGTCAATATAAACTATATGCAATGGAGATGTAATGATATTTCTTCTACCAATGCAAATTGTTGTCACTAGTATGACTTTGATAACATGCAATATCTAATCCTTATTCATTGCTAATGGTGATACAATTGTATTAATGTTCTTTCTAATATAATCCTTCAATGCTTGCAATCAAATCTAATTATTGCTTAAAGTGAGATTTGATGTTTTTGATTTGCTGATAGGCTTATGAAGTTCTAGAAATGCTGTTATGTCTGATATGATCGAATAATTCTTGCAATAGGGGTGCTATGTCTAATCTTTCTATAAATGTGTACAACCAATAATGCCAAAGGTATTCATTCAACATAACATGTTTATTTCAAACTGATGTTGAAATAAATGATAATGAATGTCCTTTTATACCATGTGCTTGGTGTGAGAAGTCACGTAGGATAAAGAATGCTCTCTGTCTCTTTGTAATGTCACTCTTCATAATAGCTAATTGTAACATAGCCTTGTAATTTCCTCCTTCCATTATTACGTACTTATCAGAACATATCATAATTCACCATCTTAATCTAGATCAAGCTTGATTACCATCGTCAAGGTACCCATTCATGATTAGTAATTTTAGAGAATGGATTAACATTTTGTCTTTGCATAATGACATCAGTTGGTTAACAACTCAATGCTAACATTAACATAAGCTATCATATTATGGATAAGGTAGTCTTTTTTTATCTTTATCGATCATTGTTTATGATATTGATTATGGTTGTTATTCAATCATCAATGTTCAAAAACATTAGCCTCTAATGTGATTGGTTCATGCCTTAGCCAATACTAGTTGCCAATGGCCATCATTGATTCTTGAAAATATTCTCCATTAATTCTATTCTTTGATTATGAACATGGATCCTCCTCTTAGTCAATCTATTAATCTTTCTCTTGCTCCGTGATTGTTTAGTTATTACATAACTAAATAGATATAATAATATTTGCATTCACTCTTCAATCCTCAATATTGTTTGTTTTTCCTTATCAACCATTGATGCTTCTATCAACTCCCTTAATCTTGTTTGTGATTTTTGACACTTGTCTTGACTAAGGTTCTAATCTTGTTCACTACTCTGCAATGCATTTGTTTCAAATAGGTATCTGATTGATATCTTCAATTATATTGATCAATGTAATTTTATCAGTATCTTCCTTTTGATGCTCAATGACCTTCTCTATTGGTTAGTTTCCTCACAATATTAATTATATGATCAGTCCTAGTAGGATTTAGATGAATCATCAATATGCATTGATTTTGAATTTCCTTTGTAATTGTTGATCAATTGATCTACACAATCATAGTCTATAAAATTCATGATGATGTCTTGGACATGTCAATGACAATGAAGATACATACTTGGTATGATTGACATGTTGCCCACTTTCTTGGAAAATTCATCAAAATCTTGGACTAATCCTTATTCCTCTTATGCAATTATGGACTAATTCTTATTCCTCTAATGCAACTAGGAAAACCATCTTATTCATAAGACTTCACAGTTTCCAAACATCTTATTCTTCTACTAATACATATGTACATCTAATTTTAACTGTCAATGTGCTATTGGTGTCAAGGACACCCACTCCTTGTCCACAAAAGTACTTTATTATCTGGATGTTATTAGTCTGATAATAGGTACACCATAGCAAAGTAGGTATGTCAATCTCTCTACTTCCTTTGGTATATGGCTAGGCATAGAATGTGGTAGTTTTTAGTTTTGTTATGCATAACTGAATATTGTTATATATTATAAACTCTAGGTCTTATTTTGTCACAAATAAACTTCAAAAATGTTGATTGTATTTGTTAAAAGTGGAGTTTGAGTAAATAAAACATTATATGCTAAGACTAGGGTTTGAGAGGAAAATTTTAGTTTCTTTTTGGCTATCATAGTGAAGGAGTGTGTCTTTTTATACATGGATTATATCTATGAATCAGTGGATAGGATACTTCAACAAAGAGACCCAATCTATATTGAAATATCTAAATATTAATATTTACATGCTCCATTCAATAACCTAGATTACATACTATGGTTCTTATTTTCATAAGCACTAAAAAATATGGCCCTTAAAATAGTTAATTGAATTAAAATTTGGTGGTTATAAATCGAATAGATTTTCACATAGTGTAAACTCTGAATGACTTATATAATATAATGAGAGAAGAATAATCAAATCACTTCTAATTTCTAACTATTTAGGATTGAAACATGCGAGAAAAACTTGAGTAAGAAACAACATGATATACTTCATACCTTAATAATTCTCTATTGCAGCACACTATGTAATGCTTTGAAACCATCTCTAGAACTCTAGTGCATAAAGCTAAAGTTTACAATTGCTCTTAATGACTATGGCACAATCCATAATATAACTATTCCTATGTAAGATCATGTGTAGCCTAAGCATGTCATCTTAGCATCCTTATTTCATAGTTGACTCCATTGCTAGTTTCTATGTAGAATTTTTCTTTTGTGGGGTTTCATCTACCACTATAGTCAGTTCAATTACTACTTAAATTGGAAAACTATCAAATACTATTAGCCAAACTATCAATCATATTTCAATATTATATAATAGTCATATTTCAATATTATATAAGAATGGGATGCCAAGAAAATTCCTTATGACGAAGCGATCCTAGAGAATATATTTGTCAATGACAAAAATCAACTACAATGCCTAGTTCAAGTCCTATTAAAAATAATAAACTTTAATATTACCTTTAGTTAATGTACACGATCATATTTTGGATCATATAGTGTCATCTAAAACATTACCATTGTACAATCAAACCTAGAAAAAATAATTCATTGATATGAATTGTAGAAATCTGATATCGCTAAATGAAAAATCTATTTAAAAATAGAATACCAATGTGAAAGAAATCCCAGAGAATACATATTTTTCAATGCTAACAATCAATTGTAAGCATGAGGTTTCTAATTGAAACTAAACTATAAGCATGATACTCCAAACAAAGTGTATGATTGTGTGATGAAACAATATGTGCAATTATAACTAAAGTGTTATTTGGTGGTTCTATCTTTTAATTGTAAACATGATTCGCCAAAATATTTTGGGCATGAGAGCCTCAAACATAAATTCTATCATGGAAATGGTTCTATCTTGCAGCCATAAACATAACAAGAGTTTCACTTAATAGCTCTACCTCACAACCAGACACATGATACTCCAAAATATTTTGGGAGTTCAAATGCATACATTCTATCTTACAAAAATCTTAGTTGGTATGACAAGGGCCATGATCTAACTAATCCAAGTGAGCCCTTTAGTTGTTTCCTTTTCAAATAGTCATGAGCCTTAATGGCATGCATCTTCATAGCACATGGATCCTATAGTTTTCTACTAGTTAGAACATTTATTTCATCGGTTTTCATCAAATGATTTGGTTGCAAAGAAGGCATACAATCCTGCCATTCATATAATCAAGAATGACCATAGCCTATTTTAACTCTTACTATACATATTGTAATACTCATTTTAAAGCCTGTAGCTTAGGAAACACACTTCTCTTTGATGGATTTGCTAAGAAAGATAATAAAAACCTAAACAATATTTGTTGAAGAAATGTACCATCAAATAGCAAGACACATGAACTTTACAATGAAAAACATGATTATAAATTGCAATTATAAATGCATATGGCTTATTCAGATATGATAGTCCCTTTTTGCATAAGTACTTCATTGAACTAATATTACACACTTCATACTCACATATCCAACACTTATACAACATACTCCTTTACAAATGATTTGTCTTTTTTTTTTATGTCCTTTCACCTCAATGAATCAAGTAAGTCAGCTCCAAAAGTGACCGTTGGATAAAAAATGAAATACAACATAGGTTGGCTTCAAATAGATGCATCATGAAGATAAATGAACCATGACTTGAAACAAGTGTATTATGAATCCACATATAATAAAGTAATTTTAACATCAAACCATAATAGATTGAAGAGTGTGAAAGAAAAACATGTACCACAGGTTACCACAAAAAGACATAAACATGTACCATAGGTTACAACACAAAGACAAAAATATTTTTTCAAAAAACCAATGAAGGAAAGAACATTGAAAGTTAACTCGAATTATATGAAATATGGATTACAATATTTTTTTTAAGTCTCACTACTTAAGGAGGCACATTGTTCCTTGATGGACTTGTTGAGGCATATACTATCAACCAACAATATGCACAAGGTTTGCAATAAACAAAAGATTATGAATCACAGTGATTGATGCATCTGACTTATTTTATAGGCTTCGTACTTAGAGATCTAACACTTACAGAACACGCTCCATCACAAATAATTTATCTTATTTATATCCTTGAAAAAATCTCAATGCATTAATTAGGTTGGCTCCAAATGTGACTATTATATAAAACATATAATGGACATAGGTGATCTTGAAATAGGTGCCTTATGAAGAAAAATGTGTTGTGGATCAACCCAATATAACCATTGTGTTCTAAAAGATCTATATACCAAAAAATCACTTGTTTGGCATGTATTAGCCATCATTGTAGCATCCTAAAATATGTGGTCACCTTTCTCTTAGTGCCAAAACTACTAATAAGAAGAGTCTAAACCAAAAAAAGGAGCACCTAGCCAAAATTGAGGGGTTTAGGAAAACCAAAAACCATATTCTTAGAAAAATTCTTTACATGAGAGAAAAACTCAAATAAGGAAGTGATATGTGGAAGGGAACCTCTAAACCTTTACAAAAAGAGCACTAATGAAGTATATGATAAGTACTCAAACATAAAATAGACCAACGAAGACCAAGATAATTTGAAACACTTCCTCCAATGTTTTACAATTAAAATGACTATGAACAACTATGTTATTAGAAAGGGAATATGAAAAAATAGAATCCAAGACCATCCAAGTAGAAATTGCTATAAATGTATAGCATTTTGGACCACCTCTATACTGTCTAATATTGGTAGAATATACATCCATAGTAGAAGTCTTACAATCAAATCATAAAGGACCACCAGAATAGCTCCAATGTGAGCAATAACACAAAATAAGAGTAGGATGCTTTGAAACCTACATATTCTAACATCTTCCATGTACAACCATTTTCATGAACACATATCTTCAAAGAAAGTGAAGAGGGAAATGGGAAACCCAAGTCCAACCAAGAAAAAAACACAACATACAAAGCATATTGGGCCATCAGATAGAAGACCCCTAAACACTCCAAGTTCCCTAACTTTAAAACAAACCCTCTTCTATACATCATCTTAACATCTAAAAAGGAAACATAAGGAAAGGAAATTTAGGGAAAAACTTGGAGTAGGAATATATTTATAGCCACAATCCTTTCGAAGAGAGATTTACTTGATTAAATTATCAAAATTGCAAATTCTTTATTCTTTTTAACGAACAATTATCTATCAAAGAATAATGCCTTAATAAAAGCAATTTTATGATCCTTCTAAGGACCAAGTCTAGTAATTATTAAGTCTTTTACCTTTAATTTCTTCAAGGGATGGATATGGTAGATATTATTAGAACTATTAAATATTTCAAAATGCTATTACATGGGTGACAAAGGACATTTGATATATTCTCAAATTATAATGATGAATAAAATTATATATGAACAATGACAAAAACTAGGAATAAATGAATAGAGTACAAAATTGGACAAAATAGACAAATGCACACAAGACCAAAATGTTCACTCCATAAAAAATGACATGGGCCTTAAGAGGGAGAAAGAGAGTAAGTGAGAAAGAGACTTGGGCCTTTTGCAAAGGTATTCCACAACAACAAATGACACTAAAGCATTCATAACTCAATTCAAAAAAGATCTGATTGAGATCAGTCTCCAAAGCATATTCCAAAAATTTTCCATTTATCACTAATGTTGTATTATTTTTTCTTGTACTTCTATGTTCCTTACCATCTTCAAGGTAAAAAACAAGGCTTTGTTTCACCCAATCTCTGATTTCTACTTCGATAGAATTCCCCTAAATCACAACATAGAACTTATTTAAGCTTTATTATGAAATAAGGGATATATACATAGGATACATTTTCTCTCGACACCTTTCCATTATATTGTACTATGAGATAGCTTCCTTTGTAAATGACAAAAGAAAGGGTTAATAACACAAGAAGAGGTTCAATATTATATACATGCTCATTCTATCATGGGTTTAAACATAGAACACAAATTAATCTAAAAATTGATCAACTCAATACATGCATTCAACTATTTCATACCTTCAAATTCTACAAAAAATTTCATATATGGTTCGAATGTAAACCCTTGATGCATGCTCCAAATGTTAAAACATAGTGTTAAAATGAAATCAGTGTGTTGCAGACCAAGTGATTGTGTTAAAAAAAATCAATGAATTGAATAAGGGAAAATCGATGTGTTGCAGACCTACCTCAGAGTTCAAATAATTGATGGATAGTGTGAATAGTTAAACTTATTCTTGAGCATTCTTTCTAGCTCTAGTAGAGAAAAAGTAGAGTGAGAACTCCAAGGGCAATACCCATAAAATAGTAGGGAATGCTAACCTATATGAATGGTGATCTAGAAGACTAGCTCGAGCCTACCCAAATAATGGGGAACTCTAGGCTTAAATAGAAGATGAGAAGAAATAATATGAGGGTGGGGCCAAGTGGGAGAACTCAATACAAAATACAATCAATAAAGAATACGAGGGCTTAGTTTCTCATTTTAAAACATATGCCCCCATGTTGGTCAAAATTTTGACCAAGACGGGCATAAGTTTCAAAAAAAAGAAAATTTTGACTCCAAAATCCAACCAAACCTAAACAAATTCATTGATGGTAAAAAATTTGGTCAAAAATTGACGCCTAATTTACTAGTGTCATCATCCATCACCATCATTTATTCTTTTTAGGATAATTCCATTTGATCTAGTATTGAAGTTCACAAATCTCCAACATCTTGAAGTAATCATGTAGAAGGGAGTTGATCAAAATCTGAAGGCTCACAAATCAAGAAGACTCAACACTAAGATGATAATGGAGGCACATTGCATATGGTAAATAAAGATAAATATTTCATTTTTATTTTCAATCCTTCATTTTGTGTGTGTTTATTAGCTTACATTTGATATTCATGAATTGACACATAAATTTACATAAGTTGTTTCATTTGTAACACACTATGTTGCCTCTTGCTCCATTAGCTCCTTCATTTTGTCACCTATAAGGTTAGTACCTCTAAACATTCTACTATTTCTACTATTACTATCAAATTTAGGTTTCTTACAACCAACTACTTTATGACCAAAACTATGATAATTATAACAAAATAAATTATTAACATGTTTAAATGGATGACTTGTGCATTCTCTTTTCATATGACCAATTTCATTACATAAAAAAAATCTTCCTTTAAATTCATACATTAATTCCTCTGGTGATTTAGTTTTCTCAAGTTGCTTAAGTTCATATATTTTCTCAGGTTCGTCAACTTGCTCAATTGCCTTAGGTGAATTATTAGATTGATTTGTCTCAACATTTTTTGCTTCTTATTTCTCTTGTGTAGGTTGACTAATTCTATTTTTAGCTTCAGATTTCTTGGATAATATTTCTCCAATAAATTATCCAAGGCTAGTCTTATCATAGGAAGGTCTCTGAAAATATAATTGCTCATCAATTTTCTCAGTACTAGATTATAACTTCTCTAATTGTCACCTAGTCTAGGTTAACTATCCTTTCACAATAGTGTTGTACTTCTCACACTTTGCATACTCTAACAAGTTTGGATGTAACTTTTGTAAGATGGGATCTTAGGTTTGTATTCTCATATTTCAAATCTAACTCAATTTTTCTATCATCTTTCTTCAAACTTAACTTTAGTTTAGTGATCTTCAACTCATGTTTTAGGATCTTATTTGTTGAAAATAGATTGATACAAGTATGCAATTATTGTTTTGTCACTGATGTCAAACCAATATCATTGGTAAGACAATTACTTATATTATTTGAGTACTATCCTTTGTTTGATTGATGAATTATATTTGATCAAATGAGATAATAAGAGCACCTAAAGGAAGAGTTGAGTTATGATAAAGAAAAGAAGTAAAAAAATTAGTTAAGACAGTGATATTATAGTGCATTGCAAATCTACTTAAGGTTGGAAAGGTTGGATACACTGACTAAGTCTAGAAGAATAAGAAAGAATAATTGAGTCTGCAAACCTTGACCAAGTGGATAGTAGCTTCCAAGAAAATTTAGTGTAAGCTAAGAAAAAAATTAGTTGGAGCTGAGTAAAGTCAATTTTTAGTGTATGTTGAGTGATATAGTATAAGCTGAGTAAAGTTTGGTTGATATGAATCACTAGTAAATTTTAGATGTCAAGTTTTCTAGTGGATGACAAGTGGAAGAACAATATGGAAGTTGAGTGACAATATTTTGATATCGAGTGCTAGTGTTCATCTTAAATTGAATATTTGATGAATCTGAGTTGACAATTTTGTTTTCTTGGATTGTGTTAACTATGTGGAAGATAAGCTTAATGAGTTGCTGGCATAGAATTCAAGATGAATTATTTTTTAGATGAATTCAAAAGGAAGTTTCTAGAGGGACTAAAATGAAAAGGAGGGTAGATTCATTGAATCCTACCTAACCCTACCTAACCCTAAAATGGCTAATGGAGGATGAATGGAAAAAATCTAATTTCTCTTTATAAGGGAATACAAGGCATGAAACAATAGTTGGCATAAGGGAGAACCCAAAAAAGATAAGGAGTCTAGGGTTATTGTTTCATATGATGGTCAAACTATAGAGTCTGCATTCGCATTCAAAGCAAGAAGACTTCAGAGAATGAATGCTTAAAGAATGAACAAGCTATTACAGTTGAAGTGAATGAAGCCAAGAAGAATAGAGGACTAAATAAAGATATGTAATTTGCAAAGTTAGTTGTATTTTGTTATTAGATCAAGCCTTACTGTTACTCTCTAATAATTGTACCAGTTTAGGTAAATCCTTTGGATTAAGGTTGACCTAATAGTCCTTTGTAAATCTTTTAACTAGGTGACATTCGAAGTAAATGATATAAATTCCTCTAATAAGGATCACTCCTAAAGGGTGATTGAAACCCTTTAACTGGGTCACAATTAATAGTGTTCATTGTGACCTTTAATAGGGTTGGCCTTTCATAGGACATCACTTAAGAAGAGTGAGAGTTAGTAGCATGTTAATGGTGGTTTTTTCCAAATTGGGTTTCCACATAAATCATTGTGTCAAATGTGTTGTTGAATCTTTTATATTTCATACTTACATTTTTGCAAAGTTGATTTAGTAGTAACCTACAAGTTTAAGTGATTGCATAATCTAATGGATGCATGCATGA
Source organism: Cupressus sempervirens (assembly GCA_028749045.1). NCBI lineage: Eukaryota > Viridiplantae > Streptophyta > Pinopsida > Cupressales > Cupressaceae > Cupressus > Cupressus sempervirens. The sequence continues at coordinate 608,372,926 of CM053784.1, read as the reverse complement.
TGAAAATATTCTAAGGATATGGGTTCACTAAGTTGTGAAAAGTGTAATTTGTACATCTAGACCTTAGATAATTGATTCACACCCCCCCCCCCCCCCCTCCGTAGTTATTCTAAAGAATTGCAACAATTAGAATCAGATTCATCTTCTTAAGAGAACTAGTTTGAAGGTACTAGAAGAAAAAGATCAAGATATCAAAGAGAGAGGTACCCAAACTCAACAAGGACAACATCCCTACATGGAAAAGCTTGATCATGCTACATCTTGGAAGTCTTTGAGACCATGCATAATCCACCATTACTATTGAGCATGTTGATCCTATTGGAGCCCTAACTACTAAAGATTTCAAAAAGAAGAAAGAACATAACCAAAGAATGTTGGAGATTGCCTCTGCCTTAAGCTATGCCAAGTTTGATGACATCAAGAGTTGTAACACTACAAAGAAGATTTGGGATACTCTTCATACCATTTATGGAGGAGATACTAATATTCTAAGAGCCAAATATGAGAGTCTTAGAGGTAAGTTTGATGATATGAGAATGCAAGAAGGTGAGAGCATTGCTCAATATTGCTCTAGGATAAAAGAAATTGCGAATGCTATAAGAGAAGCCAATGAAAAGATAGATGATGAATCTATGTTAAGTAAAGTATTGAGGACATTGCTTCCCATTTATTCCATTAGAGTTGCTTCCATACAAGAAATGAGATGTATAGAAAATACAAATTTGACTCTCAAAGGTCTAGTAGGTGGAGTCACTACTTTGGAGCTATCTGATTTTGACAACTACAAATCTGACAATATGGAATCTTCTTTCAAAGCTAAGCTAACATTAAAGGAACCTATAGAGAAGAAGAAGAAGAAAAAGGAAAAATATGTTTCAAAAATGATAGTGATACAAATGAGGAAGATGTGGAATAGCTTGAAGCACTTCTTGCAAGGAGATTTCATAGAGGTAAAGGAAAATTCAAAGGTAACCTACCTATTATGTGTTTTAATTTCAATGAGGTTGGTCATATCACTACTAGAAGACTAGAGAAGAAAAATTATAGAGATTGTGAAAAGTACAAAATTAGAAGAGATGAAGACAACAAAGATTACAAAGACAAAGGCAAGAAGTCTTGATACATTGCTGAAAAGAAACCAAAGATGGATTTGATGATCATGATGATGAAGTGGTGTATGTTGCAATGAAGGATGAATTTGATGAAGATGAGGCAACGATGCTAGTGTATTGTGTGAATAAGAATGATAGATGGATCATTGATAGTGGGTGTTCATATTACATGATAGTCGATAAAAGTAAGTTCATTACCCTAAATTATTATGATGGAAATAGTGTAAGGTTTTTATAATTATTCACCATGTATGATAAAATGAAAATGTTCTATTAAACTCACAAAAAAGATTGCAAATGATAATTCTTATTATATTAAAGGAATTAACTATAATCTATTAAGTGTATTACAATTGAATAGTCTAGGATGCAAGGTTGACTTTGAAAACAAGATTGCTAAGATATATGACACTAATGGAAAGATAATTGGAAAAGGTAATAAAACTAGAAGTAATCTCTTCTATCTTGATATAAATGATGCTACTTGTCTAATTGTTAAAAATAATGATGTTTGGCTATGTCACAAGATGTCATGTTAATTTTGATAACTTGGTCAGTATTAGTAACATGAAAAGAGTAATAGGTTTGCCTAAGTTGAAGAAACCTAACAATATAATGTGCAAACAATGTCAGTTAGGAAAAATGAAAAAGTTTATTTTTAAGAGTAAGACATGCCTCTAAAATAATTTTGGAGATTTTTCATACTGACTTGTGTGAACCAATTAAAGTTAAGAGCTACAAATGTGATAAGTATATCATGATATTTGTTGATGATTATTCTAGAATGATGAAAGTTGTGTTTCTAAAACAAAAATCTGACGCTTTCCAAATGTTTAAGTGGTACTTAGCAAGCATTGAAAAAGAAATAGGAAAAAGTCTGAAATGTTTGAGATCTAGCAGAGGAGGGGAGTTTACATCAAATGAGTTTGAGATGTTTTGTAATGATAGAGGAATCAAAAGACAAACATCTGCACCTAGAACCCCTCCACAAAATGGAATTGTTGAAAGGAGGAACATGTATGTAATGGACCAAGCTAGGACATGCATGATGGAGAAGAATATTTCTTTAAAATACTATAGAGAGGCTATAAGTACATCTATCTATACCTTAAACTATGTGCAAGTCAAGAAAGGTACTCATTCAAAACATTTTGAACTATGGTAAGGATACTCACCCAATGTTAAATATTGTAAGGTATTTGGAAGCAAATGCTACATTCTCAAAGACAATAGAAATGAAAATTTTGATTCAAAAAGTAAAGAAGGTATATTCCTTGGCTATTCCACAAGAAGTAAAACTTATAAGTGTTTAAATACTAACATTAAAAAAATTGTGGAAAATGCAAATATGAAATTTGATGAATATATAGAGGTACATGAAGTTGAATCTATGAAAGAACAAGAGGAATGCAAATCTTTTGTATACTTCTATGAAGCTATGATTTTTGTTGAAGATGTAATTCAAATTGAAAATAAACAAGTTTTAGTAATTGTTGAGCTAAATTCTATGAATATTGAGTTGCATTTAGGAACTGAGCTACAATCAAGTGTCAAGTTAAAGAATGAAGCTCATGTACATTATGATTCTGAGCTTAGTGTACATGAAAGAGATTTTGAAATAACTAAAAGAGAAGTACATAGTGACTCGAAAGTTGATAGACTAGATGAAGAAACTAAAGTTGCACCAAGATTGTCAAAGTATGTCAAGAGACATTGGTCTGCCTCACAATTGGTGTATGATAATCATGTTGAAAGCCTTACTTAGGAATAGTTTATTTAATCTAAGGATTACATCTCCTACCATGAGGTGCATTTAATTTTTCAACCCAAGGATGTAGACTTGAAATGGTTAGCATGGTATGTGTACTAGGTTCCTTAAGGAGTCATTATGCTTATGCTACAGGAAAGTAAAATGCAAAGAAACAACCTATACTAGTGTTGTGAGAAATTAACACACTTAACTCTTTACTAAAATGAATGAAAAAATAAAACTATAAGCTAACTTCTATTTCAAATCAGACCATCCACTATAACCACTCTTGCAGGTGCTGCATGAACACTCACAAAGTATGATGATGCAAGAAGAAACTTACAACCTCTACCTGGAATGCTAAAAATGCTAGAAGTAATTCTACATTACTCTACTCTAATCCACCTCACAAGTGAGCCCTCTTGGTTGGCTTTTGCTAATCTACTAACACAAAGTGTACACTAAGAATTACTTTATTATATTCCAAAACTCCTTACATAAAACTGTAAAACAACTCACTACGAGAGTCAACAATATTTTTTCATAAAAAAAATTTCTAACAAAAAACTATCAATCCAATCGCTATAAATAGAGGATTGACACTTATTCTAAAACAAGAAAGAAAATAAACTAACTATAAATCCACTAGATAAGAAGAAGAAGGAAATATAACAACTCACAGTATAAGAAATAAAGTTTGGATAACCAATTCAACATAATAGTAAACACATAGGGAATATAGCAACACTTCATCCTTGCATTCCTAGAATAATAGCTCCTCCTTCGTAGTAGTTTTATCTCCTAGTACCATTATGGTTCTTCCACCATAGCTGAGCCTTAACACTCCTTGAATGTTGTTGACCATCCTCCAGCTTCTTCCTTAACAAGTTAGTTGCAATGCAAAAACATTTATACAAATAAGCATAATCAAATTAAATCCAAATATTAGAACAAACATTCTAATGGTTATATGAAATACTGCATTATATGTATAATATTGGCAAAGTATGACATATCTACCTACCCATGGATCAATGGTTCTATCTTGGACTTATCATAAATTCAATTAAGCATAAGTTCACAAATGTCTTGGCAGTATTAAAATAGAGTATTTAAATTAACGTAAGATAGAGGTAATAATTAGCCTCATCATCTTCCCCCTAGTAATTTTAATGCTTTTCCTCAAGCATTGCATCTTCTAGCCATTGATCAGAAATCTCCAACTTCAGTCCTCCCTTACTTGTAACTCTTGAAGGTGTAGTAGAATCCTTGTGATCTTTCCTAAATGTCCCTTCTATGATCCTCCTACAATGTGTCAAGTCATTCAGAGTTGATATCATAGAGGGGCCAAAGGAGCATAGGTGATTTCATTATTAATGGGCACCAAAGTTTAGGTTTAGTTTTCCTTCCTAGATGTATGTATTTTGGAGATCGATGAAGGGTTGCCTCTAGGTTGATAAGACTATATGGCTTTGATCTTCTGATTCCCTTAAGTAGTCTATCCCATTTTATCTTAACACCATCCATGGCTATTTGAAAGAAAAAGTAAGGCATGTTATCATATTCTGCATATACCTTTGTTCAAGCCTCAAAGATTTGCTTTCTTATCTCCTTGTGAACATCCCCATACATCATCCTGAACCAATCCCTAAGGATTTATTTTGGTTTATTACTCTCTGCTCTTATTGGCAGGGATTTTATTCTCTCTTCATCTTTGTAATTATTCAATTGTCTATCATAATTGGGCTCATTATGCATCCAAAACATTAGGGCCCTAAGGTTTATATTCTCTATGTAAGGTAAAGGATTCCATTGAGTTTTTGTAGGGATAATGAAATTGTGCACATACAATTCACAGAACAAATTTTGTTACCAAGATGGAAGACTTTGGTACAAACAATAGAATTTCTAAGCTGACCTAAATTCTATATTTATGTCTTTGAGGGTCATCTTCAGTTGGAATAAAAGGAATTGTTCTTTTAAACAAATGGCATAGATCATAGGTGGTGGCCTGCAAGTAATTATTTGATCAACCAATTTAAGGGTACGATCCATCTTTTCCTTCTATTTTTCAAATTTCTCTTTCTAGTCTATAATTTCTTCACCTTGATATGTTATTACATTCTTCATTTCCTTTTTATCCTCTTTCCATAGGACTATTGTTAACACATGTTTATTATATAACCAAAACAGAAGCATTTGTAATGTAATTGGGCCACTTTACTTTTCATGGTTATTTTTCTTCCTTCATTCCCTACATGACTATTCAAAGAAATTTGTAAACCATGTTTTCTTATAGGGAACTAGGATAGTTTTGGAATAGGCCAACTGGTGCATTATTGGGGCTTTTTCTTCTTTATGGCCTAGAGTATCACGTTGGCTTGTTGGAGAATTATTTTAGCTTTCATTCATCCCAACCTTATGTTCCTCATCAAGGTTATGAGGGATGTCTGGAATTTTAGGTTGATTGGAGGAATCATCCTAGATGACTTTTACTAGAGATTCTTTGAATTAGATTATCTAGGTGAAGTGGATTGGGTTTCTACAGACACTTTAGGAGTTTTTCCTTTCATTCTAGGGCTTCTTTGCACAGGGGTTTCTTCAAGCACCACATCCTTTTTCTTGCTAACCCTTTTCAATATCTCTACTATAGGATTAGTTGTTGTAGGATCCAACTTTGTTTTCTTTTACTTTGAGACTCTAGGGTTTTTTTTTTGTTGGCCGAGGTTTCTTCTTATAATTCTCATTTTCTCTTTGCTTGGGTAGAGGTAGGTATATTGATCATTTGAGTGGGTAAAGGCACATTTTCTTGCGCATTTTTAGTTTCTACACCTTAGGTGCTTTTCTTAGTAGTTGTGTCAATGTGGACTACATTATCTGCATTAGGTTGTTCATTAGGGTCATTATGAGGTTGTAGGGTATTATGCTAGAAAAATTATACCCATGATATGGGAGAGACATCCCTAAGGGATATTTCTATGAGAAATTTGATTAAGGCATGGTGAGTAACAGAATTTTTTTTTTCTTTATGGCTTTCCTCAACACTAATAAATTACATATTGTACAAGAAATTGGGGACATTTACTAGAAAATTATGGATTAAATAACTAAGCAACATAAAATTATGTACATACAAATTAGAAAATCTTCCTTCATAGGTAAAATACCTAATAATATGTATGGCCAACTCATTGTATGGCAACAGAAGAGTCATTCTTTTGTATCCTTTCTTAGTAATATCAAAAGGAGGGTCACTTGGTATGAAAAATTAGGCTCTAGCTAATCTAGCATCATGTGCATTAGGGTAGTGTTCTCCTACTATTGGTAGCTGAGTTACTTCTACAATCCACTCCTTTGTGGAAACAACTATCAATCCCCATACTTTTTCTTCACCTTCCTTAAATGTATGTATAAATTCAATAGTTGTTTCTTCATCATACTCTGTTAGTTTCAAAAAATATCCCAGCCAGCCACATGCATTAAATCTTCTCACTACTTTTACATCAAAAAGTAAAACACTATGTTCCACTAGTTCTCATCACATCAACTATCCTCCCATTTTTTCTTACTACTTCCAACTTCTACTCTATTTGCAAACCCTTCTTTTCTTCTATGAATTTCAGACTCTCTTTTCTTTGAAATCCATGGACCCTTTTCAGATTTTGCATTATTTTCTATGAATTTCTATCATGAACAATACATCATGAGCAATAATAATGTGGTTTAAATGGGAATAAATCATAGATATGCAAGAATCATCTCAAAATTTAATTTGGGTTGCATCCAGTCTAACAATGAGGAATTATTTGAGAATAAGGGTACAACACTTGACACTTGCATACTATGGCAACTGGATTTTAATCAAACAAAGAGAGAGTAAAAATTTGAGGATCTTTAATGAATAAATAGAAATGTCATTGGAAATTAGTAACCTTCTCTGTCCCCTACAAAACATAGACAAGTGTCCTCAATTGTCATATTTGGCATGAGGTACAAAAATTGGCATAACATTGCAATATTATATTTAATGTAGTAATAGATATAACCAATCAAAATCTATGCACTAAAAATGAATAAAATTTGAAAATCTTATACCTACCAATTTTATTATCAGATGTGCTAGTTAAAGGTGGCAAGGTTCAAAGGTCAGCAATGACAACATATGTTAGTGAACTTATTGTGTTATTGAAAGCATTATAAAATGATAATGTGGAAGATGGGTGGGTGGTAGAAAAAGAAATGAGATGAGCTGAAAAAGAAGAATTTAGAAAGTGAATGGAGAATTTAAAATTTATGTAGACATAAAGTTTTTATTATGGGAATGCTCAAAGGAATTCTTATTAAAGAGTTGTAGGTAGAAGCTCTACACCTTCTATTGTAGGAAGTGTGAGCTGTTGTGTATTTGGTACCAGTTGTTGAAATTTTTGTAGAAAGTCTTCTTTTATTTGGGTTTTTTATACAACTTGAGCCAATTTCCATTGACTAATAACTTGAAGTGTACTAGATCAATTGTGGCTAACTAGATGGTTCCATTTTCAAATACATGGCATATTTCATAGGGACCCAACCTTTGTGTCTAAAGCTTGCCTAGTATATATTTAAATCTAGAACCATAAAGCAATGCCCAGTTACCAATTTGAAATTTCTTACTCTTAATGTGGGACTCATGCCATTATTTTTTTTGCTTCTATATGATTTTTGTGCATTCTAGGGAAGACTTGCATATTTCATCCAAAGAATTAAGATGTAGCGAGTGCTCTCTCTATGTTGCAGGAAGATCAATGTTTAACTCCAGAGTTTTTCTTAAAGTTTTGTCTTAAAAATTAATGGGTAGCATTACTGCTTTTCCATACAAAAGATCAAATGGTGTAAATCTTTTTGTGGTCTTCCATGTTGTTCGATATTCCTAGATAGCTTCTGGTAGTCTATTGCCCCAATCGCTACCATGCAAATGAACTTTCTTTGTCAAGATGACTTTTATCTCCTGATTTGTAATCTCTTCTTTTCCATTAGTTTGAGGGTGATAGGGACTTGATTTCCAATTTCTGATATGATATTCCTTCATGAGTTCTATAATCAGATTGGAAGTGAATTGAACACCTTGGTCAGTAACAAGTTCTTTGGATATGCCATATCAAGTAAAGATTTATTCATATAGGAATTCAGCAACTTTATGGTCACAGGAATGCTTCATGGCTTTAACTTCAACCCATTTTGTTAGGTAGTTAGTACATACAAGGATATATGATTTCCCATTGGATGGAGGATCTATTGGACCAATGAAGTCCATGCCCCACTTATCAAATTTTGTTAATACCATTTATAGATTTAGAGGCATTTCATCTATTTTTGTTGGTCGGCCCATCCTCTAAAATTTACCACACTTATGTGTATACTTGGTTGCATCTTTATGAAGTGTAGGAGAATAGTAACCAGTTGTTACAATCTTAAACACTATTCTTTTTGCTACAAAGTGCCCTCTACATGGTTCATTATGACATGCATGTAGAATTCCATATGTCTTATCTTCTTTCACACATCTCATAACTTGATCAGGTCCAGTGTAAAATAGTATGTTATTAATCTAAGAGAAATGGAAGCTTTTCTCTATAAGCAACTTCTTATCCTTGTAAGAGAAATTTGTTGGCATTTTATTAGCTACAATGTAGTTAGCTATGTATGCATATCATGGGGTTTTCACAATAATATGAAACAAATGCTAATCTGGAAATGTATCATCCATCAAATTAGTATCATCTTCATAATGGTGGATTTTGAATAGATAATAAACTACCACATTCACTTTCCTAGGTTTGTCAATGATTGTAATATCAAATTCATGCAAAAGAAGTAGCCATCTTGCTAACCCGCCTGTAATGGTAGGTTTGGTCATGTCATAATTTATTGTTGCATGGTTAGTAGGTACAAATATGGGATAACCAATTATGTAATGCCAAAATTTGTTTAGCGCATAAACTACTACTAATAGTTCTTTTTCATTCATAGTATAGTTTAACTCTAGTCCATGAAGGCTCTTACTAATATAGTAAATTGTATTTTCAAGATGTTGAGATTTTTGTCCTAGGATTGCACCTATGGCATAGTCAGAAGCATCATATATTTGAAAGGGAAAAGTCCAATCAATACCCATAAGTATTGGTGCAGTTGTCAACAGTGACTTGAGCTCCTAGAAGGAGTCATCACATTCCTTTGTCCAAGAAAATTCAACCTCCTTGGTAAGAAAATTATAAAGAGGACTAGTTATTTGACTAAATTTTTTGATAAACCTCCTATAATAGCCAGCATGTCCTAGGAAAGATCTGACTTCTTTTTGCTTTATGAGAGTAGGGAGAGTGAGAATTACCTCTACTTTTGTAGGGTCTACTTGGATTCTAGCTTCAAAGATAAAATGTCCCAACACCACACCTTTGTACATCATTAAAAAAGTATTTCTCATTGTTGAGAGATAGTTTGTGCTCTTCACATTGGATTAGTACTTTCTCCAAGTTCTCCAAAGCTTCCTCAAATGTCACACCAAATGTAGTGAAGTCATCCATGTATATCTCCATGCAATCATGTGATATGTAAGCAAAGATGTTGATTATAGGCCTTTGGAAAGTCACAGGTGCATTGCATAAGCTAAATGGTAATACAGAATAGGCATAGGTACCCCAAGGACATGTAAATGTGGTCTTCTATTGATGTTCTAGAGCAATACTTATATGATTGTATCTACTATATCCATCTAGAAATGAGAAGTATTTCTTTCCAACCAAAGTGTCCAAAACCTTATCAATAAGGCGTAAAGGAAAGTGTTCCTTCTTTGTGGTATTATTTAATTCTATGTAGTCTACACATATCTGCCACTTTTCTCCTTTCTTGCAAAAAATAACTAATGGTGATACCCATCTACTATGAGAGATTGGATAGATAAATCTAGCATCCAACAACTTCTATAACTCAGTTTTAACTATTTTGTGCAATGTTGGATTTATTCTCCTCTAAGGCTGACATAGTGGTGAGCTTCCATCATTGATGTATATTCTATGGGTGTAGAATTTAGGGATCAATCCTACCATATCCTTATAATCCCAAGAAAAAGCTTTTTCATGCTTATTGAGGATCTTGGTTACCAATTCCAATTTTCATAGGGACAACTTGTTATTTACATGGAGATTATGATCAGGAGAAAGTTCCACAATAGTTGTTAATTCTACCATTGACACTTATGGTACTAGAGTTGTATCTACTTCACTTGGAAATAATTTATCAATTATTTCATGGCTTGTTGGGTAGACACTGTCTTCATATGTACATATCTTTAAGACAAATCTTTAAGCAATATGTTTGGCCAATATACACTCATTGGTAAGAATGCTCTATACTAAATCATCTTATTCCTATATTTTTAGAAAATATTACCTATGCAATATCATAGATAAGCTATAGAATTCAGTTCTTCTTCTTCATCCCCTAAATTAGGCAAAATAGGTTCTCCCAAGTCTGGTTGGGGTTGGGCAAGTGGATATAGCTTTAGCTTCCTTATGGTTTGATGATTTGAAATTTTCATACTACCTAATTTGAAACTAATTTTAGCATCAATGGTGGCTAACAATGGTCTCCCTAATGTAATAAGATAGCCAACAAGCTTTACTTTAGGTGATAAGATAAGAAAATCAATAGGGTACTCCCATGAATCTAAAGTCACTATCACATCTTCTATGAGACCATCTAGAGTGATAGTTGAAGTATCAACAAGTTGTGACACTATGGGAGTTGTTCTTTAGCCTTCCATATGTAACCTATGCATTGTATCTTTACTCATCACATTTATTGCTGCTCCTAGATCAACTAAAGCATTTTTCACAACTTGTTCATTTATGATCAGATTGACTGCTATACTACTAGGATCTGTATACTTTGGTATCACTACCATTCCTAACATGATATCTGCTAATTACCTAACAACATGGACTATTTGAGGATCTTTCTTCTTCTTCCCTGGCTTCTTAAGTGATGCTTCCTTAATAGCCTTTCCATAAAGAGGGACATCCTTGATAGCTTGGAATAGAGGAATTGGATGTGCATATTTTTTAGTTGCTCAATAATATCAAATGTCTCTTCTTCTTATGATATAGATTTCTCTTTATTTAGCCTATGTGGAAAGGGAGGATTTATGTTGGTATGATCAGTAGTCCTATTGGGTACATAAGTTGGCAGGTTGGTATTTGGCAATATAGCTTCTGGAAGGGGTGTTGCAGGAGTGTCTACAACTTCTATGATAATAGGGTATTTTGGTTTAAGAAAAGTTGTACCTAATCTTAAATGGACATCAGATACCTCTAGTGAATATATAGGGCATTGTTGAGTATTGGTAGTGTACATTTGTTGTTGTTGTTTCTTGTTGTTCATATTTAGCAGAGACTAAGTGGGAAATTGGGTAGGCTTAGGATTATTATTATTTGTTGTAGGAAGTGGCATTATTGTAGGTTGTTAGACTAGAGGCGGTATTTGTGGGTTTCAATTTTTTTGGTTAAGCCATTATGGAGGCCCCTCAATTAGTTATTTTGCAACCGATTTCCTTGCAGTGACTACCATTGATTCTACTAATTTTTCATTGGTTATTTTGTTGGTTAGGTCACTAGTTGTTTTGCTAGTTAGGCCACTAGTTGTTTTGTTGGTTTGGCTAGGAAGGTTGGGAGTAATAATAAGGATTTTGATAGCTTTGATTTTTCCATTGATTATTGTGAGAATTTGAAAATTCTAGAGGATCTTGAGGAACACCTTGTCTTGAAGTCTATGGTCACCGTTGAGCAACAAAGAAGACTTGTTCATTGTCTCTATCTATCTTCATGTACTTGGTTGGAAAATGTTGACTCTCCAGGTTGGCTACTAGCTTACATTCATAGCCTTGCTTTTATTTGCAGTAGCTAGGATAGTACTCCATTAGTCATGATTCAGCTTTTGCATGCTTCTTCTTTTCATTCATTGTGCTGAGATGTGTAATGACATCATTTATGATGTTCTACTTTAAATCTAAGAGTACATTAGATATATCAAGCTTTGAAATGCCCTGACTAATCCCTTTACTGGTTGTTGACTGGTATCCTCTACCTTTCTTCATAGTTGACCTTGAGTAGTTAAAATAGATTTTCTTAAGGTTGTCCCAAGAAGATTGGTATATATCACCATCATCCATTAGGTATAATGCTTCCAGACAATTATTGTTTACCCCTCTCAAGAAGACTAATTTCTCTGAATGCTCCACCAATACATGTTGAGGGTTCTTCTACATTGTATAAAAGAAATGTGAAACATAGTCTTCCAATGTTTTGTCCTCCTTTCATGATATTCTTAAAATTTCATCTCCTCTTGGATCATTCCCCTTGCAGTAATCTTTGTATTTCTCTACAAAAATATTTTGCATTTCATCCCAAGTACCTACTACTCATGAACCATTGTAAGGTTGATTCTTTTAGTGTTGTTGGAAACAACTTGAGCTTATGGGCATCAGTTTTATAGTCAAAGCTATGAAAAAGTATTTAAAACTCAAACAAGAAAGTATTAGGATCCTTAGTTACAAGGCCATAAAACTTTGGAAGAAAAATTACAAGTATATTTTTGAGATTAGCATTGGTTATGAGGCTCAAGAGTGGAAATGGAAAAGTAGGGTGTGCTATTACTGGAGGTATTGGATTATGGGGTTATTGCTGAAAAGGAGCATTGACTATAGGATTGTTAATAACAAGTGGAGTTGGACCAGAACTATTAAGAAAGATGGCCAAGATTTCAGCAAAAGGCTAAAGATTGCTTGTGTCCAAAGGTTCTACTATAGAGGACAATCAAGGCTTACATCCACAAAAGGAAACTCAACTTCTTCTTCAATTGTGTTGTTCAAATTAATAGACTCTTGTGGAAGAAATATGCCATATTCATCTTGTTGTCTTCCTCTTTGATGCATGTGATTGAACTATTCACACTTATGAAGCAACTTTTAGGATTTCAAATCTCTAAAAATTTAACTAAAAAAAATGACCCAAAACTATGTCCTTAGCTTGACACCATCCCTGACAATGGCACCAAAAATGGTCCACCTCATAATTGGTATGTGATAATCATGCCCAAAGCCTTACTTAAGAATAATTTATTCAATCTAAGGATTACTTCTCCCACCATAAGATGCATTTAATTTGTCAACCTAGGGACATATACTTGAAATGTTTGGCACAGTATGTGCACTAGGTTACTTAAGGAGTCATTATGCTTGTGCTTTAGGAAAGTAAAATGCAAAGAAAGAACCTATACTAGTGCTATAGAAAAGTCAAACACTTTACTAAAATGAATACCAAAAATACGATTATAAGATAACTTATATTTCAACTCAAAGCATCCACTATAACTGCTCTTGTAAGTGCTAAAGGAACCCTCACAATGTATGATGTTGCAAGAAGAAACTTACAACCTCTACCTAAAATACTATAAATGCTAGAAGTAAATCTACACTACTCTAGTCCAATCCACCTCCCAAGAGGGCCCCCTTGATTGGCTTGTACTAATCTACTAACATAGAGTGTATCCCACGAATTACTTCATTATATTCCAAAACTCCTTACATAAAAAAAATACATAATGTTAGGAATAAGGTGTATCGACCTTGGATAATTCCTATTCTTATTATTTGTTTTGTAAAATGTATTTCTTGCAAATAATGTTGATGTGTCAGCATCCTGAATTGTGTTAATTAATGTCATTTGATTTCCACAATCCATTAGTAATATCATGATAGTTTCTGGAGTTTGATTGTGTCGTAATTTTTATGCATCAACATTTCGGATCACACACAGTGATGCATCATCAGGATGATGAGGCCACTTTACATTTTTTCTCTATTCTCTTGCACTCCTCATCCTGATGATGGATCACTGTGTGTGATCCGAAACGTTGATGCTTAAAAATTAAGACACAATCAAACTCCAGAAACTCTCATGATATCCTGAATTGTGTATAAGGAGATCATTGCTAAAATAGTTATGATAGATTCCTATGAGATGTAAGAGCTATATCAAGAAGATTCAATGATAGGTGAAGACATGTGGCAACTGATAAATTTGAGTACTATACACTCTACCCCAATAGTGGAGTTTGGGGCATTGCCCCAGAAAATTTTTTAGGGTTCCTATTTTCTCAGAGAATGGTAAAACCCTATTACAGTTACCTTTGGGAGTAGCCCTAAAATTGAAGTGCATGTTATAAGCATTTTTAGGATTTCGAAGAGGTGGATGTGAAAAAGTGTATTGTTGGTACTATGAGTTGCTACTGGAGTCTTTTGTTGTCGCTATTGAACTTGCATTGCAAGTGTATTGTAACCTTGTGTTGAAGATAATACATTGTGCAAGTTCTAGAGGGGTGGGGTTGTTTTACTAAAAGGTTTTTCCCCACTAGAAAATCTTTGTGTTATGTGTTTCTTTCTTTGTCTATTTTCTTTATGCTTTCTTGGCTGAAATATTGTTGTTTACATGATATTGAATCTGTAAGTGTAAAAGATTTTAATAGGATTTGCACCATACTTCTCTTAAGAGATTAGTGTAGGAAGTTGTTTTCGCACCTAGGTTTCTTTACACATAAAACTATAAACAACTCACTACGAGAGTCAGCAATGTTTTTCCATAACTATTTTCTCTAACAACAAAACTATCAACCCAATCCCTATGAATAGAGGATCGACACTTATCTAAAACAAGAAAGAAAACAAATTGACTACAAATCCACTAGATAAGAAGAAGAAGGAAATATAACAGTTGGTAATACAAGCAATAAAGTCTGGATAACCAATTCAACATAATATTAAAAATAGAGGGAATATAGCAACACTTCATCCTTGCATTCTTGGAATAATAGCTCCTCCTTCATAGTAGTCATGTCTCCTAGTACCATTATGGTTCTTCTAATGTAGCTAAGCCTTAACACTCCTCCTTGAATGTTGTCAACCATCTTCCAGATTCTTCCTTAAAAAGTTAGTTGCAATGGAGAAATCTTTATGAAAATAAGCATAATCAAATTAAATCCAAATATTAGAACACACATTTTGAATGGTTATATGAAATACTACATTATATGTATAATATTGGCAAAGTATGAAATATCTATCTACCAATTGGATTAACGGTTCTATCTTGGACTAATCATAAGTTCAACTAAGCATAAGTTTACAAATATCTTGGCAATATTAAAATAGAGTATTAAAATTAACATAAGATAGAGGCAATAATTAGCCTCATCAGACATCACCCTACATAACAAATTATTGGAGGCAAAAATGTTAAACCTATGACAAGGAACAAATTGAGAAGTGATACATGTTTTCTTAGCATGCATGAACTAAGATAGTGAAAGATGTGTTAGAGAATGTGAACTGAAGTAAAGCCATGAAAGAAGAAATTGACCAAATTGAGAAGAATAAGACATGGACTCTAGTTCTTAGACCAAAAGATAAAAATGTGATTGGCACGAAGTGGGCTTTTAGAAATAAGCTAAATGAAAATGGTGAACTCGCAAGGAACAAAGAAAGATTAGTTTGCAAGGGATATGCACAAGAAGAAGGGATAGAATATGGTGAAACATTTTCCCCTATTGCAAGACTAGAAGGAGTAAGAACACTGCTTGCTTACTCTACATGCAAAAGTTTCAAGGTTTATCAAATGGATGTCAAATCTACATTTATGAATGGAATACTAGAAGAAGAGGTTTACATAGAACAACCATAAGGATTTTTTGATCGTGACAACAAGAACATGGTATGTAGATTGAACAAAGCTTTATATGGATTGAAGAAAGCACCAAGAGCATGATATGAGAGGCTTCATAATTATCTTGTGAAGATTGGATTTGAAATGACTGGTGATAATAGAAATATATACTTAAAGATAGAACAAGGAAAATGTATTTGACTATTTGAAATTTTTGTAGATGATATCATATTTGGAAGTCAAGATACTTTATGCAAAGCTTTTGTAAATGAAATGAAGAAAGACATTAAAATGTTTATGTTTGGAGAGATCAAGTTCTTTGTGAGTTTGTAAGTATGTTAGATGAAATATGGTATATACATCACTCAGTCTAGATATGTAAAAGAGATATTGAAATTTTTTGGATTGGAAGATTCCAAGCTAGTAAGTACACTTATGGTGATAGGACATAAATTTTCAAAGATTGATGATTCAGCTGAGGTGAATCAAACATTGTATAGGTCTATGATTGGTAAATTGAAATATATAGTAGATAGTAGACCTAATATTACATTATCTATTGGGATAGTTGCAAGATTCTCTAATAATCCCAAGGAGAATCATTTGATGGCTATTAAAAGGATAATGAGATATCTAAAATGAACAAAGGATTATGGTCTATACTACAAGAAAAATGAAAAGTTTGAATTGAGAGCCTACACTGATATTGATTGGGCTGAAAATATAGATGAAAAAAAAGAGCACTAGTGGAGGAACATTTTTATTAGGAAAGAGGTTGGTTACTTGGACCAAAAAGAAACAAAATTGTATATTTCAATCTACTATTGACATTGAATATGTTGTTGTTGCAGTAAATTGTACAAACATTGTATGGATCAAACAACTACTCAAAGGTATGAAGGAGGAAATCACTAAACCTATGATACTTTATTGTGATAATACAAGTGCTATCAATATGTCAGTGAACCGTATAATGCATACAAAGACTAAGCACATTTCAATCAAGTATCATTATTTAATAGAGTTAGTTCAAGACAAAGAGGTGAAGATGGAATATGTCAATACCAAAGAGAAAATTGTTGATATCTTCACAAAAGCATTACCTAAGGATGCTCATGAGTATTTAAGAGGTAAACTAAGGGGGATACCCCTATCCAAAGCTAATTGAGAAGCATGAGAAGTGCCCTACATCAACTAGAGCTAAATGTTATATCTTATAACTTGATGTAGTGGATCTTACTTTAGGAGCTGCCTAAAGTAATCAAAGAGCTAAAACAACAAATTAGTCACAAGCTAGGTGATAGAGGGAGTAATTGAAAAAAATTTATATCTATATATTAAGATGATAATTCTTTGGCATTGTTATCAAAGAGGGAGAATTATTACTAAGAATGAACTGAACTTGAGAATTACACTAATGGAGAATTATACCAAGGGAGAGAGTTATACTGGAGAATTATACTTAGGAAGAATTGAAGTCAAAGAGAGAAATATCTACTCAGAGGAAGTATCTACCTAAGTAAGAGGGAGAAAATTAATGAGGGAGATATAAGGATAGACAAAAAGAAAGATGACTGATAAAGGAAGTCATAAGGAAGAGTAAATTGTTTGTTGATTAGATGATAGAGGGAGAGATTCAATACAAGGAATTATTTCCCTTTTGGTAGTGTTGTTGTGACAATTTCTTATATGATTTGAGTAGTATCATTTGTTTGATTGAAGGAGAGGATTTGATCAAATGAGATAAAAAGAGCACCTAGAGGAAGAGATGAGTTATGATAAAGAAAAGAAGTACAAAGATTCATTAAGACAGTGATATTATAGTGCATTGAATATCTACTTAAGGTTGTAAAGGTTGGATGTACTAACTAAGTCTAGAAGAAAAAGAAAGAATAATTGAGTAAGAAAAGCTTGACCAAATGGATAGTAGGTGTCATGAAAAGTTAGTGTAAGAAAAGTAGAAAATCAGTTGGAGCCAAGAAAAGTCAGTTTTCAATGTATGTTGAGTGATATAGTATAAGATGAGTAAGGTTTAGTAGATGTCAAGCACTAGTAAACTTTAGAATATATCGAGTTATCCAATGCATGATGAGTGAAAGAATAGTATGGAAGCTGAGTGACAATATTTTGATCTCAAGTGCCATTATTCATGTTAAATCAAAGATTTGACAAATCTAAGCTAGCTATTTTGTTTTCTTCGATTATGTGAACCATGTGGAAGATAAGCTTGATGAGCTAGTGGTACATAATTCAAGATGAACCATTTTTTAGGCATATTCAAAAGAAATTTTCTAGAGGCACTAAAATGAAAAGGAGGGTAGATTCATTGAATCCTACATAATGCTAAAATGGATGATGGGGGGTGAATGACAAAAGATCTAATTTCTCTTTTTAAGGGAATACAAGGCATGAAACAACAATTAGCATAAGGGAGAACCTAAGAAAGATAATGAGTCTAGGGTTATTGTTTCATATGATGCATGAACTATAGAGTCTACACTGGCATGCAAAATAAGAAGACTTAAAAGGATGAATGCTTGAAGGGTGAACAAGCTATCAGAGTTGAAGTGAATGAAGCCAAGCAAAATAGAGGACTGAATAGAGATCTATAATCTACAAAGTGAGTTTTATTTTGTTATTAGATTAATACTTACTACTACTCTCTAATAATTCTATCAATTTAGGTAAATCCTTTGGATTAAGGTTGATCTAACAATCATTTCTAAATACTTTAACCGAGTGAATTCCAAGTGAATGATCTAAAGTCCTCTAACAAGGCTCACCCCTAACAAGGTGGTTGAAATCCTTTAACCAGGTCACATTTAACAATGTGCATTATAACCTTTAACAGGGTTGGCCTTTTATAGGGCATCACTTCATAAGTGTGAGAATTAGTAGCATGTTACTGGTGGTTTTTTTGAAATTAGGTTTCTACATAAGTCATTGTGTCAAATGTATAGTTGAATCTTTTATGTTTGATACTTACATTTTTGCAAAGTTGACTTAACAGTAACCTACAAGTTTAAGTGATTACATAATCTAATGGATGCATGGATGATGAAAATGTTTTAAGGATATGGGTTCACTAAGTTGCAAAAAGTGTTATTGGTACATATGGGCCTTCGATAACTGATTCACTCCCACTCTCAATTATTCAAAAAAAAATCAGCATCATTTTCTTTCTTCAATCTTGAAACTTCATCATTATCCTTTGTCTTATATTTTGGTTCCTTTTTGGATTTGAAATGATCGATCTTTTCCTTTAACTTGCTAATATAGTATTTTGCATCTTTTTATCTTTCTTCCAGGCTATCTATTTCTTTAGTGAGAATTTCATTTTGCTCAAGAGCTTCTTCTAGGTTCTTATGTAGCTATTCCATATTCATAAGGATCTTACTCAAGTTGTTAAGCCTCTTCTGAGTAACTATGCTTTGATACCAATTGTTAAAAATAGAGAATACTAAGAGGGGGTGAATTAGTATTCTACAAACTTTAGCCCAAAATTAGTTATTATTGATTGCCTTATAGCTTGCATATGAAAATAAACTAATTATACTGAACAATAAACATAACCATACAATAAGAGAGCTCATAAAATAATATTTTGTTAACTAGGGAAATTCTTGCCAAAGGAAAACCTTAGTGGGGATGGTACCCACAAAGTGATCTACTAATCAAAAGTATGTGGTTAAAGATATTGACCCTATTAGGAGTCTATTATGTGCCTATAGTGTCTCAATTCTTGTTAGAGGACTTAGGACTTGTTAGAAGCCTAAACCCTATTAGGAGTTGGTACATAAACACATAAAAAATTTTGTACATGCTGAGCCCACTTCCCATACATGTAACATACAATGTAATTCCTTCTAACAAAAAGACAAATCAAAAACCTCTTTCTTTCTACTAATATCTTGAATATATATAATAACACTTGTTGCTCTTCACAAAACTAGTAATCCTCTGATCATAAGTCAAAATTCACATCATATAAAGTTCATGCTTCCTTAGAAGCACACTTAACTTTGCATTTACAAACTTTCTTTTATGCCTTTTTAAATCTCAAAATATTATCTAGTCAACCTTAAATAGCTTCCACACACTTGACAAAATACAAAATCAATTCTTGCTAACATAGGGATAACATCTAGGATGTCATCCCTAATTAGTCAAGTAATTATTTTTGAAGACAAAATAATTCCTTAACTCATAATTACTCATTTCCTATCATGCTTTGTTCCTCTCTGTATACTTCCACAACTAATAAAATTTGTTATATCCCATTTCGTACTGACCATACTGACTTTTGATTTGGCATATTTCATCATCATAGTCTATACTACCTTTCCACATGTGCATACATTCTAATAATGTATTTTTCAACTACACATATCAAAACTATATCTTCTCTACTAGATAAACTAACTGATCATACTTAGACAAATTTCTAAGTATGAATGTCATAACTTCATCTTCAAGGTTTATCTTCCTCATATTGAAGATATATTGCCATAAATGACAATATTCAATATCTATCTTAGCCAAATATCCAACAGTTTGGATCTTTATCAATATGAGTTCTTGTTAGGAGTTTGTATATTCTTTGAGAAAGAATGAAGTGTTGCAAATATTAATACTTCCTTTTCCCTTTAAAACTTTAAAAGCTAAAAAATTATATCTTGCAAGGGAGTTGCCCCTCTAAATGTAGGGGAAGTCTACATATCAAGGGGTTATCCAACTGTTGGGAATAGTCTTCCACATACACTCCGTTGGGAAAAATCAAACTTTTTTGAAGTGACAAATATGTTTACTCACAAGTCCTATAACACAAAACAAATTGAGCCACTCATAATGAATTGTGTTTTTTTTTAAAGGAAAAGTAGGCTAGGCGACATATATAATTAGGTGAGATGGAACTTAAGACCTCCTATATGGAGGTCACCTAATTCACTATTGTTAGTAACAAATTATATTGTAATTATTTTGATGAATAATCCTTCTCTATTAATTAAATATTAAATTATATATAAAAAAAGGGGACTAGGGGATACAAGATCACTTTGTGTAAGTTATAAATTATATTTTAATTATTGAATGAGATAATATATATTCTTGAAAAATAACATTTAAATATGTACTAAGCTCAATTAAGACATATATCATATTTTTCAAAAATCCCTATAATTTGTAACTATGACTTAAATAATAGACAATGATAATTTGTAAGCCTCTCATGTAGAAGGTCTTGAATTTAAATCTACTCCAATTAAACACATAATAATAATTAATTACAAAATTTTTTTACAATATTTAAAAAAATCTCAAAAGAAATAATAAATGTATTTAGAGACTTTTCTTTTCACTTTATAACCTTTTTGATTGATAAAAAGGCCAAATTTGGTTGTTGTGTATTTTGAATATTAAAATTTCCAATTTAACATAAGAATTTGTTGGCATAGTGTGGTTTCAAATAGGTATGATGTTACTTGCACAAGACTTTCAAATGAATAGATTAAGCCCACATGTCTTATTGGTATTCACACACATGCCTATCATGATGGATAATAGAAAAAGTGTTTTAAAATGTCTTTACATGTAGAAACATTAGTCTCTTTTTATTGACATTAAAAAGAAAGAGAATATTAACTTGCAGTGTGACATTGAATGTAATCAAGCATACTTTTACTAACATTGATAATATATAAATGTAATTAGACTACTATTTTGTGCAACTAAAATTTTTAAGACATTACTATGTTTGGCAATCTTCTATAAAGAAATGATAAATTACCTATTCACTAATTGAAGCTAAGAAGATGTAGAAAGGAAGATGGTTTTTACTCCTTTCAAGTCTATTGACATGTGAGTTCCAATTTAGTGTAATGGTGCCATGGAAACAAGAAGAAATTGCTTAACTAAATATGAGGTTATCTACAATGGTAGTGGAGTTATGCTAATTAAGTTGATAGGCTTCTCTCCTTCAAAGACTTTAGTCATATTGTTTAGACAATCTGACAATCTTACCTTGTTAATTATAAAAAGGTGATGCCAAAATTTTTTGAAATGGTATCTGACTAGTATATGCATGGTTTTTATTGTTCACTACCAATGTCCAATGCAACATGTCATGTCCATACACTGTTATGTTCTTCCTGAATGTTTGGTTCAGTGTATTCCTCTTCTCCATCTATTGCTATTGTATTCAATTGTTCATATTCTATGGAACGACCACAAGAAAACATAAGAAAGAGTGCCAAAAAATGCATTTAAGAGAAGAAAGAAAAATAAATGCATCTAAGAGAATCGACAAAAGATCTGATGATTATACAAATCCTTTTTGTAGTTCTAAGATTATATGTGTCATTTGAGGAATATTATAATGCCACCAAACAAAGGAGGCCAAGAATAACATCAATATATATCATATATTTTGCATATTACATTAAAATAACATATGTATAAGAATTTAATGATTACATTAAAAGTTTTAAGAAAGAAATCTATATTGAAAATAGAAAATTAATTAAGGGATTGTTGGACTCAAAATTTTGGTAAAAAGAGACAAGGGATGAAAAATTGTTTTGCTAGGGTTTTGCATATTGTACGACATTTTTTCTGATTTAACTTTTCATTATGTCATACCACATTTATTGTAGGATCATTAGGGTCTTTTATTATGGCTTTAACTAGCTTTAGCCCAGTAATTTCTACTAGTGCTAGAGTTGTCGCAACGAATGCTCATGGTGCCTCCTTTGAACAAGCAGCTAAGAAAATTTGTCTTGAAGGTTTTTCACGAGGTAAGCCCTCCTCCACCAACATTGTTCTCAACATTGATTGATGATCATACAAATGGCTTAGCACCATACCTTGATTGGGTATTTTGTGGGTTGCACTCCTCCTAAAAGCATCCTCAAAGAATGGAATGCGAAGAGTTGGACTCCTCATGGAGTCTAGCTTGATGACATCTAGAGCCTCACAAAGGGCTTCTTCTTGTTCCTCTTTGTGAACCCTTCCTAGGTCGACGTAGTTTTTAACCACAGGTCATGGTCATTTAGGTCCTCACTACTAATTTTTGAGCAGTGGTCTTGTAATTTCTTAGTGTCGGAAGACCAAAAATTGAAATTCCCTGTCTAGGTTGAGTTTCTAGGTCTTTCAATCCCCTGTTAGAAGATTATCCCTGTTATTGTACAAATCCTTGGTCGGGTGGTCTGTATCAACCCAAAGAATTTTTTCAATGCTCGTCCCCAGAGGAGGCTTTGCATTGAGGTTGACCTATCCTGTGACCTTAAGGAATTTGTGGACATTTAGGTTGGTGTGCATACCTTCTCTCAAAAGGTTCTTTACCTCATCCTGTTGAACATATGTTACAAGTGTCATTCAATGGATCACAAGATCAAAGACTTCCCTCTAGAAGTGCCTCACAAGCCAACTCTTGTTAAAGAGCCGCAGGCCAAGTCTGTCAATAACACCAAAAAAGATGAGTGCAAGACTGTGACATGCAAGGGTAAGACATCCTTGCCACCCAAATAACATGGGTCCTCTTCTTCACAACCTTCACTGGAGATTATTCTTATTTCTAAAAAACACATGTTTCTCCAGTGGTTCAACAACTAGTTTCAAACCATGGCTTCTAGGGGAGGGATGTGTCTATTAAAACCTCTCAACCTACTTGTGTCTACATTATTCAAGCTGCTTCTATGGTTGTTCCCCATGGGTCACAGTCTTATGCCACTCTTGTAGCCTTGATGAATATGGAGAAGACTCAGATGGGGGTTTAGAGAAGGGGAGGCTCATCATTGTAGGAGTTGCCTCCCTAACTATGACTTCCAACTTCTTCTTGCACATTAGTATCTTCTCTGTTCGGCACAAGGAAGACATGCAAGAGTTATTATCATGAATGTTCTCTCATGGAATGTTTAAGGTCTAACTTAACTCTCTCACAAATGCTATGTGTGAGATACTAGATGTAGGATTGGTATCCTAGACATCCTTTATCTCCAAGGAGTCAAGATACTTGATTTCATGTTAAACACTGCATGCCATGTTATTTGGCCTAATAGTGCTATTTTTTCTTCACAACATGAAGTTGGTGGAGATGGTTTTGTTTCTCTACTCTCAACTCATTTAATTTCTTTTGTTATTGATCATGGTTTTGACCCTATGCATAGGATTATGTGGATTTTGTTGTCACTCCAAAATTGTTCTTTTGAGATTGTTAACATTTGTACTCCCAATGATGTTGTTGAACAATCTCAACTTTGGTATTGGATGGTAGATTCTCTACCACCTACCACTTGGGTCATTTGTGGAGATTTTAATATGGTTGAGCTAGCTATAGAGAAAAAAGGCATTTTTCCATTTCGTTCGGCAGTTGGTGAATGAGAGGCTTGGCACTACATGTGCAATAAATTGGACCTTTTTAATCCCAATATGCATCACTACCAATCGGGTGGCCCTTGGCACACTTGGTCTAGTTTTGGAGCTAGGTTTGACAAGATTTTTAAAAGGCTTGATCATATGATGATCTCTATGCAAAAAAATTTCTCCTTTTCTGAAGAAAAGGCTTTACTTGACATTCCCCTACCTGATGTGACTTTGTAAGACCACTTCCCCATTCTCTTTATTGTCACTTAGCAAACAACTCAGCATCCTCCGTCTAAGACATAATGTTTTCTCAACACATCACGGTTGTGTTACAAGCCCACTATGGATCACATTTTGCATGTTTGGAATTTTGAGCCTTGGCCCCACATGCAGGTTAGAGTCATATAGTGGTGGAATGATGCCATCACTTGTATGGCAAGATTTCTCCAAATTTATGGTAGGAAGCTTGGAATGTACCAGAGGCATTCGTATGAAGCCACCATCAAAAATTAGTGTGTTTCTTTAGACACTCTATCCTTGAATCCTTTTGACACTCAAATCTGTAGCTGAGGCTTGCCAATCTTCACTGCCAAAAGAAAATTGCTCACAACTATGCTACTAGAGGATCTCAAATCAAAGCATGTCTCCATTGGCTTTAGATTGGAGACCATCCAAAAGAATTAAAGATGGGCAACAGGTTCTTTCAAACCTTCTTGATATTCTTCAATCCTTTGTTTTCCATTATGAAAAGGTTTTCATTCCCCAAGATTTCACTCTAGAGGGTGAGAAAGCCTTGAAGGAGTGTATTTTTTTACTCCAAATTGTCTTGCAGTTGAGTAAAATGCTTTCTGTGAGCAATTTCTTACCCTCAGTGACCCCAAGGAATTCATCTTTTTCATGGTGGATGACAAGACCCCAGGGTGTGATGGCTTTCCTTACAAATTTCATGAAGTCTTTTGGGATGCTATTGGGTCTGATCTTCATAAGATGTACCTAGAATCTTTTCACACCAAATCCTTAGGTTATTTCATAAATAAGGGAAACATCAAGTTCATACCTAAATTTGGCAATCCAAAATATATTTTCAATGGGTGGCTAATCACTTTGCTATATATGTTTCCTACAAAATCATAGTTGAATAGCTCTCAAAATTTGTCATCTTTTACCCATGATTGCTCGACCTAAAAAGACTAGCTTCATCAAATCTTATTTCATCCTAGACAAAATCATTGTTGTTTGGGAGGGCATGGAATGGGCCAATAGATCTAAGCAACAAACTCTTTTTCTTAAAATTAACTTTACTAAAGCTTTTGACTGCATAGAATGGTATTTCATTCTTGCTATGCTTCGTGCTCTAGTTTTTGGTCTTTTTTCCTTAGTCAATAGAAATGCTTTTTAGGGATGCCTCTGTGTGCATCACCATCAATGATAGGGAATTTGAGGACTTTGTGCTCTTTAGATCCATTTTCTAGGGTTGTCCCTTTGCCCCTACTCTCTACGTGTTAGTTGCTGAAGGTTTTGGATATTTGTTGGCTCATTCCATTTCTATTGGTCGGGTCTGAGGTATTTTGCTTCTGGAGTCTTCTTCCTAGCTAGTTAATGGTCATTTTTTTATGACTCTTTTCTCACTCTCATTGATGAGGAAACTAATGTCAACAATTCCCTTGAATGTTTTGAAATCTTCTACAGAGCCTTTGGGTCTATCATCCAATGGCACAAGATGCCTTGTTATGGGCAATCATTCCTCCCCACTTTCCCTTGGATAGATTAGTTCCATTGGAGATGGATTAAGCATGGAGAAATATTTTGATTTATGTACATTACTTTTTCTTTTCAAGCCTCAATAGTGGATCTTTGGAATGTCATGTTGGAGAAAATTTCCAAAAAGCTAGACTACTGGCTCACTAAGCCTCTCTCACTTGCTAGTAATTCCAAATTTTCTCTTAAGTTTTAACAGTGACTCATGTTCATTACTCTTCACGCTAGGCCCCTTATAGAGCTCCTAAAATAAGCTAGACAATCTTTTTAGACATCTCCTCTAGGCCTTAGATGCAAAGCATCATGGCTTCTATAGAGTTTCATGGGATTACTATTGTTTGCCCAAAGAGTTTGGTGGTTTGGGTCTTATCTCCACTCAAAAAAAAGGCATTTCCTTGCATGTCAAGTGGGTTCATAGAGCTCTCACTAGGGATAAAGCCTAAAAAATTCTCCTTTGGCATTCCATCTCCTCTGGTTTTCTTGCTCATTAGCCAATGTGGAAGGGGATATGATTTTAGACCCTTCTTATTGCCTCTGAACCTACACACATTCAAAGCTCTTCTATGGTCAAGAGCATATGGAAAGCTTGGGAAGCGATCAAACTGTGGCTTCATTAGGTGGGAAACTAATTTAGATATGGGCTTTCCCTAAACCATCACAACCTTTGGTGGTCGCCCCTATTTTCCATTAACAATGTTCCCCTAGCTAATATTCAAGGTCTCAGTGTTCCATGTTTCTTCAAACATGGCATCAGGAAACCCAAATATTTTTTCTCTAGAACCACTATGAGTATGAGATCTTGGATGATTTGTAGGTCCAGTTTTTTTTGCCTCACTCAAATCAAAAAACTTTTGATTTACTGGTCTCTACCTTTCCCTCTCACTTGCTTCACAATCTCGGCATCCAATCTATCAATCCTTGGTGGAAGGACTAGAAATGGTATCCTTGTACACCTCTTTTTAATTACAACCCTAAGATGGGCTATATGTGGTTGGTGCATCACTTTCCATGGTTGAGACTCTCAACCAACATTAGCATCTCCACTCCACACAACAATTTTGGAGATACAAGTTTAATATTATTTGGAAAGCCATTATAGAGATGAAGATTGCACAATTTTCCTGGTGTGTCATCTTCCAAGGTCTTCCCTCGGGTCCTCGACTCAAGCATCTAGGTATTCCTAACCATCGATGTACGTTTTGAGGTCAACTAGAATCTTTCCTGCACATCTTTTGGTTTTGTTGTAGAGCTCAACAGTACTAGCTCTAGATTCATGATTTCTTTAGACCCTTTAGGCCAGAGCCTTTCTCCCGGCATATGAATCTTCTCAAGGATTCCACCAAAATTTCCTTTAAGTTTTCTTAGATTTGTCACGCTTTTAGGATGGAGATTTTGTTCACTTTATGGAAAGATAGAAATGCAATACTTTTCACTCGCACTTTTCTTGACATCAATATTTCTATGTATACTAAAGCTTGCATACATAATAATGTCTTGCTCCAACTTAAGTACAAGCCAATAAGGTGGCTCTAGAGGTGGCCCACCTGCAGTAGCCACTTAATCATTGGGGTAATGCTCCATATATCATTTCCCAGGTTCCATCAAATTTTACTTCACTAGAGCAGACTCTACCTCATGGGTGTCATTGAGGGAGTAGCTCTTAGGCTCACCACTCGCAAATGCCTCATTCCCAGGCCCCCCACAACTCTCCTAGCAACTGGGATGTTTAGTGCCACCGCTCTTCCTTTCTGCGACATGGTTTTGGGTGGTCCTTAATTGCTCCTCCTACCTCTGCTAGTTGGTTGACTCCTCTTGCCTCAGATCCCAAGTGGTCCTTCCCTCACTCGGATCTAGCCATTTTTCCTCCCAGGGCAGAGGTAGAAGAAAAAGATGATAATGCTACTGCTAAAGATGGTTGGGCTCCACCTGAGCCTCCTACCAACCTCGTAGATCATTGGGGTTTTAATGATAGACATGACCCTCCTCCCTTGGTTGGCACCGTTGTGGCCGCCTAGGGGTGTTCTTTTATTTGATGAATAGTTGTTGATTTCCATCCTAGTGTCGAGTGGACTCTCATGGGGTGATCTTGTATCCCCCGACCCTTTTTTGTGAATATGAAGCTTTTATATTTTAATTTAATAAATAAGGTATTATTCATCAAAACAAAATTGTAAAATGCAATGTTAACTATGAAATGTTTAAATAGAATATTAAAAAGATTTCTCATCTAAAATTTTCTTGACATTATAATAAATTATAATTTTAAATCAAATATGAATAATTTTTTTATTTCAAATTCATTAATATTATTAAAAATAATGAATAAGAAATCTAATATATAAATTATTTTAATGAAAAATTAATTAAAATATAAATATTAAATATAATTAAATAATTATTATTATTTTTTTACGAGTAGTAGGCCAAAGCTTAGATTATTTATTATTTAATTATTGATAATAATAATTATTTTTAGATTATTTATTATGAAGTGTTAAGTTCGAGGCCGAAGACTTTCTAGATGAGAGGATCACTAGGCTCTTGCCTAATTTTATAATTATTTATTATCTTCTTACAAGATTAGAAAATATTAAATATTAACACATCCCTTAACATCTACTTTCACTAAACATAAGATTTATGTGTTAATTTAAAACAACAAAATTTGACTTATAAAATAATTAAAAAGTTGTTCCACTTAATTGATATACTCAAATGAGTGTTTATTTTAATTTTGTAAAAGATATTTTTACATTCTCAACTATTCTAGTCTAAGAGTTTATTATTCAGAAAAAAATATAGTATAACTATTATATTCTTTTTATAGGTAGACTTGTTATCATATACTTCACATCTATAATGAATAAAGTGGGCACATCATGTTGCTTACTTATCTTTAAGTTACCACACCACTAAAGGTTACTATGGAGACCATTGTCATGGTTTATGAGTCAAACACAAGAAAAAATTTGGACAAAAAAGTTCATTGTTGCATCATGATCTTAAGAGTCATGTGTAAAGGTCATCAAAAATTAATTATTTTGTATCCCGAACGCATATAATCAAGAACAATTGAGGCATGCTTTCAAACCAAAGTAGTTGTTTACATTGTTGAATTCTATCATTAATAACTTCAAATAATATGTAATGTGATTGAGAGGTAACATATCTAAAACTCAATTACGAAACTTTGTATTAGATTTCAAAGTGCTTTAAAATATCATACAATGTAGTTATAACTATCAACTTAACCCTTGCACCTTTCAAAGGTGTTAGTGATAGTAAACATTAATCAAAATATTGAAGTACAAGCATGTAATATTTACAAATTTGTAAATGTTGAAGTGTTTTTTTAAATTTTACTTGATATTGTTTTGTTTTTCATCGAACTTTTAAGTGAAATTTTTGAGGATTATGAAATTAGAAGAATCAAATCAGGTGTAAAGAAAAATTGTGGTTTGAGAATTACACCAAAATGCACTTGCCAACTTGAAACAATACCAAATAGGCTTTGACAAAAAGATATTCAAAATCAGTTGTAATGTGTTGTATTACCTAGATTATTATTTATTTCGCTAGATTATAAATATGAAACAAGAGATGTAGCGATGACATTGCCCATACAAAAGTACTAGTCATCTATTAAATGTATAATATGATATTCATTAACTATTTCAAATTTTCTAGTTATAGGTGCAACTTATACCAGGTTATTACTAACTGCTTGCAAATATCTCAAATTTGAGCACACTAGATCACCTTCTAGCCAACTAGAATAAAAAAATATAAGTTTGACATTAAATGATATTATTCTCCATAAATATGTTCTAAAATTTTTTTAAAACTATACTGTGATTTTTTTTGTTTTTTTGGACTATAACCTAATTGTCCAGACATTTACCACTAAAATGAAGAGAGTAGATGACATGCAGGCAAAGCTATGACTTCTCTAAAAATCTATATATTACTCTTGATGCCCTTTCAACAGAATTGATATTTGTCTAAATATGACACCAAACAACTACTAGCTAGCTATGTTGATGTGGCTTCAATCTTGTCTGAAATCTTAAAAAGAAAACAAACTTTACTCATTAAAGTGTTGCCACTCCACCAAGTAACCATATAATAGTAATCACTAGTACACATCAATAGACAATTAAGCTTAATTGTTTGAAGTATATTGATCTTATGCAAACGATTAGTCTATTCAACAGATGCAACTGGTTACCATACTACTAATTAATTGAGAATTAGAACAGTTTAATTATTTTCACAAAAACAAGAAGCTAAAATTAAACCAATAATAACAATCTACTACGCATTTGTCTCTACAGAATATGATAGTTCACTTAGAACAATTTGACACGTAATGATAGTTTCCAAACTGCAAAAAAATCACTTGACAAACAAGTTCTTTAATTTTCTGAAAGCATATTAAACATCAATTTTCAAGGAGATATGATATGACCCACGCAATCACCCTCCCAAGTTGGAACTAATTAGGTATAAAGTTTGGTTAACTGGTCGATTCTTCTCGGAAGGTGTAAAGTTTGGTTAACTGGTCAGTTTTTCTCTGAAGTTTGATAATCAAATCCGTTGCTACTTTCTTCATTTGATAGATAACTTCTCTCATTACCTGAAAGCATACTAAACATTAATTTCCAATAAGAAGACTAAACATCAGTTTCCAAAATGAAAAAAAGAGAGTATGGTTGCTGCTTAATAATTGAAGTTCTTCAATGTAGTGCCTGCCCCTAAGTCACATTTCTGTCATCCTTGCCAAACTCTTTTAGGCCAATGTTATGTTTGATGATTAGTATTATTATTTTAGAGATTATCAGATGTTGTTTTTTGCTCAGTTTATTATATGATGAGATTACTTGGTACTCTATATTTCATGCATGTATGATGATTGTTCAATGTTTTCAGTTATCGATGATGATTAGTTAGATGGTTTATTATCACATGTGCTTTCTTATGGATACTTACCCCATACTGCATGTGTATAGTGTGCATGTTTTTTTTCTTTATGTATGGTGTTTCTGATGTGGTTAGGGAAGGGAGTCGTAGTCACCTGCTAGTCGGGATCTACATGATGCACCACTTCCTACCGTTGTCTGTTTAGCTTAGAATATTGTGTTTGTACATGCATGAATTTTATGCAGGTTGCAAGTACCAGGTATCGACTTCCCTAAATTGCCAGGATGAGCATACCCTATCGCATTATCTCAATGGTAAGAGAGGGGAGATAAAATCTTAAGTCCAAATCCTAAACCCCTTAGCCATTTGTCCTAATTGATAATTAGGACAAGTATCTGAGTTGAGTACCCTCCGAATGCGTCAGATGATGTTAATTCGTGATTATAACCCTTTGTTTTATTTAGTATGTGTCTTTTTATGATGGGTTTTCGTATGTTGCTTTATGAGTCCTTGGTGTATTTTCTATTAATTAAGTCTAATTAAAAAGGTTAATTAATGATTTAATTTAATAGAAAATTATTATGATATTTTAATATTTAATTATATTTAATTAATTAAATAAAAAGAATTAAATTTGGAGATAAAAGTTTAAAGATAAATTTAGAACGTGATAATATTTATTCAATTTAATAATAATATATATTTAGAGTTCATTTTTAAATAAATGCTAAATATTATTGTTATTTAAGTTAATTAAATATTCTATCAATTAAGTTTCTAAAATAAATTAAAAAGTGAAAATATATTAATTATTAAAAGTTGTAAGATTGCATGATGCAAGCATGAGTTGAAAATAAAAAAAGAAATTAATTAAAAAGATAAAATAAGAGAAAATTATAATGTTGTTTTAATTTCATAAAGTGCGCATGGGTGTTAAAGTAATAAAGATTAAAATAGAAGACAAGTGAAATAGTAAATAAAGTTATTTAATAATTCAACTTAATGTGCATGAAAAGATGAATGCACAAGAAAAGAAAAGATAATAAAGGTTAATTTGGAGTTAACTCAGTTGTGCAAAGAGTCTTCTTGGGTGAACGCACAATTAGTGCCCCAATTTGAGGAGAAAACTTCTTATCACAACTTTGGGGGTTCATTTTTGGGGAAGGACACGAATTTGGACGAGAATTTTTGGGAAACAACTTTTGAAAGCGAATTTCAGAAGGCTAATTTCAAAGAAAGATTCTCGGAAGAAGGTTATTGAAGAGGAGCGAATTCTCTTACAGTTCCTAGGGATTGCATAATAGCATCAGGATTAGGTAGGGTCTTGTATTTTGATCATCGATTAAATACACAATTATCCTTTCCTGTCTTCTTCGTGCCTGTGGATTGTATATCCAAATTCTCTGTGATGAAAGCCTAAATATTTCAATATTGTAAATTATTAAATGTTTGTCAATATATTCGGCATACGTAAAAATTAGAAGAGTGATTAGGAATTCTTATTTGATCGATTAATGAAATCTGAATTTAATCGGGGAAGGGTTAAATTCTAAACTCATAAATAAAAATTGTAGATTGAAATTCGAATGGTTAATATTATTTTCTCTATCAAGTTATATTTATGAATGTTATAAAAAAAAAAAAAATGAATTAAATTATTTATAAAATATTTATATAGTAATAATAAACATATCTTAATTAAATTTGGAATAAGAAAGTATTGAGAAACAATTTTTAATTAAAAGTTTCTTTTTAAAAAATATATATAAAAATAATAATTAAAAAAAAAGAAAAAAATTAATATAAAACGCATGGGGAGGGGTCTTACCCTTCCCGCCCCCCCCACAAGCGATTTGAATCACCGACGGTGACCTATGTCAGCAGGGGACCGCACGGCTTTTAAAGCCTGCGGTACCCTGTGATAGGGCCACACGGCTTTTAAAGCCTATGGTACCCTATGACAGGGCCGCATGGCTTATAACACCTGCGGTACCCTGTGACAGGGCCGCACGACTCTTTATTTGAGGAGCATCAGTTATGTCTTTTAACAATGTTTAATAATATAAATTTGTTAATATATATTAATTATAAAAGTTTTTTTAATAAATTTTTAATTTATAAAAAGAAAATTGTTAATAATTTTAGAATAATAAATGTTTTTATAGTTAAATAAAATGTTAATTTATTTAATTAACTATAGTTAAAGTAATATCTGAAAATAGTAAAAGAGTTATTATTAAATGAAGATTAAATAATTGGGTTAAACTATAAGGGTAATAGTGAGAAACCTTTACATTAAAAACGTTCATTGAAACTCAAACTGAGAATTTCAACTTAAACCTTAGTGTGTATTATGGAAACAAACTTGAACTATGAACTGAATTATACTATTTTGATTTCTTTATGCTTCTATGATTTGGGGTTTGGGATTGTCTTAGTGTGGACCGGTTTAGGATGTTACCAGAGGCTTGGGCGTTATGCGATTGTGACATTATGATTATTTGTTCTCGATCTTTCTTAACCCAACCATGGTTATGTGATGGAGTGCTCTATGATGGATGTTTTACTATTTTTTATTGCTTTCTAGTTTCTTGGTGAGAAGCTGATGGTGTATGTATTTGAGTTACCTGACTTAACCATTTTTGGAGTCTTTGATTAGTTTTGTGTTCTATTATTGGGATTCTTTCTAGTTGCTCGTTGGAGAACCTTTGGATATTGTGATTTATCATGGATGCCTTCAGTTGCTGATAGAGAACTGTTGAGTTCATCATGATTATTATTTGATGCTTATCAGTTGCTCATGGAGAACTGATGTGATTATTGTGGATTATATTTATGATGCTTTCAGTCGCTTGTATAGGACTGAGGTGATTTTTATTTTGTGTTTTCATGAGCCTAGGGTAGGTTATCTATGTGTAGTGTCGAGAAGTGGCTTGCAATGAGCGACAGGAGACTCGAAGTGGCTCTGGGCATGACTCATTGTAAGTTGTTTGTTTTATTAAGTGAAAACATCTCACCTAAATACTGACTTAAATGAACCTAATAAGATAACTGTAAGTTCTCTCCCATGCCTTGAGTGCTAGTACAGGCTAGGATGGGGTAGAGAGAATGCTTGGTTACGACCTTGCATTCCGTAGTATGCCTTGTCAGTATGAAATGTCCCTTTTCTGATTTTTCATAATATTTTCAACCTCTAATCAGATCTTTAAAATCAAATAGCTAATATCCCAAAGATCCACCAAATTCCTCAAGAAACCCCAAATCGGGTATGTTGAAAATAGTGCTAAAAGCTTCACAACTTCACAAATTATTAATGAATCTGAAAATGGAAATTTTTACAGAACTTTCAGCAGCATAACAGCCTACAAATTGACATTTCCAGATCCGTATAGCCTTTACACAACAGCTCAAAAATGTAGGACCAAAACTATGCTCATCGGGCTCCCGAAATAGCACAAAATATGCCCGAAAACACCACAAGAACACTAATAATCTATCTCAGAAGTTTAATCACGTCCCAATATATATATTCATCTCTATTTTAACAGCTTAAAGTCTAAAATACAGCAGCAACCAAAACTGATATGAAATACTCAACCGGAAACACCAAACTCTTACAAAAAATACACCCAGAAACTCACAAATCTGCACTGTTCAGCACAAAGGCAAACTCTGTATGAGCATGCACATGGAATGGCTTCAAACTCCCATCCTTAGCCTTCCTAGAAACCTGCAAACTCCCGTTCTTGGGTCTCCCTAGAAACCTGCAAACTCCCGTTCTTGGGTCTCCTTCTCCCAGGTTTGGCAGCCTCTGAAGAATAACAAAGAATGAGCGAAAATCAAGTCTGGAATCCCCCCAAAATGCCTCCAAACCTCTTTAAAAAGGGCATAACTGTAACTCACATCCAAGAGAGGTTAATGAAACATATTTTAATAATAATTATCATTTATTAGTCCAACGGTTTCCAAAGATTAACTCCCTTTTTCCGAAACTTCACTTTCTTGGGCCTGCCTGCCTTAGCAAAGATTTTTTTTTTTTTTTTTTTAATTATTTGAAAAGGGGACATGACAAGTCCTCCCCTCCCAATCATTGCTTGTCCTCAAGCAATGGCTGAACAATAAACCAATCAATCCACCTGGATCCCAAATGTAGTCATGAACTATACTACTACCAATTAACATAGGCTCCTGCAATATCCTTTGCAATATGACCAAGAGGAATCCATAATCAAATTGACAATTATAGCTCAACCAAACTCCGAAATCACCACTACCACAAACAAAAACCCATGAGGCACAAACTCTTAGAACATCAGAACCCAAGTAAAGTGGACAAATCAAACTACCAACACAGTAAATACCATCAACGCATCCCACTGGCCTATATGGAATGTACAATCCAACTCTGAAACAATGGTGAACCCTCTTGAATGAAACTGTACCAAGTATGGAGAATCCACACACTGTACAACTCCTGCAGTCAACACAACTCTGCAAATCATCGGCCACTATCTCATAACCATAACTCCCATACACTGCTGATGGTGAAAAGACATTACAAGATAAAGAGTAAGAAATGGAATCCAAACCAAATTTGTCTACCATCAACTCCTCAGCACAAGGATCAAATGCTAACTGATGTACATACCCTGCAATATAATGTTGATAAAAAAAACCAACCTCAGTCAACAGCTCACCATGAAGAAGTGATACAACCCACTGTGACTGATCACTAGCTAAGTCAAGAGATCTCATAGCCAAAGGAGTAGAATCAATAACAACACCTGCTGAAGCATCACTCTGAAACTCCTGCTCTAAGTCATGTATTATCAAGCTGTCAACTGTAGAACCTATCACCATGTCATGCCCATCACAACTCTCATCTTGAGGCATCAAATTGTCCCATAACTGATGATAAGCACTAGGAACCAAAGTACATCTCTGTATCATCATCTCATCAACATGGTCATCAAAGGTAGATAGATGAGCATACCTCACAGTGTAATGCCGATAGAATGCACCAATCTCAGTCAGTGGCTCAGACTGCAATCCAGATGTAACTAACTGCAATCGATCATTAACCAAATTGGAACTGACTACTACCTCTGAAGACATTGCGAAGGGAGTAGTATTACTAGTAGGAACCATGCCAACTATCAGCTCACCAATGTCACACATGGTCTTTGATACAACATCTCTAGTCTTCGTGCCATTAGTACTAGAGGTCACCACCATGTCAGGCATACAACAATCTGCTACAACACCCAACTCAATTGAACCTAACTCTAGTGGGAATGAACCTGATATTCCAATGTTAGTATCAAGAATGGATGCATCCCCATCTCCACTGTCTCTGACAATCTCGGCCATGGACATCCTCGGATCACCAAACACCACTGCTTGTGACTGTATAGAATCAGGTGAAGACTGTAGTCACTCTAACTCCATGGTCACCTTGGCCAAATGAAACTGTGACTCCTTGAAAGCCAACTGTGTACTCTCAAGAATCTCAGAAGTCACCACAAGCTGCTCAGTAATCTCACTCACCTCATCTTCCTTGGCCAACAATGCATCATATGCTGTACTGCCCCACTTCATAATATAATCTCTGTCGGCTACCAACTGCATATAATCCTGTCTCAGAATCTGGATAGCCTCCCATAAAGAGTGGAACTCTATCAAGGAAAGATAACTGCCTCCCTGCTCATCACTAGTAGGAGAACCCCATCCATAAACTGCTAACAACTGACGAGCAGCATCGAAATGCTGGCAAGTGATAGCAATGTCTTGGTCACTAACTCTCAACTGATTAGACACATGATGGCACTGGCTTGACTGTCTCCTACAAACCTCCTCTGATGCACTGTCTAAAGGAGTATCCTCAAAGTTACTAGTCTCTAGAGTATTACCATCCATATCCTGTGAATCAAATCTAAAACTCCTATCAACATACAGAGTATCAAAAACACTGGCATTGCTGTCCAACTCCTCTATACCCAAGGAAACTAAGTCTTCAAAATTGCCCATTGCATCCTTCTGGATGTCATCAATGCCAATATGATCCTGGGACTCATCTATACACACTGCCAAATATGAAATATCATCAACACATTCCAGCAAGTATGGCCGACTGGATATATGAACAAGGCCCAACATTGGTGTATAAAAACTAATACCAACATCAGACAAGATACTGGCACAAGAAAAGACAACACCATGTAATCTGCTAATCAAATCCATGATAGCACCCAAACAAACACTGCTACCAAAAAGTGTTAAAGATCTCCAGTCAACTGAATCCCAAATGCCAATATAACAATCTTGAGTCCATATCCGTAAACTAGAATCAACTAGTAACTCAAGCAAACTCCTCACCTGAGTAATATGACCAATACCAACTAACTCCACATACCTGTCATGATGAGATAATGAAGTCACACTACTATCTTTGTTCACCTTCAACTGGCTGGACAAATCATGTGAAGTACTACCAGCCTCAACCTCATGTGATGAAGCATCTAACTGTGTCTGGTACTCTTTCTCAGCAAAGTCATGAATGCTCAATGTCTGCTCATCTCTACCAGGTATCTCACCATCCTGCACAACAACATCCTCATAATCATCATCTGAACCCACTACACTGTAGTCACTGCCTGTTGTAACTATACCATCCTGAATACCTGTGGCATCACCCTTTGACGACCTGTAAACAATTGTCTTAATTTGAGTATCAAGTTGACCGTTACTATCAATCTGTGTAATATCCTTTCCCACCACCTCTTGTGGCAGAGTAGAATCTGAGACCTCTACCTGGCTATCAGCTAGTTTCTCAAACTCCTCATGCAAGTTCTTGGGAATTGTGTCATCTGTCTTGTGAGAAAATCTGCCAAATAGAAATCCAGTCAACTTATCCACCTTAGCTGGGTCAGATAACATGTCATTTATACGGTGGTGCTCAACCAACTGTTTAGACATGTCATGGCTTATTTTCATAAGTTTATCTCGAATGTCTAAATAACCATCCTTTCTATTATTTTGACTCTGGCTATCAATTGTCCAAGATTGTTCCCTTTGAGACTCTGTACTATACCTGTCCATTCTGGATAAAGTAGAGTGTAACCCCAATAGGATATAACTTCTTCAAACATCAAGAACTAACATGCAAATGATTAGAAGTAGCATGCAACCATATATTTGGACATGCAACTGATTAGAAGCAACATGCAACCACCAAATTATGACATGCAAGATCTGGGTAGTTGTCAAAACTGAAATGCAAACTTCTACAACCACCAAATTCACCAAGAACTAACATGCAAATGATTATAAGTAGCATGAAACTATAGATTTGGACATGCAACTGATTATAAGCATGCAACCACCAAATTATGACATGCAAGATCTGGGTAGTTCTCAAAACTGAAATGCAAGATCTGGGTAGTTGTCAAAACTGACCTGCAACTTCTACAAACCCTCAGGCTGGCAAGATCATGGCTCTGATACCACTGAAATGTCCCTTTTCTGATTTTTCATAATATTTTCAACCTCTAATCAGATCTTTAAAATCAAACAGCTAATATCCCAAAGATCCACCAAATTCCTCAAGAAACCCCAAATCGGGTATGTTGAAAATAGTGCTAAAAGCTTCACAACTTCACAAATTATTAATGAATCTGAAAATGGAAATTTTTACAGAACTTTCAGCAGCATAACAGCCTACAAATTGACATTTCTAGATCCGTATAGCCTTTACACAACAGCTCAAAAATGTAGGACCAAAACTATGCTCATCGGGCTCCCAAAATAGCACAAAATATGCCCGAAAACACCACAAGAACACTAATAATCTATCTTAGAAGTTTAATCACATCCCAATATATATATTCATCTCTATTTTAACAGCTTAAAGTCTAAAATACAGCAGCAACCAAAACTGATATGAAATACTCAACCGGAAACACCAAACTCTTACAAAAAATACACCCGGAAACTCACAAATCTGCACTGTTCAGCACAAAGGCAAACTCTGTATGAGCATGCACATGGAATGGCTTCAAACTCCCGTCCTTAGCCTTCCTGGAAACCTGCAAACTCCCGTTCTTGGGTCTCCCTGGAAACCTGTAAACTCCCGTTCTTGGGTCTCCTTCTCCCAGGTTTGGCAGCCTCTGAAGAATAACAAAGAATGAGCGAAAATCAAGTCTGGAATCCCCCCAAAATGCCTCCAAACCTCTTTAAAAAGGGCATAACTGTAACTCACGTCCAAGAGAGGTTAATGAAACATATTTTAATAATAATTATCATTTATTAGTCCAACGGTTTCCAAAGATTAACTCCCTTTTTCCGAAACTTCACTTTCTTGGGCCTGCCTGCCTTAGCAAAGATTTTTTTTTTTTTTTTTTTAATTATTTGAAAAGGGGACATGACACAGTACGAGAGGATACTAGTGGCCGCAGGATCACAGGGGACCTGGAATTCTTAAGGGATTGCTCGGGTAACTTCCAACGTGATTTTTGTGATGACACTTTCTTGCTTGCATAGTAGGTTTCCTACGTGTCTTTGTGTGCCTCTAGGTCTAGATGTCTATCTATGTTGGAACCTTTGAGTTAGTGTACTTTTAGGATTTCCTAGACTTAGAGAGTACTTGTGTTTTGTGTTTGATACCTTGTTTGGGACTTGAGACTATCTCCTCAGCATGGTGGGAGTGGATGATTTAGGTTCCACGTGGTCGGGTGGTAGTGCTTTTCACTCTTACCATTGAGATCTGTCCATAGTCGCCATGGCTGGAGCTTTCTTGTTTGGCTTTTATCTTCATTCTGTTCATGGATGTTTTATCATTTTGGATGTATTGATGTATCATGTATGGTGGATGATCTCATTTATTTTACTATACTTTGTATCATGGATTTGAGGATGACGTATCTTTATCTTTACATATGTATATTCTTTTAAGCCTTTCATACCCTGTGACATGTACAGTGGATGATTGAGCATTCCAAATTAATTTACCAAGAGGCATTCAGAACAAATGTATATTATGGATATTGGAGTTTCTGATTATTCTTTCATATGTATGTGGTAGTTGTTAGACTTAGAATTAATTAAATTTAAATGTGACTCAACGTCTTGGGATCCTTAAGGTGTAACTTGTGATGCATGTTTGTTGATGATTACATGTTATTGCTTCTGCTACTATGTGTTTGATGTGTATGTTATGCTTTCTTACTTTTAAAAAAAAATATTTAGCAAACTTAGTGAAACTTTAGGTTAATTTTTTTGGATCCCTTGGTAGGGCATTACATCTGGTATCAGAGCCCGAGTTTCTACATTGGGAGCTCTGGGTTTATTGGAACGCCACTAGTGTTAACTAGTTGAACAAGAATGCAAACTTTAAACTATTATGTGTATCTCTTTCAAACTGAAACTTGAAACTAGTTGAACTAAAACATGATGTAAACTATTAGTTTCATATTTTTCATACTTCGACACTTAGACTTCAAAACTGAAATTATACTTAAACTGAAATTATAGGCAAACTGAAAATTGAAACTATCTTGTTTGCAAAACATGTGTCTTTTATCTATGTTTTTCAATAGTATTTTTATGGTTATTATAGCATCTTGTGTCTTGGATATTATTGTAGGATGGTATCTCGGATGAGGTCTTCCATTAGAGGTCGTGGTAGAGGGCATTGACGAGGTAGAGCTATCAGTGTCCATGAGTCTATCCACGAGAGCCCCATTCAGGAAGAGAATAGGGAAGAGCATGTCAATGAGCATCAAGAAGAGAGCCATAGAGAGGAGCATGCTGACTCGGAGGAGGTTGACATGAGGCAAATGATGTAAACCATCATTGAACGCCTACCTCCTATTCATGATCAGGATAGAGCACATCGGGCAGGACATGAGCATAGACCTAGGTCTAGGAGCCCTCTGAGGGATCAACATAGATCCATTGTATCTTCACAGATGAAGGACCTTCAGAGGTCCAAGGTCAAGCCCTTTAACGGGAAAGGTTTTAGATATGTAGCTGAGAAGTGGCTTATTGCCCTTGACAGGATTTTTTCTATGCAGGACTTTGACAACAATGTCAAAGCAATGTTTGCTATCACCAACCTAGAATTCTTTGGGGCCACCTGGTGGACTATTGAGGAAAAGAAGTTGGGCATTAACATGGGTAGTGTCACTTGGGAGATTTTCTTGGAGAGATTTCATGAGCAATTCCTACCAGAGGAATGGAAGCAACATAGAGCAGATGAGTTCCATAACCTGAGATAGTACACTATGACCGTTGTAGAGTATGAGCGCAAGTTCTATGAGATCATGCCCTTTTCAAGATTCAGTGACAACCCAACGCAGTTGGCACAACATTTAATTGGAGGTTTGAACAACTGTTTAATTGGGGGTGTGAAGGTGTTTGAACCTAAAACCCTCAAGGATGTTGTACATCGAGCCGTCCTTGTAGAGCAGAGTGTGAACTTAGGAAATGGGGGTTTTGTAGGAGCACCTTCAGCATCAGGATCGAAGGGTGGTCAGGAAGCAGGTGGCAATAGGAAACCTCCTTCTAGGGGTAATTAGCGATAGGAAGGAACTTATCCTCCCACATAGAGTGGTGGTGGTGGTTCCAATGCTAGGAACTATCACAAGACTCATCACAACAAGCCCAACCAGTATGATCGGCCATCTCAGAGTGTTTAGTCTTATCCTAGTGGGGGTAGTTTTCAGTAGTCTAGTACACCTAGAGTTCAGAGGAGCTTCGATGGAGAGTGTTTCACATGTGGACAACGTGGACACAAATCATCTCATTGCACTCAAAGGGAACCACAGTTCTCAGGCCAGGGACCCGCAGCTTCAGAACCTACAGTTGGTGACATGGGTAGAGCCCAAAGAGTGTACTCAATGGAGTCTTATCCTCCTACAGGGGGAAAGGGTCCAATGGGACCCGCACAGTGAGTCCTTAGCTTTTCTGTTCTTGTAGGCTTCCAGGAGTAAGCCTAAGTCTAGGGGGAGTGGATGTAGTGCCTGCCCCTAAGTCGCATTTCTGTCATCCTTGCCAAACTCTTTTAGGCCAATGTTATGTTTGATGATTAGTATTATTATTTTAGAGATTATCAGATGTTGTTTTATGCTC
The DNA here is from genome assembly GCA_028749045.1 of Cupressus sempervirens. Taxonomy (NCBI): domain Eukaryota; kingdom Viridiplantae; phylum Streptophyta; class Pinopsida; order Cupressales; family Cupressaceae; genus Cupressus; species Cupressus sempervirens. The sequence goes on along the minus strand of CM053784.1, from coordinate 608,331,152 downwards.
AGTTTATTATATGATGAGATTACTTGGTACTCTATATTTCATGCATGTATGATGATTATTCAATGTTTTCAGTTATCGATGATGATTAGTTAGATGCTTTATTATCACATGTGCTTTCTTATGGATACTTACCCCATACTGCATGTGTATGGTGTGCGTGTTTGTTTTCTTTATGTATGGTGTTTCTGATGTGGTTAGGGAAGGGAGTCGTAGTCACCTGCTAGTCGGGATCTACACGATGCACCACTTCCTGCCATTGTCTGTTTAGCTTAGAATATTGTGTTTGTACATGCGTGAATTTTACGCAGGTTGCAGGTACTGGGTATCAACTTCCCTGAATTGCCAAGATGAGCGTACCCTATCGCATTATCTCAATGGTAAGAGAGGGGAGATAAAATCTTAAGTCCAAATCCTAAACCCTTTAGCCATTTGTCCTAACTGATAATTAGGACAAGTATCCGAGTTGAGTACCCTCCGAATGCGTCAGATGATGTTAATTAATGATTATAACCCTTTGTTTTATTTAGTATGTGTCTTTCTATGATGGGTTTTCGTATGTTGCTTTATGAGTCCTTGGTGTATTTTCTATTAATTAAGTCTAATTAAAAAGGTTAATTAATGATTTAATTTAATAGAAAATTATTATGATATTTTAATATTTAATTAATTAAATAAAAAGAATTAAATTTGGAGATAAAAGTTTAAAGATAAATTTAGAACGTGATAATATTTATTCAATTTAATAATAATATATATTTAGAGTTCATTTTTAAATAAATGCTAAATATTATTGTTATTTAAGTTAATTAAATATTCTATCAATTAAGTTTCTAAAATAAATTAAAAAGTGAAAATATATTAATTATTAAAAGTTGTAAGATTGCATGATGCAAGCATGAGTTGAAAATAAAAAAAGAAATTAATTAAAAAGATAAAATAAGAGAAAATTATAATGCTATTTTGATTTCATAAAGTGCGCATGGGTTTAAAAGTAATAAATATTAAAATAGAAGTCAAGTGAAATAGTAAATAAATTTATTTAATAATTCAACTTAATGTGCATGAAAAGATGAATGCAAAATAAAATAAAAGATAATAAAGGTTAATTTGGAGTTAACTCAGTTGTGCAAAGAGTCTTCTCGGGTGAACGCACAATTAGTGCCCCGATTTGAGGAGAAAACTTCTTATCACAACTTTGGGAGTTCATTTTTGGGGAGGGACACGAATTTGGACAAGAATTTTTGGGAAACAACTTTTGGAAGCAAATTTCAGAAGGTTAATTTCAAAGAAACATTCTCAAAAGAAGGTTATTGAAGAGGAGCGAATTCTCTTACAGTTCCTAGGGATTGCATAATAGCATCAGGATTAGGTAGGGTCTTGTGTTTTGATCATCGATTAAATACGCAATTATCCTTTCCTGTCTTCTTCGTGCTTGTGGATTGTATATCCAAATTCTCTGTGATGAAAACTTAAATATTTCAATATTGTAAATTATTAAATGCTTTTTAATATATTCGGCATACGTAAAAATTAGAAGAGTGATTAGGAATTCTTATTTGATCGATTAATGAAATCTAAATTTAATTGGGGAAGGGTTAAATTCTAAACTCATAAATGAAAATTGTAGATTGAAATTCGAATGGTTAATATTATTTTCTCTATCAAGTTATATTTATGAATGTTATAAAAAAAAAAAATGAATTAAATTATTTATAAAATATTTATATAGTAATAATAAACATATCTTAATTAAATTTGGAATAAGAAAGTATTGAGAAACGATTTTAAATTAAAAGTTTCTTTTTAAAAAATATATATATAAATAATAATAAATTTTTTTTTTAAAATTTAATATAAAACGCATGGGGAGGGGTCTTACCCTTACCCCCCCCAAGCGATTTGAATTGCTGGTGGCGACTTGCGTCAGCAGGGGACCGCACGGCTTTAAAAGCCTGCGGTACCCTGTGACAGGGCCACACAGCTTTTAAAGCCTGTGGTACCCTGTGACAGGGCCGCACGGCTTTTAATGCCTGCGGTACCCTGTGATAGGGCCGCACGACTCTTTATTTGAGGGGCATCAATTATGTCTTTTAACAATGTTTAATAATATAAATTTGTTAATAGATATTAATAATAATAATAAATTTAATTTATAAAAAAAATTGTTAATAATTTTAGAATAATAAATGTGTTTATAGTTAAATAAAATGTTAATTTATTTAATTAACTATGGTTAAAGTAATATTTGAAAATAGTAAAAGAGTTATTATTAAATGAAGATTAAATAATTGGGTTAAATTATAAGGGTAATAGTGAGAAACCTTTACATTAAAAATGTTCATTGAAACTCAAACCGAGAATTTCAACTTAAACCTTAGTGTGTATTATAGAAACAAACTCAAACTATGAACTGAATTATACTATTTTGATTTCTTTATGCTTCTATGATTTGGGGTTTGGGATTGTCTTAGTGTGGACTAGTTTAGGACGTTACCAGAGGCTTGGGCGTTATGCTATTGTGACATTATCATTATTTGTTCTCGATCTTTCTTAACCCAACCATGGTAATGTGATGGAGTGCTCTATGATGGATGTTTTACTGTTTGTTATTGCTTTCCAGTTTCCTGGTGAGAAGTTGATGGTGTATGTATTTGAGTTACCTGACTTAACCATTTTTGGAGTCTTCGATCAGTTTTGTGTTCTATTATTGGGATTCTTTCTGGTTGCTCATTGGAGAACCTTTGGATATTGTGATTTATCATGGATGCCTTCAGTTGCTGATAGAGAACTATTGAGTTCATCATGATTATTATTTGATGCTTATTAGTTGCTCATGGAGAACTGATGTGATTATTGTGGATTATATTTATGATGCTTTCAGTCGCTTGTATAGGACTGAGGTGATTTTTATTTGGTTTTGTCATGAGCCTAGGGTAGGTTACCTATGTGTAGTATCAGGAAGTGGCTTACAATGAGGGATGAGAGACCCGAAGTGGCTCTGGGCATGACTCATTGTAAGTTGTTTTTTTTAATAAGTGAAAACATCTCACCTAAATACTGACTTAAATGAACCTAATAAGATAACTGTAAGTTCTCTCCCATGCCTTGAGTGCTAGTACAGGCTAGGATGGGGTAGAGAGAATGCTTGGTTACGGCCTTGCATTTCATAGTATGCCTCGTCAGTACGAGAGGATAGTAGTGGTCGCAGGATCATAGGGGACCCGGGATTCCTAAGGGATTTCTCAAGTAACTTTCAACCATATTTTTGCGATGACACTTTCCCGCTTGCATAGTAGGTTTCCTACGTGTCTTTGTGTGCCTCTGGGTCTAGATGTCTATCTATGTTGGAACCTTTGAGTTAGTGTACTATTAAGATTTCCCAGACTTAGAGAGTACTTGTGTTTTGTGTTTGATACCTTGTTTGGGACTTGAGACTATCTCCTCAGTGTGGTGGGAGTGGACCATTTAGGTTCCACATGGTCGGGTGGTAGTGCTTTTCACTCTTACCATTGAGATCCGTCTGTAGTCGCCGTGGCTGGAGCTTTCTTGTTTGGCTTTTACCTTCATTCTATTCATGGATGTTTTATCATTTTGGATGTATTGATGTATCATGTATGGTGGATGATCTCATTTATTTTACTGTACTTTGTATCATGGATTTGAGGATGATGTATCTTTATCTTTACATATGTATCATCTTTTAAGCCTTTCATACCCTATGAAATGTACAGTGGATGATTAAGCATTCTGAATTAATTTACCAAGAGGCATTCAGAACAAATGTATATTATGGATATTGGAGTTTTTGATTATTCTTTCATATGTATGTGGTAGTTGTTAGACTTAGAATTAATTAAATTTAAATGTGACTCTATGTCTTGGGATCCTTAAGGTGTAACTTGTGATGTATGTTTGTTGATGATTACATGTTATTGCTTCTGCTACTATGTGTTTGATGTGTATGTTATGCTTTCTTACTTTAAAAAAAAAATGTTTAGCAAACTTAGTGAAACTTTAGGTTAATTCTTTTGGATCCCTTGGCGGGGCGTTACATCCAATTCATTCATTTTCTGAATGAAGGCTAAACATTAGTTTCTATACCAAAAATAGAGTACAGTTACTACTTAAAAGATAAATCCTTTCATTCATTCAATTCCAAGCCTTTCTTCAAATAGCAGCTTCCAAAATATTTATGAAGTTTAAAACCTCTCATTTCCTGTAAGCATACTAAACATCAATTTCCAACAACAAGACTTAAACATCAATTTCAAAACTTAAAAAAAGAGAGCATGGTTGTTGCTTAACCATTAAAGTTATTTGAATCATTCATTTTTCGAAAGAAAATTGAACATTAGTTTCCTAGACAAAAACAGATAAGCCCTTTCATTCATTAATTCAATTCAAGCCTTTCTTCAAATAGCATCTTTTCAAATAGAAACTTTTGGAATATTTTGGAGGTTAGAAAACCTTTCTACCTACTTAAACGAAGGTCTGAAACTCCAAAGGTGGATCCATGTTTCATCATGTGCAATACCAATGGCAGGTTCATCATCTGCAAAACTAGCTACATGTTTATTGTCAGCTACCAAAATATTCAAGGCCACATCCATATGCTCATTCAACCGGTAGAGGGGCTCAATGTTGTGGCCACTCCTGGCATTCCAAACCTGCACCTTCCCATCAATGCAAAGAAATGCCTGTTGAGTATTTAAAGCACCTAGAAGGAGCTCATCACCATCATCTGGTACTATGGCAAAAGAAATTGGCCAGCTATCTCCATCTTCAACATCAGTAACATCTCAAATTATAGTGCTGCCAAACTGTGACGTAGTCAAGAACCCATCATTACTACTTGCCTCTAGGCATTTCTCTTGCCTAAACCAAACTCCATAATGCCCTCGACTGAATACTACAAGAATTCCATTTCTATTAACATGCATGTGATTAATGCGCCTCACCTATTGCGTCAACAAATGCCACCCTCGCATTCTCTTTGGATTTCTTATTGTGAGAAATATAGATTAAAATCAACTCACAACATAACTCTAAACCTAAAATGAATTTTATCTGGCACTTAAAAGTTGCTCGGCACATGAAGGTGTCGAGTGCCAGTTTTACTCGGCACTTGATGGTGCCGAGTGGCAGGTTGCTCGGCACTTAAGAAAAGTGCTCGGCACAGGAAGGTGTCGAGTGCCAAAAATTACTCGGCACTTGCTCGACACATGAAGGTGCCGAGTGATAGGCAACAGGTGCTGAGTGAACTTGGCACAAAGAGGAGAGCTCAATAAGAGAAGGTGTCGAGTGAGCTCGGCTTGCACTGTGGAGAAACAGGGACCAAGCCGAGTGACCAGGATATCACGTGAAACATTTCACAATTAAAACCAGAGACTCGGAACTAAAAAAAATTCAACAAAGATCTTCTCAAATGCAATGTAGAGAGGAAGAAAAATAGATTCGAGTATGCCTGCTTGCTTAGTATTTAACTTTGATTTAAAACAATACAAGATCTGGGAGCATTCGGCTTCAACTAGAAAACCCTAAATTTACCGTAAAACTTCAAACGACTTCAATAATTCAAACTTTAAACTTGCAGCTCTAATAGCTGCATACAAAAACACCTGGAGCAATCATTTCTTCATAGGTCAAATCCAATGAAAAATAAACTTATAGAATGATCAGAGAGAAGACGTGCAATTGCAGGCACGAAATAAACAAACTTCTTTCTTTGCACTTTAATGACTGGATCTGCTGATCTTCTTCAACTGCTCTTCTCTACAACTTCTAATCTATTTTTGTCTCTCTAGTCGAATGAATACAGAACATTCCCTTTTGTCTTCTGACCAAAAAAGTTTTCCCTCTCATTTTCAAACTCACCTACCCGTATTAATTTTTTCTATCTATTCTGTAATCTGTCAGAGGTGGTAGGTGGGCGTTTGGCTCTAGGGGCAAACGTCCAAGAGCATTAAATATTCCAACACTCCCCCTTTGTCCCAAGACAAAAAAACAAGGATCACATCTGATCCACATCAATTACACCAAGACTCTCTCTTAGGTGTACAAAAGTTTCAATGCCTAATGGCTTAGTAAAGATGTCTGCTAGCTGCTGCTCAGACCTGCAAAAAATCATCTTGATATCCCCATTCTCCACCAACTCTCTGATGAAGTGATATTTGATTTCTATATGCTTGCTTCTCCCATGGAAGACTGGATTCTTGGACAATGCAATTGATGAGATGTCATAATAAATTGTGGTTCCATCCTCTTGCCTTTCATTCAAATCTGTCAAGATCCTCCTTAGCCAAATTGCTTGACATGCTGCTGCATTTGCTGCAATGTATTCAGCCTCTGCTGTAGATTGAGCAACAATAGGTTGCTTCTTGGATGCCCATGAAATTGCACCCAATCCAATATGAAACATGTATCCAGAAGTGCTCTTCCTATCATCTAAACTTCCAGCCCAATCACTATCAGTATAACCTACCAACTTGAATTCATTTGATGCAGTATACAAAATCCCAAATCCCTTGGTACCTTTCACATACCTTAGGACCCTTTTTCCCACTTGGCAATGAGAATCCTTTGGTGTTTTCATAAATCTGGAAACCAGACTTACTACATGCATTAGGTCTGGCTGAGTTCCAGTCAAATACATTAGACTTCCAACCATACTCTTGTATAGTGTTGGATCCACTCTCTTGCTAGAGTCTTCCTTGCTCAACTTCAGACCTACTACTATTGGTGTGGGGGTTGCCTTACTGTTATGCATATTAAATCTCTCCAAGATCTGCCTTGCATACTTTTCTTGAGAGATGAAGATGCCATCATGCATTTGTTTTACTTCTATGCCTAGAAAGTATTTTAAGAGACCTAGGTCTGTCATTTCAAATTCACTTTTCATGGCCTCTTTGAACTCACCAATTTGAGTCTTATCATTACTAGTAAAAATTAAATCATCTACATACAAGACAACAATCAATACATTACCATTTGCTGCCTTAATGTAAAGAGTGGGCTCACCATTGCTTTTTCTAAAACCATTGCTCATCAAGTATGGGTCAATCCTACTGTACCATGCCCGTGGAGCTTGCTTGAGCCCATAAAGAGCTCTCTTCAACCTATATACTTTGTTCTCTTCACCTACAACTTGATAACCAGGTGGCTACTCCACATACACTTCTTCTTTCAATACACCATTTAGGAAGGCAGACTTCACATCCATTTGAAATACCTTCCACTTATGCTGAGCTGCAATTGCTAAGACAACACACACAGTTTCCATTCTTGCAACCAGGGCATAGGTCTCATCATAATCTCTTCCATACTACTGTTTGTAGCCCTTGACTACTAGCCTTGCCTTATGCCTATCAATCTTGCCTTCAGCATTGCATTTGGTCTTATAGACCCATTTCACTCCAATCACTTGCTTCTTGGGAGGCAATTCAGTTAGCTCCCATGTCTCATTCTTTTCTATAGCATCTATTTCCTCATCCATGGCCTTACACCATTTCTTCTCCTTAATAGCTTCTTCAAAATATATTGGATCACTATGAGAAAATAATGCAAAATTAACACTCTCATCATAATCTTCATACCTTTCATCTTGGTATATCTCCCTAAGACTCTTGGTCTTTCTTGGTAACAAGGAAGAGAGTGTGGGATTGGAATCTTCACTGCTGTTGCTTTGCCAACTAACTCGGTCTTCACTGGTACTCAGCACTGACACTCGATCATGCCTAGAGGAGCTCAGCAATGTCTGAATCTGCTTGCCTTTTCTTCTACTTGTTCCTTCTTCTTGCTGTTCATCAGCATCTTCTTCACTCATAATTGGCACTTTACTTGAAGTGCATGGTGACTCATCAATTTGTCCATACCAAGACTGATTTTCAAGAAATTCCACATCTCTTGAAAGCATCATCTTGTTGTTCAATGGGTCATACAATCTATATGCCTTTGATTCTTGGTTGTACCCTGTGAAAATGCATTTCACACCTTTTTCATCAAATTTTTGCCTTTTCTCTTTAGGCACATGTGCATATGCAACACATCCAAACACCCTTAGGTGTTCAACTGTCCATCTTATTCATGACCAAGCTTCCATTGGAATTCTGTCATGGACTGCCTTTGTAGGACACCTATTAATTAGGTAAACTGTTGTTGCCATAGCCTCTCCCCAAAATTTAGTTGGGAGACCTTTCTCTTTCACCATGCTCCTTGCCATTTCAACAATGGTCCTATTCTTTCTTTCAGCCACTCCATTTTGTTGTGGTTTATAGCTGGCTGTGAGCTCTTTCTTAATACCATGTTTTCTGCAAAAGTTTACAAAATAATTAGAGGTATACTCCCCTCCTCTATCTAATCTAAGAACCTTGATATAGTGTCCACATTCTCTTTCAGCCTGGGCTTTAAATTCTACAAATTTATCAAATGTTTCAAATTTATTTTTTAAGAAATACACCCATGTCCTATGACTGAAATCATCAATAAATGTCATAAAATAAGTACTCCCCCCAATGGAAGTAACTTGCATAGGACCGACTAGGTCAGTATGCACTAATTCTAATGGATATCTAGCCCTCCTAGAATTTTCAGAATTAAAGGGAAGCCTATGTTGCTTACCCAAAATACAAGCCTCACACTTGTCACAAGAATTTCCTACATGTGGCAAACCTTCTACCATTCTTTTATTTGACAATAAATTTAAACCAGCATAGCCAAGATGACCATACCTGAGGTGCCATAGCTGTGAGGGGTCTTCAATCACACTCCTTAGAGCTGATTGTGTGGGAGGTGCATCACTAACTTGAGATGAGAAACATGTCACAATCTTCAAGGGAAACATTCTATTTTTTGTCATTTGAACTGCTGCAAGTAGGTTCTTGCTCCCATCCTTTTCTTGAATGACACACATGTCATTCTCCATCAGCACTTTGTATCCATTTTGAATGAGCTGATCAATGCTCATCAAATTGTGCTTCATACCAGGGGCAAAATACACATTTTGCATTTCCCTTTTCTCACCTTTCTTGGTGCGGACCATAATAGATCCTTTTCCCACAACTGGTAGGGTTCCATTATTACCCATTTTAATCTCTGATTTGAAACTCTTGTCAATGAATGACAAAAAGAGGTTTCATTACCAATCATGTGGTTGCTACATCCACTATCGAGGTACCAAACCTCAAGGCTTCCTTCTTCACCAACATTACACATGATGAAGACAGCAGCATTGGGTCCACTTCTCATGTTCCCATCAACCACATTTGCTTGTCCTGACTGATCATTCTACTTCTTCCAACATTCATTTGCATAATGCCCATATTTATGACAGTAGTAGCATTCTACATTACTCTTATTTGAGTTGTAGTTTTTCTTACCTCCTTTTGAAGTATTTTGTGAGCTACTTGCTCCATCTGGTCTTCCTGAGTTTTCTGCTGTAGCATTTCTTTGTCCTCCATAACCTCGGCCTCTGCCTCTAGAGTTTCTGCCTGAGCCATTTCTTCCTCTCCCCCTTTCTCTTGGATTTGACTGAGCCTTGAAGGCTTGGTCTTGGGTAGAAGAAGATGTGGATCTATTGATCCTATACTCATGGGTTTGAAGAGAACCCATCAACTCATCCATTGTCAAAGTAGTGAGGTCTTTTGCCTCTTTTATGGTCATGACCAAATGGTCATATTTGTGAGGTAGACTCCTCAATATATTTTCCACTATCCTCTGCTCTTGATAGTCTTTTCTATTTGACTTCAATTGGTTAATCACATTCGAGGTCCTTGAACTGAAGTCTGTAACTGATTCATTTTCCTTCATTTGAAGGTTCTCAAACTCCCTCCTTATGTTTTGCAGCTTTACTGTGCAGACTTTATCAATCCCCTTGAAGTTCATCTCAAGGATAACCCATGCTTCCTTTGCATAATTTTTTGCTGCAATCTTTGGGAATACTGTCTCTGTCATTACTGCTTCAATCAAACTTAATGCCTTAGCATCCTTCCTCCTTGACTCTTTCAAATGAGTCTTCTATGCATTTGTGAGAGCAGCATACTGAGTTGGATCAATCACATCATTGAATCCATTAACTACAAACTCTCACAAATCATTTTCAACCATAATGGTCTTCATCTTCTTTGCAAATATATCATAATTATGTCCATTAAATGATGGTGGTTGCTGCCATATCTTTCCTGCATCTCCTGCCATGTCAAATATCTCAAGAAAAATAAATGCCCTAACTTACTGTGGATGTGGGGCCTCAACTAGGCTCTGATACCATGTGAGAAATATAGATTAAAATCAACTCACAACTTAACCCTAAACCTAAAATAAATTTTATCCGACACTTAAAAGTTGCTTGGCACATGAAGGTGCCAAGTGCCAGTTTTACTCGGCAGTTGATGGTGCCAAGTGGCAGGTTTCTTGACACTTAAGAAAAGTGCTCGGCACAGGAAGGTGTCGAGTGCTATAAATTACTTGACACTTTCTCGGCACATGAAGGTGCCGAGTGATAGGCAATAGGTGCCGAGTGAACTTGGCACAAAGAGGAGAGCTCAGCAAGGGAAGGTGCCGAGTGAGCTCGGCTTGCACTGTGGAGAAACAGGGACCAAGCTGAGCGACCAAGATATCACATGAAACTTTTCATGATTAAAACCAGAGACTCTAAACAAAAAATTATTCAACAAAGATCTTCTCAAATGCAATGTAGAGAGGAAGAACAATAGAATTAAGTATGCTTGCTTTCTTAGTATTTAACTTTGATTTAAAACAATACAAGATCTGGGAGCATTCGACTTCAACCAGAAAACCCTAAATTTAACCTAAAACTTCAAACGACTTCAATACTTCAAACTTTAAACTTGTAGCTCTAATGGCTGCATACAAAAATGCCTAGAGCAATCACTGCTTCATAGGTCGAATCCAATGAACAATAAACTTACAAAATGATCAGAGAGAAGACGTGCAACTGCAGGCATGAAATAAACAAACTTCTTTCTTTGCACTCTGACGATTGGATCTGTTGATCTTCTTCCACTGCTCTTCTCTGCAACTTCTGATCTATTTTTGTCTCTCTAGTTGAATGAATACAGAACATTCCCTTTTATCTTCTGACCAAAAAAATTTTCCCTCTCATTTTCAAACTCACCTACCCGTATTAATATTTTTTGTCTGTTTTGCAATCCGTCAGAGGTGGTAGGTAGGCGTTTGGCTCCAGGGACAAACAGCCAAGAGCATTAAATATTCCAACACTTATATCTATAACATTGATTAATAATTGTTGTCATAGCATCCCAAATATTATAGGCATGACAGAGGTTATACAAACCCACCCAGAATTTGTTTGAGCCGATAAATTCCATCAGGTCATCATTAGCCACATTAACCCTAGCCCTGTGTGTGTGTCAGACAAGCCCTTGCAAAACTCCTCCAACGAACACATGTCCCTTCTGTGATGCAAACACAACCTTATCGCCGTCTATTACAATTCCTATAATGCGATCGTCTACAATTATTGAACCTATAGGGAGCCTCAATACATCAAGGCATTCATTGCTGGTGAGGTTATATATGCATACAACCTTGTCTAAAAAACTAGCAGCCAAATATTCTGGTGATAGGGTCAAACATAGACAAGAGAAATCAGTGTGCTCTCTATCATCGGCTAAAGGGTTGGGATGGCGTTGATAAATCAAAGAATGTTTAGCTCGGTTGTTGATGGAGTTGGATGCCGTCAAGTATCTGTGGATGTATTCTTTGTGCCAAGTCTCTGATCTTCTTTGTGCTTCTTGTGGCATGTCCCAGACATGTCGTACAAGTTCCTCCCATAGTAATTCTAAATCTGAAACTCTCCCCCAAGTGGAGCACACCTGCAAAAGTAAACAATGTCTGGAGTCAGAATCGTGTATTTCAATCACTGTTCTTGGTTTAGATGCAATATTATTTGAATGTATTAATATTCAAGAAGAGTTACAACTTTTTATAATCCCTTTTAACAAAACCATACAACTTTAATTTATGTAAAGCATCCATTATTCATTAACCTGTTGTGTCCACTACAATCAAATATATTGTATTTCAACTTGTACGCATTTAAAATCAGATTCCTATTATGGTCTTTATGAAATAAATGAGAATTCTAGCAGTTAAGAAATTAAATTGGTAATAAGTATTTACAACAATGCTTGTGCTAATCGTGATATGTATTTACAACAATAATTGTGATATGTATTTACAACAAACATAGCAATCTAATTTGCTTATGCAGCGTCTATATTAGAATTATTTATAAATACAATTTGAAAACTAGATTTGAATATGTAAAGGTATGAAACCCAACAGTCAAATTTTTCCCTCCAAACCTCTTGGCTGTTCATATTCTGATTAATGTTTGTTTATAAAAGGATGTTACTACTGCATTGTAATAGTGTGGAGAGTTATGTCTCTCGATTAAAGATTAATGAGATTATTGCTCTATTTGAAGAGTAGATTATTGTTGAATCTCTATTTTCAATTTGATGTTTGTGTTTTAACAGAATAATCCATTGCAAACATTATATATTATGGAGCTCTTCCTCTTCCAGAAATATGCAGATTCCTCTAAGATGTGTGTATCTGTTGTGCATGTAAAGAGTAAACTACTACTTTAGATGTATTACAATATTCAAAGAAGAGCACCGGCGTGATGATACAGAGCAGCTTTTGAAACTTGGAAGGTAACTCTCTTTCTCTCACACATCCATACATCTTGACTCCACAACACTCAAGTATTCTTAACAAGGCATCTTTCTAAGCTATGACAACTAATTTGAAACTACAATTTGCTCAACTAATGAAGTGACTTGCTTCTTTTTGTTTTGCAGTGACTGGCCTAAATTAGGTCTACAAGCCCTGAAACAAGGCCTAAGTAGGTCACATTAACAAATGAAGTATCTTCCAAAGGTTTGGAAAACTCACAAATATAAACCAGTATCAGTTTGGACCAGGAAAAGCCAAATTCAAAGGTTTGATGCACAGATTCCACTATTCCATCAAATTCTAGCTTGCTACATTGAGATGTCAAGTTAGGGCTCGCTCAAAGACAAACAAACCCCCCACTCCCTGCCCTGCAACCATCAAAAATGGGAAAAGAACACTAAACAATTCCATTCCATCATGATTAAAAGAATTTCACCAGTGGAATGGTCTGAAATACATTATTATTTGACAAAAGGCACAAAACAAACATATGCTCATAGCTGTTGTCAAGAAAATTTAGAACAACATAATTAACAAAGGAAGATGCCAACAATGTAATGGAAATATGATTTTGCAATTGTTCATAAATAAAATAGAGTAAAACAATATTGCAAATCAGAGTCATTCATCCCTGAAATATTCAATTCTCTTGGACTAACTAGCACTCAATTCATCAAATTCGCAGGTCCTTATTGTTGGAAATTAACGTCAATGTCTATGGCTTGTCCTTGAGCCCCACACCCATCTACCCTGTTAGGTCACCACAGGCATTCATGGATGGTAGGAATTCATTTTGGTAGGTGAGAATTTGAAATTTGAATGTTGAGAGGGAAAGGAAGAATATGATAAAAGGAATGTTTTAACATTCATTCTATTAAGAGTAGATCAAGCAGATTAGATTAGAAGTTGCAAAGAAGAGCACTTCCTCCTCTGTTCATACTGTAAGTTCGTGGTTATTGGATTCGTCCTGTTGATGCAGTAATTGCTCCAGGCATTATTGTATGCAGCCATTAGAGCTGCAAGTTTAAAGTTGTAAAGTTATTAAAGTTGTTCCAGTTTTAGGGTAAATTTAAGATTTTCTGGTTGAAACTGAATGCTCCCAGATTTGTAATGTTTTTAATCTAAGTTGAATACAAGAAATCAGGCATACTTGAATCCATTCTTCTTCCTCTTCTATTCATTGCATTTGAATAATTTATTTGAAAGGTTAAAGCTATGGCTCTTTGGTTTTAATGGTGAAAGCATTCACGTTAAAATTGCATTAAGTTTTTTTTTTTTTTTTTCTTTTTGTTGGAGCTGAGCTTACTCGGCATCTATTGTTGTTGAGAAAATTGGCACTCGACACCATCAAGTGCCGAGCAATCTATCACTCGGCACCATCAAGTGCCGAGTAAAACTGGCACTCAGCACCTTCACATGCCGAGCAATTTTAGGGTGCCAAGTGAAATATTTCAAAGGTTTAAATTTAAATTTTAATATTTCTCACATAGTATCAGAGCCTTGAGGCCCCACATCCACAGTGAGTTAGGTCATTTTTTTTTCTTGAGATATTTGACATGGTAGGAGATGCAGGAAAGATATGGCAGTAACTACCATTATTCAATGGACAGAATTATGATATATTTGCAAAGAAAATGAAGACCATAATGGTTGGAAATGATTTGTGGGAGTTTGTGGTTAATGGATTCAATGATGTGACTAATCCAACTCAGTATGCTGCCCTCACAAATGCACAGAAGACTCATTTGAAAGTGTTAAGGAGGAAGGATGCTAAGGCATTGAGTTTGATTGAGGCAGCAATGATAGAGACAGTTTTCCCAAAGATTGCAGCAGCAAATTATGCAAAAGAAGCATGAGATATCCTTAAGACGAACTTCAAGGGGACTGATAAAGTTTAAACTATAAAGCTACAAAATATAAGAAGGGAGTTTGAGAACCTTCAGATGAAGGAAAATGAATCAATTGCAGACTTCAGTTCAAGGACATCCAATGTGATTAACCAGCTGAAGTCAAATGGAGAAGACTATCAAGAGAAAAGGATAGTGGAAAAGATATTGAGGAGTTTACCTCATAAATATGACAACTTGGTCATGACCATAGAAGCAGCAAAAGACCTCACTATTTTGACAATGGATGAGTTGATGGGTACACTTCAAACCCAATAGCACACAATCAATAGATCTACTTCTTCATCTTCCCAAGAGCAAGCATTCAAGGCTCAGTCAAATCCAAGAGGAAGGGGGAGAGGAAGAAAAGGCTCAGATAGAGTAGATGGAGCAAGTAGCTCACAAAATACTTCAAGAGGAGGTAAGAAAAACTACAACTCAAATAAGAGTAATGGATAATGCTACTACTGTCATAAATATGAGCATTATGCAAATGAATGTTAGAAGAAGTAGAAAGATCAATCAGGACAAGCAAATGTGGCTGATGTGAATATGGGAAGTGAAAACACTGCCTTCATCATGTGTAATGTTGGTGAAGAAGGAAGCCTTGAGGTTTGGTACCTTGATAGTGGATGTAGCAACCACATGAGTGGTAATGAAACCTTATTCTCATTCATTAACAAGAGTTTCAAATCAGAAATTAAGATGGGTAACAATGGAACCCTACCAGTTGTGGGCAAAGGATCTATTATGGTCTACACCAAGAAAGGTGAGAAAAGGGAAATACAAAATGTGTATTTTGCCCCTGGTATGAAGCACAATTTGATGAGCATTGGTCAGCTCATTCAAAATGGATACAAAGTGCTGATGGAGAATGACATGTGTGTCATTCAAGAAAAGGATGAGAGCAAAAACCTACTTGCAGCAGTTCAAATGACAAAGAATAGAATGTTTCCCTTGAGGATAGAGACATGTTTCTCATCTCAAGTTTGTGTTGCACCTCCCACACAATCAGCTCTAAGGAGTGTGATTGAAGACCCATCATGGCTATGGCACCTCAGTATGGTCATCTTGGCTATGCTGGTTTAAATTTATTGTCAAATAAAAAAATGGTAGATTGTTTGCCACATGTAGGAAATTCTTGTGACAAGTGTGAGGCTTGTATTTTGAGTAAGCAACATAGGCTTCTCTTTAATTCTATAAATTCTAGGAGGGCTAGATATCCATTAGAGTTAGTGCATACTAACCTAATTGGTCCTATGCAAGTTACTTCCGTTGGGGGGAGTACTTATTTCATGACATTCATTAATGATTTCAGTCGTAGGACATGGATGTATTTCTTAAAGAAAAAATCTGAAGCATTTGATAAATTTGTAGAATTTAAAGCCCAAGCTAAAAGAGAATGTGGATACTATATCAAGGTCCTAAGATTAGATAGAGTAGGGGAGTATACCTCCAATTCTTTTGTAAACTTTTGCAAGAAACATGGCATTAAGAAAGAGCTCACAGCCAGCTATACACCACAGCAGAATAGAGTGGCTGAAAGAAAGAACAGGACCATTGTTGAAATGGCAAGGAGCATGATGAAAGAGAAAGGCCTCCCAACTAAATTTTGGGGAGAGTCTGTGGCAACAACAGTTTACCTAATTAATAGGTGTCCTACAAAGGCAGTCCGTGACAGAATTCCAATGGAAGCTTGGTCACGAATAAGATGGACAATTGAACACCTAAGGGTGTTTGAATGTGTTGCATATGCACATGTGCCTAAAGAGCAAAGGTAGAAATTTGATGACAAAGGTGTGAAATGCATTTTCACAGGGTACAGCCCAAAATCAAAGGCATACAGATTGTATGACCCATTGAACAACAAGATGGTGCTTTCAAGAGATGTGGAATTTCTTGAAAATCAATCTTGGTATGGACAAATTGATGAGTCGCCAAGCACTTCAAGCAAAGTGCCATTTATGAATGAAGAGGATGCTGATGAACAGAAAGAAGAAGGAGAAAATAGAAGAAAAGGCAAGTAGGTTCAGACATTGTCGAGCTCCTCTAGGCATGACCGAGTGTCAGTGCCGAGTACCAGTGAAGACCGAGCTAGTCGGCAAAACAAAAGCAATGAACATTCTAATCCCACACTCTCCTCCCTATTACCAAGAAAGACCAAGAGTCTTAGGGAGATATACCAAGATGAAAGGTATGAAGATTATGATGAGAGTGTTAATTTTCCATTATTTTCTCATCGTGATCCAGTATATTTTGAGGAAGCTATCAAGGAGAAGAAATGGTGTAATGCCATGGATGAGGAAATAGATGCTATAGAAAGGAATGAGACATGGGAGCTAACAGATTTGCCTCCCAAGAAGCAAGTGATTGGAGTGAAATGGGTCTATAAGACCAAATGCAATGTTGAAGGAAAGATTGATAGGCATAAGGCAACGCTGGTAGTCAAGGGCTACAAATAGTAGTATGGAAGAGATTATGATGAGACTTATGCCCCAGTTGCAAGAATGGAAACAATGTGTGCTATCATATCAATTGCAGCTCAACATAAGTGGAAGGTATTTCAAATGGATGTGAAGTTCGCCTTCCTAAATGGTGTATTGAAGGAAGAAGTGTATGTGGAGCAGCCACCTGGTTATGAAGTTGCAGGTGAAGAAAATAAAGTATATAGATTGAAGAGGGCTCTCTATGGGCTCAAGCAAGCTCTAAGAGCATGGTACAGTAGGATTGATTCATATTTGATGAGCAATGGCTTTAGCAAAAGTAATGGTGAGCCCACTCTTTACATTAAGGTAGCATATGGTAATGTATTGATTGTTGTCTTGTATGTAGATGATTTGATTTTTATTGGAAATGACAAGGCTCTAATTGGTGAGTTCAAAGAGGCCATGAAAAGTGAATTTGAAATGACAGACCTAGGTCTCTTGAAATACTTTCTAGGCATAGAAGTAAAACAAATGCATGATGGCATCTTCATCTCTCAAGAAAAGTATGCAGGGCAGATCTTGGAGAGATTTAAAATGTAGAACAGTAAGGAAGCCCCCACCCCAACTGCAATAGGTCTGAAGTTGAGCAAGGAAGACTCTAGCAAGAGAGTGGATCCAACACTATACAAGAGCATGGTTAGAAGTCTAATGTATTTGACAGAAACTTGGCCAGACCTAATGCATACAGTAAGTCTGATTTCCAAATTTATGGAAACTCCAAGGGATTCCCATTGGCAAGTGGGAAAAAGGATCCTAAGGTATGTGAAAGGTACCAAGGGATTTGGAATTTTGTATACTGCATCAAATGAATTCAAGTTGATTGGTTACACTGATAGTGATTGGGCTGGAAGTATAGATGATAGAAAGAGCACTTGTAGATACATGTTTCATATGGGATCAGGTGCAATTTCATGGGCATCCAAAAAGCAACCTATTATTGCTCAATCTACAGTAGAGGCTGAATACATAGCAGCTGTGTGCTAAAATATTGTCACACTTCTATGAATCATTACATGTAAGAAAATTCAAGAATGAGCTCTCACAAATTGATTCATAGCTCTCTACTCATAGAGTGCAAGGGTTTGCAATGGAGGCCCTCAGTTTGACCTATTTTTGTGCCCATGCAAGTACACCATGAGATGAGAGATTCGAAGAGGAAAAGCAAGAATGCTAGTCTCCATGATCTTCAAATATGCATGAAAATAAGATTTAATCTATGAAAACAAAATCTAATCTATAAATGCAAGATCTAAGCTAAAAGCCCATAATGGGTGCAAGAGAGAAAAAGACAAGAAAATAGAAGTTCTCCACAAAAAGCTTTTGTATTCAAACTCCTTCAAAAATTGGTCTTCAAACCTGTAGCATAACGATAGCATAATCATGGGTGTCTAACATGAGGAGAGGGCTCTCCCTTATAAAAGAAATTATGGAGGTGAGAGGCTTCTCACAACCAATATGGGATAATAGAGCTTGATCCATGTGAGACAAAATTCCACCAATGAGAAAAGAGGAGTGGTTGAGAAGAAAGTGGTGATCCATGTGAGACAAGATTCCACCAATTAGAAAAGAGGAGTGGTTGAGGAGAAAGTGGAAAGATAAATCCCACTTAGATCACATTTTAAGTGTAGAGAAATTAAATAAAAAGAATTTATTTTATTTCCTTTTTTCATCAAAAGAGATATTTAAGTGGGATTTTTATTTAATTAAAAGGGAGCAAGTTCTTTTTAATTAAATAGAAGATATTTAATTAAATTAAAAGAGAGGTTTTTCTCTTAATTAATTAAATGTGGATGATCTGTTTAATTAAAAGAGAGGTTTTCTTTTAATTAAATGGGGATTTTATTTTATTTAATTAAAAGAGAAGATTTTCTTTTAATTAAATAAGACTTGGAATAAAATGATCAATCTTAAAAATGAAATAAATCGAATTTGATCAAGGAAATTGATTTGAATATATTACAAACTATTGATTCAGAATTTTTTGATAAATTGATAAATTGAATAATGGGGGCCCATAGTCTAGGCGACCATTTTTGGGTGCATACATTTGCCCCTCTTTGACTAATGTGTGATTGATTCGGGAACACATGTAGTCAAAGAAAGAAATTGAAGTGTGAGGTCAATTTGGGATCACAAAACAACCCAGATGTGTGGTCGACTCGAGAACACATCAGGACAAAGAAGACAAATAAATTTTAACTTGAAAAAGTCAAGGATAAAATTGATAAAACTGAATCAAGGATTGAAATTGATAATTACTGCCCCCTCGTGATCAAAATCGAAATGAGATAGAGGAGAAATAACAAATTGATAAATTTGATCAAATCGAACAAAAGATAAGGTTCTTGATGTAAGATGAAAGATATAAGAATCATAGAACCAAGGTAGATCATCAAGCATGAAATATTATGCCCCAAAGGTGATTTAGAAGAAAAGAAGTGGGGAAAAATAAAATGGAAGAGAGAAGTTTGAAAGATATGGAAAGAAATAGAAATAAGAAAAAGAAAATGCTCCAAAAATCAATCAACTGTTTAAGATAAAAAAATTTATTGAGATCACGAAAGAAAATAAGGAAATGAAGATCAAAATGTGACCACAATTGATTAAATGTCCACAATAAAGATGAAAGGAGAACCCTCTCAAACTCATAATGCAACCTAAAAATGCAAACTAACATGAAGTCTAATAATGCAAGCTACATGAAATGCAATGGTGTACTTGCAAAAGAGCAACTGTAACATAGGATTTTGTGTTCATCATTCATTAGAGAATGTAAAAGAACTTATTTTCATCATTGGTCCATTATTAACGGACATCGAAAAATCACACAATCATCACTAGTTACAAATGCAACTATGAAGATATGAATGCGATTTATATTGGATTGAAATGTGGAAAGATTCTAACATAAGCATCAAAGACATAAAGGTCAAGATGACTTCGATGTTAGCTTACCCAATTTAAGATAGAAAAACTATGCTCGCATCAAGGCATAGATGCCAAGATGACTATAAGAATGGTTGTGCAAAAACAATCAAGGATAATGTCTCAAATCTCCTAAGTGTTTCAAGGGGACAACAAAAGACACTCTAGAGTTCAAGACCACACCCACAAGCAAAAATAAATAAAAAAAAATAAAAACATGTCTCATGCCCCAAGTCTTCTAGTGATGCATCATTGAGAGACTTATCAGACAAAGACACTCAACAAAAATCAATAACAATTAGTACACAGAGAAAAAAAATCATGACATAAGTCAAGCATTAAGTGTTGCATTTAAAAATTTAAGTGTGTTAACTGATACTGAGTTCTGAGGATAAGGATCAAATGCTTGTAGGAAGGTAAGATCACATGATGATACTGGGTAAGACCAAACCAATAAGTGTTGAAAAACACTCGATGTCAATGGGTGTTGAAAAACACCATTTGTGAGGTGTCCTAAAGACTCACACATCTAAGAAACCAAAGCTAACATAGTTATGCCCCCTAGACAAAGACCAATTCCAAATCAAGGTAACAAGGATAAGGCATGGTGGAGAAAGGCTAAGTGTCGAGGACATCTGCTAAGAAACAGAAGTGCAAAGGCCTCAAGTAGTGCCCGTTTCCAAGTTTTCACCACTTGGATTTTATTTTATTTTTATTTTTTCAAGACTTTTTATAATTTTTTTGTATTTTTGGAATATATAATTTTTTTGAAGATACATCAAAGTGCCTTTTACTAGGTTGTCACTAAGATGATCATTTTTTCAGGACATTTTTCAATTTTTAGAATTTTTACAATATATCATTTTTTTGGATTTTTTAAAATATATCAATTTTTTTGGATTTTTTTCAGGATCAATAAATATGTACAAAGATGCCCCTAGACAGAATGGGCATTAAACTCTTAAGCAAGATCACATCGTGCAGTCCCAATGTCTAACAAGGTGGAGGACATGATGAAGCAATAAGCTAATGGATATTATGGATAAGCAAGGAGTGTATGAAGCAAGTGAAAGTGATCTTCAAAGGTTGACTCCTCAAGAGTACCCAAGCTAGGGAAAATTTGTCATGTAAAGAACATTTGGACAAGAAATGAAAGGCCAGTATAGGATAATTCAAGAAAGCATAATGTAAAAGTGGGAAAGATGCAATCCAAAGAAGTAGACATGTCAAGAGACTTTATAGCATCATATTTTACTCTATTTTATTAGATCAAGACCAAAGGGGTAAATGGGAAAAGGGTAGCGAAAGACTAGAATGAATGGAGAAAAATAGACATGAAGGCTAAACATGAAAGGAATGAAAAAAAGATCATCATAAGATATCTCACAAGATAGCCAAATGTTTGTCTATAGGTCAACATTGTCAAGATCAAAGAGAGAAGACGAAATGAATGAAAGATGTAGAAGAACTACGCATGATGCCTATTTGTTAGGTTTTCATCATGGTACTTATCCAAGGCACCACAAGGGAGTGGTTTTCAGCATAGGATGAATTTATTTCTCTTTACTTTTGCTACCAAGGTGCCTGATTACCAGGTTTTCACCAAGGCACATTTTCAAATTTTTCATTTTTTTTTCTTTCTTTTTTTTTTCAATCTTTTTCAATTTTTTTTGGAAGAAGTCAAGCTTTTGAGATAATGCTCTTTGAATGTTTAAACCATGATATACAAAGGAATTCAAATAATATGCTCAAAGATGCTAATATGGAAAGGAAGATGGGAGACAAAAATGGAGGATATGGCTTTATGCGAAGTGAGTGAGATTGAAAAATGAAAATGAAGGCAAGATCAACGTCAACACACACCTTGAAGGGTGGTGAAAGGATGGAGAAAATGTGAATGAAGGAATATGTGAAGGAATATGGTGAGTGGATAGAAAAGGTTGTAGTTTAGGCACATGGAATGGAATAATGCTTTTGGAAGAAGATGAAGCGGAATTCTTTGGAAGCTTGAATGTCAAATTTAATTTTTGTTCAACATTAGACTCTCTCAAGAGAGATTTTGGAATCCATATAGCCTTAGGCTTCTTTTCATTTCTTTTTGATGATTTAGAGATAATATCTTCAATGATGGATTTTGGAACCCATACTTGTCTTGTAATTTTTTTCTTAGATATCTCTTTTGACTTAATGCCCCCATGTCGATTAGAAGAGACATGGTGGTCTTCTTTTTTATATGGATTCTTGAATTGCTTCTTTTTTTTGTATTGAACATTCAAGTTACTTCCAAAAGACTTGGGACTTGTGGAAGAAGAAGGATGATATGACTGGTTTAGGTGAGTGGGTGGATGAAAAGGATTCAAGGATATGCATCTATGTTGATCTTGAGGAAAGATAGGAGAGGGAGGGACATAAGGACCCAAAATGGATGAAGAACTAGGAGAATTGGGAGGGGAAAGTGAAGGGACATAAGGACCCAAGATGGAAGGAAAATGTGAAGGATTTAGTATTGGTGGGGGAGGTCCAAGGATGGATGTGGAAGATGCAAAAGGATAATCAATAAGTTCATTAACATCTATATGACAATCAAGGACATCAACATCTTTAGAGTGAGCATCAGGATTTTCAATAGGAATATAAACATCTTTAATAGGAGCAAATTTATTGATAGGAGAACTTATAGCTTGAGAAGACTTAGGAAGAGTAGAAAGTGGAAGGGAACATGGAGTGGTAGAACAAGAAGATGGAAGACTTTGATCTTGACAAGGATCTTTGGATAACATAAGCATAGAATTGTTCTCTTGATTTTCAATAGGCTCAACATTGGAAGTAACAACATCATTTTTAATAACCTTAATGGAAGTATCATCTTTGGAAGGAGCAAGTGTACTAAGGTCATTTTTATTGTCAATAAGCTCAATGGTGCAAACAGTATCTTGATCTTTCTTAGGAGAAGACTTACGACATGGTGGACTGAATGAGAAAGGGCGTAAGGGATCAAAAGAAAAATGAAACCTATCAGAAACATTTTGAAAAGGATTGGATGACATGGAAGGTTCTTGATCTTGATCTTTTTTTATATTCTTTTCTTTATCATTTTTAGAGTCCTCTTGACATGGAGCCACTCCTAAGGAGAAGGAAGCATGTTGGAATTGTATGGAAGACTTTGGAATAGATGATGAAGGACTAGCTGAAGTAGGCATTATAGTGCATGAAGGCTTAGGCTCTTTAGGTTTAACATTATCAAAAGTATTTGCAGCCAAGTAAAGGTTAGCTTGAGTTTCTTTAAGAGGTAGCCCTTGAGGATAACTATAGGGAACTGCATGAAAAGCATTAGGATCTTTGTTGGATGAAGGATTGGTAGGAGATTTGAAAGACTCTAAATCTTTAAGAGATGTATGGATAGTGGAGGAAGTAGAAGATGGAAGGGGAGCATTAGAAGACAAAGGTTCAAAATTAACATGATCTTGCTCAAGAGTGTAATCTTTATTTTCAGCATGAGGGTTCTTAGAAGAGGAACTCTTATCCCATTGATGTTGTATTTCAGCACAAAAAAATGATTTCTCTTCATCAAAAAATGCAGATTTATCATTTAGGTATTGTTCACAAAATTTATCAATGTTGTTTTCAAGATTTGATTCATGTGAATTACCATCAATATCTTTTCGTGACTCATCCCCTTTAAGCACAA
Organism: Cupressus sempervirens; assembly: GCA_028749045.1. Classification (NCBI taxonomy): domain Eukaryota; kingdom Viridiplantae; phylum Streptophyta; class Pinopsida; order Cupressales; family Cupressaceae; genus Cupressus; species Cupressus sempervirens. The sequence continues at coordinate 608,307,447 of CM053784.1, read as the reverse complement.
GCATAGGACTAGGAGGACTTTTAGGAACTGTTGGAATGTAATAATCATCACCATCATAATCATTGTCACTAGAAGAATTATAGATAGGCATATCACAAGACTTTTCATGTTGTTCATTATCATATGTCTTAATAAGAGGAATAAGACTCTTGGTAGAAATAGAAGAAGAATGATATCGTGAAAAAGAGGTAGGTGAAGACCTAGATGGATGATATCTAGAAGAGTCATGGTAAGATTTAGAATATGAAGAATGTGAATGATATTTAGAAGAATTATCGTAAGACTTAGAAGATGAAGAATATGAAGGATATTTAGAAGAATCATGATAAGACTTGGAAGATAAGGAATTTGAACGATATTTAGAAGAATCATGATAAGACTTGGAGGATGAAGAATCTGTATGATATTTAGAAGAATCATGATAAGACTTGGAAGATGGAAAATATTTGGAAGAAGGATATTGTGATTTAATCTTGCACATGATCCTAGAAAAAGTGTCTGATTTATCTATTTTTTTAATCATTTTTGTTGCAACATTAGCATCCATGCATCTATTGGAGTGACAACACTTTTCAAATTCAAGAAGGAGGTGGATTTCATCTGAGCTCAAATGAGGATCCCTAAAAAGATATCCAAGATCCATGGTTCTAGAAGAAGAAGAATCAAGTATGGAAGAAGAGAAAGAATGAATAGAAGAAGGTAGACTATATGATAATAGGAGGAAAAGAATCAAGAAGACATGAAGAAGAGGAATAATGGAAATGAGAGACTAGAAAGACATGGAAGATGAAGAAGAAAGAAGACCAAGAGTTATTTTGAAAAATTTGATACCATTTGAGATCATTTGAATGTTGAGCAACATGTAATAGCACTTGTAATCAACATGAAAGAAAAGGCACTAGTTGATAGGATAACCCTAAGAAACGTTGGTACCAAACTAGGACAGTAAAAGCACTAACTTGTCCAAAAGAGATGTGATGAGATAGAATTTTGCAATAGGCATAAACCAACACTGCCACAGAGGTGCTCACAACTTTGGGTGAATACCCTAGCACATATGGACCAGGAGGATGATTTACCCAAATTATAAATAATTAAAATTGATTTTTTTTTTTTTTTTGAAAGTGTGGACAAGAAATTACTAAAACTCTCCAAGTGTAATTTCAAAGGATCAAGTGTATATCTTTCTCAATAAGGACAATTTCTATCTTACCAACTTCAAACAAGGTCTCTTGTGAAATCAATGACTACTAATTCAAGAGGTCAAAGCACAATAACCTAAGGTGCAAAAAAAGCTTCTAACAATGGGTTAAGTAGCCTAATCCAAATAGGATCAACCTAGGGAGACTCAAAATAATGGGACAACAAAGTTATTTGATCATGAAGTCTCAACTCAGGAACCCATATTTGTTTTAAAATATCAAGTAAGCACATCAATAGGTTTTCATCATTGAATAGGCACATAAGACAGCAATCAAGGAGTTCAAGCAAGCAGTCTTCAAACAATGAGCAAGGGCAAAAGCAACCTTGCACATGAACAATCAAGTGACTTAGTTTATGCTAATCCCTAGGAGAGCTAATCATGTATGTTCTCAAAGAGTTTTACAATCATTGCATACATCCCTACAAAATAAAAGTTGGCCTCTCTAAGGTTTTTAGTAATGGTTTGACTTTGCAACTTTTATGATTCACAGGGGTGACCTTCAATCTCGATGCACCGAGGTTTTGACACAGTCTGAGAACTTAATCTTCAAGAGCTGCTAGGGAGATCTAACAACCCACAATGAACCATACCCCATGGAGATTTCTTCCACGAGGACATTTATATAGCGATTGTTGCAACCACAGCAGAAGTGGCTATTACCGCTTGAGGTTCTGTCTGCAGTTTTCCCTATATAGGGATTGTCTGCTATGGTTAACCCTCTCTAAAGGTGATGGACTCACAATAGTGGACCACAAGGGGACTTAGCTTTCAGATCCAAGGTTTTGACACCTTTTCACTTTTAGCCCAATCAAAGCAAGCAGATTAATCTGACACGCTAACTAAGATTATCTCAAGATCTATGATATCAACCTTTAGTGATCTATCAACCTCTCCGAAGAAAGGATGCCTCAATCAACAAGTTGAAGATCCATCTATCTAAGAGATTCTCAAAGTATCCTCCCCACCTACAAGGAATCCGTCTTTGAGAGGAGTTTCACTAGGAACTCACTCCCTCAAGATCCATAAATAGTATTCATGGGGCCTAATTACTATGTGTGTACAGATGTTAATTCCCCAAAAGCAAATCTATCCAAGAATAATCAAAAAGCACAAGGTGGTACACTTAATAACTAATGCAAGGTGAGTCCAAAGATGTGGAACACTTAACCCCTCACACAAGCCAAAACAAGTCCACAACTCAAAGATTAGTGAGTTATAGAAAGCACAAGAGGGTTTCCAAGTGGAGCACTTAATGCTTCTATCTTGTAGACCCCTCCCCTTTAATGTGGTGCTGATCTTGCAACCACGGGGTGGAATGAGGGGCCGGCGGATTCAGCGAGTCCAATAACCCAATATAGCTATCTAAATCTATCACTAATAATCAAGCTTGCTAAGTAAAAATCAATGGAGATTACAACCTAGTATCAATTATGCATGTGTTTGAAAAATAAAATCATAAGAAAAAGACACAAGCTAGACACATGAGAGGTTCATTTTAAAGTTCCAAATCAAAGTGTTATCAGCTAAAGAAGAATACCTGAAGTCCTCGCAAAGCGCTTAGTAGATCTTACCTATTTTTAACAACTTTAGCATGTTTTTCCAATGAAATCACAACTTGCTGCTATGCTATTTCAAAAAAATAAAAAAACACAGAAAAACCCAAAACAGTGAGCAGTTAGCAGAAAAAACCAGAAAAACACGAAAATTCCTGCAAAAAAAATACAAATAACCTAGTCAACATGATTAGACCTTTTTTTTGCTATGATTTTGAATCCAAAAATAGAAATGAAAAGAAGATACCCCTACTAAAAACTAAAGAGCTTTCCAAAAATGTAAAAAATTCAAAAAAATCTCTTCATTTGTGCTCTAGGGACCCAATTTTTCAAAATAGGCAAGATTCATCAAATCGAGTTTTTGATCCTTAATACGGCCTCAAAATTCAAAACACAAAGAAAGAACCCCCCTTAGAATTTAAAAATATTTCTGAAAATATAAATTTTTTTGAAAAATATGCTGATTTTCAATCAGAAATGGCTTTTTATGAAAAATAAAGAGAAATTCATAACTCACGAAAATCATGTCAAAATGATTTGAAAATCGAACTGGGACATTTTGGGCACATACCCAACCGAAAAAAAAAATTTCAGAACCAAACTCTAAGTGATTTAAAAGATATGATTGAATCTTTAAACCAACTAGATTTTTTGCCTGCAAACCAATCTTTATATGGGTTGGCCTTAAAACCAAAGTGAAAAATTTACAAGAGCACTTGATTAGATCTAATATGCTGCCGTAAAAAATCAGAGATGAAAAATAAGATCAAATGGAGCTAAAAACTTAATTCAAGCCCCACGGTGGGTGTCAAAAATGTGTGCTAAAATATTGTCACACTTCTATGAATCATTACATGTAAGAAAACTCAAGAATGAGCCCTCAAAAATTGATCCATAGCTCTCTACTCATAGAGTGCAAGGGTTTGCAATGGAGGCCCTCAGTTTGATCTATTTTTGTGCTCATGCAAGTACACCATGAGATGAGAGATTCAAAGAGGAAAAGCAAGAATGCTAGTCTTCATGATCTTCAAATATGCATGAAAATAAGATTTAATCTATGAAAACAAAATCTAATCTATAAATGCAAGATCTAAGCTAAAAGCCCATGATGGGTGCAAGAGAGAAAAAGACAAAAAAATAGAAGTTCTCCATAAAAAGCTTTTGTATTCAAACTCCTTCAAAAATTGGTCTTCAAACCTGTAGCATAACGATAGCATAATCATGGGTGTCTAACATGAGGAGAGGGCTCTCCCTTATAAAAGAAATTATGGAGGTGAGAGGCTTCTCACAACCAATATGGGATAATAGAGCTTGATCCATGTGAGACAAAATTCCACCAATGAGAAAAGAGGAGTGGTTGAGAAGAAAATGGTGATCCATGTGAGACAAGATTCCACCAATTAGAAAAGAGGAGTGGTTGAGGAGAAAGTGGAAAGATAAGTCCCACTTAGATCACATTTTTAAGTGTAGAGAAATTAAATAAAAAGAATTTATTTTATTTCCTTTTTTCATCAAAAGAGATATTTAAGTGAGATTTTTATTTAATTAAAAGGGAGCAAGTTCTTTTTAATTAAATAGAAGATATTTAATTAAATTAAAAGAGAGGTTTTTCTCTTAATTAATTAAATGTGGATGATCTGTTTAATTAAAAGAGAGGTTTTCTTTTAATTAAATGGGAATTTTATTTTATTTAATTAAAAGAGAAGATTTTCTTTTAATTAAATAAGACTTGAAATAAAATGATCAATCTTAGAAATGAAATAAATCAAATTTGATCAAGGAAATTGATTTGAGTATATTACAAACCATTGATTCAGAAATTTTTTGATAAATTGATAAATTGAATAATGGGGGCCCATAGTCTAGGCGACCATTTTTGGGTGCATACAGCAGCAAATGCAGCAGCATGTCAAGAAATTTGGCTAAGGAGGATCTTGACAAATTTGAATGAAAGGCAAGGAGATGGAACCACAATTTATTGTGAAAACATCTCATCTACTACATTATCCAAGAATCCAGTCTTCCATGGGAGAAGCAAACACATTGAAATCAGATATCACTTCATCAGAGAGTTGGTGGAGAATGGGGATATCAAAATAAATTTTTGCAAGTCGGAGTAGCAGCTAGTAGACATTTTTACCAAGCCATTAGGCACTGGAACTTTTGTGCACCTAAGACAGAGTCTTGGTGTAGTTGATTTGGATTAGTAGTGATCCTTTGTTTGTGGGTCTCAGGACAAAGGGGGAGTGTTGGAAATTAATGTCAACGTCTATGGCTTGTCCTCGAGCCCCACACCCATCTACCCTGTCAGATCACCGCAGGCATTCATGGATGATAGCCATTCATTTTGGTAGGTGAGAATTTGAAATTTGAACGTTGAGAGGCAAAGGAAGAATATGATAAAAGAAATGTTTTAACATTCATTCTATTAAGAGCAGATCAAGTAGATCAGATTAGAAGTTGCAGAGAAGAGCAGTGAAGAAGAAGGAAAGAAGTTTGTGCCTGCAGCTACACGTGATTCCTCCTCTATTCATACTGTAAGTTCATGGTTATTGGATTTGTCTTGTTGATGCAGTGATTGATCTAGGCATTATTGTATTCAGCCATTAGAGCTGCAATTTTAAAGTTTTAAAGTTATTAAAGTTGTTGTAGTTTTAGGGTAAATTTAGGGTTTTCTGGTTGAAGCCAAATGCTCCCAGATTTGTAGTGTTTTTAATCTCAGTTGAATACAAGAAATTAGGCATACTCGAATCCATTCTTCTTCCTCTTCTATTCATTGCATTTGAATAATTTATTTGAAAGGTTAAAGCTATGGCTCTTTGGTTTTAATGGTGAAAGTATTCACGTTAAAATTGCATTAAGTTTTTTTTTTTCTTTTTTTTTTTTTTTCTGTTGGATCCGAGCTTACTTGGCATCTATTGTTGCCGAGCAAGTGCCGAACAAATTGGCACTCGGTACCATCAAGTGCCGAGCAATCTGTCACTCGACACCATCAAGTGCTGAGTAAAACTAGCACTTGGCACCTTCACGTGCTGAGTGAAATATTTCAAAGTTTTAAATTTAAATTTTAATATTTCTCACACTTATGAGAAATATTTAAATTGATTTCATTCCTTTACACACATTTGCCAATCTTTTGAAGCTAAAGATATACAAGAAATATTTCATCATATGGTGGTCTGGAATTTAAAATGAAAGCGAAAATTTAACTATTAAACAAAGAAAATCAGAGAGAAAAGAGGAAAAAGGAATACCTCAAACATGGCCACAACAGCAGGTCCAGCAGCCAGCGCTCTGCTGCTTTTGGCAGCATCTAGAGCTAGTTTACATGCCACCATCTCCAGAACTAACTCAGGCAATACATCGAAGAATCCTGTGTGTTGGAAAATGATGTTGGGGTAACTGATTCACAATGATAACCAAGTTCACTCGGTAAGCTAAGAAAAGTTTAGTTCTTACCGAGATCACTCGGGTAACAAAGGATTTTGTAGCGAATGGTTAGTATTAACTGAGTTTGCACGGTAAGCTAAGAAAAGTTTAGTTCTTACCAAGATCACTCGGGTAACAAAGGATTTTGTAGCGAATGGTTAGTATTAATCGAGTTCGCACGGTAAGCTAAGGAAAACTTAAGTTTTCACTGAGCTCACTCGGTAATCGAAGACAGCTTTTACCCAGTCCAGTCAGTTTCCAAAGGAAGTGGCAGGTTTACCGAATTCCCCGGTAACTGTAGTTTTTACCGAGTTCTGCCGGTTAACACAGGAAGCAATTTTTTTTTAGTCGGCCAGAGAAGAATTTTGTTTTGATTATTAGTTCAAGCCGACTTTTAGAATATGTTTTGTCAAATTGGTTGGGCCGACCTGGTATCATGTATAGTATATAAAGAGAGGCTCAAGATGTGGAAAAGTGTGCATACGAATAGTGCAAGGAAATGCAATGAAGAGACTTGTGTGTGCCTAAGCAGAGTTGAACAGAAGGAAATCTTGGAGCTGCAAAGATATATTTAATCAGTAAGGATCTTGAGGAGCTAAACTGAGATCTGTATTCAGCAAGATAAGTTGCATGTATTTTCAGATCATTCATTGTTGCTTTCTAACCATTGTAACAGTGATTCCAAAATCTCCTAACAGAGTTGGTTTAACAGCCATTCCATAAATCCTTTAACAGGGTGGAAATTCAGTTAAATTATTCTAAAGACCTCTACAAGGCCACTCCTAATAGGGTGATTAAATCCTCTAACAGGGTCACACCTAACAGTGTGTTTTGTAACCTTTAACAGGGTTGGCTCCTAACAGGGCTCACTTCAGAAGAGTGAAAATTGGTGACTAGTTGCTGGTGGTTTTTCCCATATTGGGTTTCCACGTAAATCTGGTGTCTACTGTGTTCATAATCACTTTCTTTTGCATGGTTTCTTATTTCAGTAAATGTTTAATAAATTAACTAAACATCTATCCAGTTTTAAGCAGCAATTTATGTGTTTACCAAGTAGCAGCAGCAACTAAGTTTAAGGCGTCTTTGGGACTGTTGAAAATGTTTTTGGGGTAACTGATTCACCCCTCACCTCTCAGTTATCCCATTGTCATTTTCCAACAATTGGTATCAGAGCTTTTGGTGCTTGCAGGAGGAGATTTCAAAGATCTAAGCCAAAGATCAAGATGTCTTACAAGAGGGAAATCGCAAGGCTTAACCGAAACAACTTCTCAGCATGGCAGGGATTAATGAGACTTCATCTAGCTTCCATTGGTGACACTGGTCTGAAATATCTTGATGAGAAATATGTAGAACCATCAGGTACATTATCAGTCAATGACATTGCTATAAAGAAAACTCATAACATTATGATGATTGATATTGCATCTACCTTGAGTTATGAAGAGTTTGATGATGTCAAGGACTGCACTACTGCCTATGAAATGTGGGAAAGACTGAAAGAGATCTATGGTGGAGATGACAATGTCAGAAGAGCCAAAGCTGAAAGTCTGAGAGGATAGTTCGATCAGATGAAAATGAAAGAAGATGAAAACATTGCCAAATATGTTGAAAGAATTAAAGCATGTGTTAGTGCTATCAAAGCTTCTGGAGGAAGTATCAGTGAAGAGACAGTCATAAGTAAAGTTCTTAGAACTCTACTTCCAGTTTATGCCATCAGGGTATCAGCCATTCAAGAAAGAAGGTGTGAGGCCAATCACAAGATAAACCTAGAGGCCATAGTTGGAAGATTGACAGCATTTGAACTAGATAATTTTGATAATTATGTTCCAACTGCAAAGAACATTGAGTCTGCATTTGAAGCCAAGCTTTCACTCAAGGACAAAGGCAAAAAGAAGAAGGAATCTCAGTCAGAGAGTGAAGATCAATCAGATCAGAGCTCTGACAGCGACCTTGAAGTAATTGAAGCCCTACTTGCAAGGAAATATTCAAGAGGAAGAGGTAAATACAGAGGTAAAGTACCCCTAATCTGCTTTTCATGTGAAGAAGTCGGTCATATTGCTGCAAGGTGTCCAAACAAGAAAGATAAAGATGAAAAGAAAGATAATAAATGGAACAGTAAGAAAGATTTCATATCATTTAAGGATAAAAGTAAGAAATCATGTTTTATGGCTAAAGATTCTAATGATTCTAATGATGAAGAAGAGGATGAGATTGTTTACATTGCTATAAAAGATGAATCTGACAATGAAGAAATGGCACTCATATCTCACATAAGTAAGAATGATACATGGATCATTGATAGTGGCTGCTCACATCATATGACTGGAGATAAAACAAAGTTTGATCAATTTGAAGAGTATGATGCTGGCAGTATAAGATTTCGAAACAATGAACCTTGTTGCATCAAAGGAAAAGGAAGAATCATTCTAACCCAAGAACTTGTATGTGATAATGCTTATTGGGTAGAAGGCCTAAAGCACAATTTATTGAGTGTGGCACAGTTACTCAACAATGGACTCAAAGTAGAATTCATCCAAGGCAAAGCAAGACTGCTGAACGGTAAAAGAAAGCTAATTGGATCTGGTACTCAAACTAAAGGTAACTTGTTCTATCTTAAACTTGATGAACATTCATTTTTTATTGCTCAAGTAGAAGAGATTTGGTTATGGCATAAAAGGTTATGTCATGTGAATTTTGACAATCTGGTAAAGATAAGAAAATTCAAGAAAGTAAGAGGCATTCCGGATTTAAAGAAACCAGAGGTCGGTTTATGCAAAAATTGTCAAATTGGAAAGATGGGTAAGTCCAGCTTCAAAAGCAAAAATTATTAGTCTGAAGATTTATTAGAAATTGTGCATACTGACTTATGTGGACCTATTGAAACTGAAAGCTATACTGGCGAAAAATATTTTATTCTTTTTGTTGATGATTATTCAAGAATGATGACCATCATGTACCTAAGGAACAAATCAGAAGCATTTGAAAAGTTCAAATGGTATTTGGAAAGAGTAGAAAAAGAAACAGGGAAAAGATTGAAATGCCTAAGGTTAGACAGAGGTGGTGAATTTATTTCACATGAATTCAATAACTTTTGTATTGAAAGAGGAATCAAAAGACAGGTTTCAGCACCAGGTACTCCTGAACAAAATGGCATAGCTGAAAGAAGGAACAGATCCATCATGGATTGTGCAAGAACCTTGATGATAGAAAAGAATGTTGCTATCAAATACTGGAAGGAGGCTATCAGTACAGTAGTTCATACCTTAAACCGAGTACAGTTAAAAAATGACTCATTCAAAACTCCCTATGAAATATGGTATGGCTATAAACCCAATGTAAGTTATCTGAAAGTATTTGGAAGCAAATGTTATATCTTGAAAGAATCTAGAAAAGGAAAATTTGATGTAAAAGGTGATGACGGTATATTTCTTGGATACTCATGCAAGAGTAAAGCATATAGATGCTTGAACTTATCTACTCACAAAGTCATAGAAAGTATACATATGAAAGTTGATGAGTTTGTAGAAAAGACTGAAGAAGAAAACAGAAAAGAACCAGAAGATTACAAAAGATTTGTCTTTAGTGATCCGGATATAATATCAACTGCATCTGAGAATCAGAAACCTTCTTCTACCGAGTCATCACTAACCGAGTTACAGGAAACATCTACCGAGCCAACATCTACCGAGCCAACGTCTACCGAGTCAAAAAATACCGAGTTAGAGATTACCGAGCCAGAAGTAATCGAGCATGTGCATACCGAGCCAGTTGATACCGAGCCAGACCAAACCGAGCATGAAGGAGAAATGCAAGAAGATAATGAAAAGATTCATCCAAAAGGAAAAGAACCTGTTCTAGCCAAATATGTCAGGAGACATCATTCAGCAGATCAGATCATTGGAAATAAATCTGAAGGAACCATCACAAAAAGTAAGTTGAAAGGTACTTGTTTACTCGCTGATTTTGAACCTAGAACTGTCAAAGATGCATTAGAAAATGATAATTGGATTGAAGCAATGAATGAAGAAATAGAGCAGATAGAGAAAAACAAAACATGGACTCTTGTACCTAGGCCTAAAGACAAAAATGTAATCGGTACAAAGTGGGTTTTCAGAAATAAGTTGGATGAAAATGGTAAAGTATCAAGAAAAAAAGCTAGATTAGTGTGCAAAGGATATTCTCAAGAGGAAGGCATAGATTATGGAGAAACTTTTGCTCCCATTGCTAGATTGGAAGGTGTTAGAACCTTATTAGCATATGCTTCTTACAAAGGATTTAAAGTTTATCAGATGGATGTCAAGTCAACATTTCTAAATGGTATACTGGATGAAGAGGTCTACATTGAACAACTTGAAGGTTTTATAGATCCAGATAAAAGGAACATGGTTTGCAAATTGCACAAGGCACTGTATGGTCTGAAACAAGCCCCTAGAGCATGGTATGAAAGATTGCATAGCTATCTTATTCAAATTGGATTTCTAAGAAATAATGACAACAGTAGTTTGTATATGAAGGAAGGACCAAAAAATAAGATTGTCCTAGCAGAAATATTTGTAGATGATACTGTTTTCACAGGGAATGATGATCTTTGTAAAGAATTTTCAGAACAAATGAGCAAGGAATTTGAAATGTCAATGTTCAGTGAAATCAAATTCTTTGTTGGACTTCAAATTCAGCAGAACAAGAATGGCATCTACATCACTCAAGCAAAATACATCAAAGAGATATTGAAAAATTTTGGTATGGAAGACTGTAAACCAGTTGGAACTCCCATGTGTACTGGACTAAAACTTACCAAATAAGATGATTCAAAAGAAATAGATCAGACATTGTACAGATCTATGATTGGAAAGTTGCAATATGTAGTTCATACTAGGCTAGATATTGCTCTTGCAGTTGGAATTGTGGCAAGATTTTCAGCCAAACCAAGAGAAAATCACATGATGGCAATCAAGAGGATAATGAGATATCTGAAAGGAACTGAAGATTATGGATTATGGTATAAATTTGGAGGAAACCTAGACTTAAAAGTGTTTATTGATGCTGATTGGGCAGGAAACCTTGACGACAGAAAAAGCACAAGTGGAGGTGCATTCTTTCTTGGAAAGAGGTTGGTTTCTTGGACAAGCAAAAAGCAAAATTGTACAGCTCAATCAACAGCAGAGGCAGAGTGTGTTGCTGCAGCAGTAAACTGTTCTAATATTGTTTGGTTCAAACAATTGCTACAAGGCATGAAGATGGAAATCAAGGAACCAGTCGTCATGTTTTGTGATAATACAAGTGCAATCAACATATCTAAAAATCCAGTAATGCATTCTAAGACTAAGCACATTGCAATCAAGTATCACTTTGTCAGAGAATTGGTGCAGGACAAGGAAATCAGATTGGAATATGTCCATACAAAGGAACAGATTGCTGACATATTCACAAAGCCTTTACCTAAGGATGCATTTTTGTATCTCAGAGGTAAGTTAGGGGTCATTCCCCTATCTGAAGTTCACTAAAAATAAGTTTTAGTGATGCATCAGCTCCTAAAAATTGAACAATCATCAGTTGATGCAGCAAATCAAGGAAATATTGCATATGAATCAGTACTAAAGGTACAATGAAATTCATTGAAATTGGATTGTCTTTGGCATGTGTTGTCAAAGAGGGAGAGTTTTACTGTCATATCTTTTCCAAAATTTGATTATGTAATTTCTTCACAGAGGGAGATTACTGTAAGAGGGAGAGTTCTCTATCTTAGAGGGAGGATTGTTAATTGTGTTGTGTTGTTGTAGACTTGCTTTCAAATTTCATTTCTGCTATGACATGTTGTGTTGCCATCAATTCCAAAGAGGGAGATTGTTGGATACAATTAAGTAATTATGTATTGTCTTTGATGTTACACAAATGCCATATCAAGAAAACAATTTATAGAGTCTACCGAGCTCAGTCGGTCAGTAAAGCCTTTTGCAGTGTATACCGAGCGTTCCTGTATGTCACACGGTGAGTTAATGATAACCAAGTTCACTCGGTAAGCTAAGAAAAGTTTAGTTCTTACCGAGATCACTCGGGTAACAAAGGATTTTGTAGCGAATGGTTAGTATTAACGGAGTTCGCACAGTAAGCTAAGAAAAGTTTAGTTCTTACCAAGATCCCCCTAGGCCATTCATGTCTTCCCTTGTGAGATTCACTACTTCAAAATCAAGTGAAGAAGAGGAGGAATAATCCTTTTGGTTTATTATGTTAACAATATTATGGTTTTATAAACTTTTCATGATAGCCTAATGGACGAGTTTTTATTCTTTTTTGTATGGTTGGTTAGTGTTGATACTCTGTGACACATTGTGTAAAAATCCTTCATTCTCTTGATATGCATTATTAATAAGATAGCCAATAAAAGTTTACTATTACCATTTTATTTGAGTAGATAATCATTTTTATTTATTTTGTAATTTTAATTTTAAATTTTTTTAAATATTCTTTGTTTGATATTTACATTTCACATACCATGCTGAAAATAATCGCCTTCAAAAGAGGGGGTCCTATAAAATGAAATGAATATAACCAAACATAATGATGATAAATAATTTATGTAGTATAATTAATAAATAAATAAATATTAAGACTTTAACTATGAAAAAAAACACTTTTAGTGGTTTGTTGGAGGAAAATTGATTATTATAGATAAGTGAATGCAATAGTACATTGCCAAGTGTGACTTTTTAAAAAAAATTTATAAATATATTAATTTTTAAAAAAATAAATAAGCTATTCCTACAAAAGTGTACAACTATTAACAAATGAAGAGTGACTTACTAATTTCTTTAAGTTTTAGTATAAACTTATTTTTTATTTAATAAATTTATTATTATATATAAAATATTTAAAGTAATAGAAGTATCATATAATTATTGTCTTGATAATTATAGTAATACATATTTTTTATTATAATTATATAAATTTATCAATTGTTAATTATAAAATATAATTTTTTTAAATCTTAATTTTAATTTTATTTGTAAATATACTTATTGATATATTTTTTAATTGCATTGATATGTTAGTATTTTATTATAAAGAAATTATGATATCAAAATAATAATATTTTTATAACACTAATATAAAACAAGTGTCACATAGTGCATGTACTTGTCATAATAATTTTTATAATAACTAGAAATTTTAATATATATTGAATATTGTGAAGTTGAAAAATATGAAATATGGAGAACCTTCCGAAAAAGGGCTCCTATAACACAACATGAATAGAACTTAAGAAATTTGTAAATTACCTAAAAATAATAGTATATTGAGTTAATTGAGTTATGTAATTAAGCCGAGAGGCTTTCTACAATGGCAACAATCTTCAATGTAAACATTTTTCATTTTGAAAAAAATCTGACGTTCATTTACATGTCAGAAAAATAAAATAGAAATAGACTAAATATAATTATTAAGCCGAGAGGCTTTCTACAGTGGCAGCAATCTTCAATGTAAACATTTTCCATTTTGAAAAAAATTTGATGTTCATTTACATGTCAGAAAAACAAAATAGAAATAAACTAAATATAATTATAATTAAAATCGTGAAAATTATAGAGAGGAAATGGAAGTAAAAATGAGGCAGATAAGAGTCTTGAATCATTTCCTCATGCCTCTTAGACTCACATAAATATACGATGATTAAAATTATGGGATTATGAAAATAGGCCAATGATATCTCTCGGCTTATTTTATATATAAAAAATATATATAAGCTAGTAGTATATTGCAATAATATTTCTTAAAATGTTATATACCAATGATGCACTGATAGAAAATATTACATTTTATAATGAATTAGATCAAATTTTAAATGTACTAGATATAAATTATATATAATTATTCTATAAATAATTACATTGAAATACAATAAAACTAGTGCTTGCACTAGGGTAAGGTGCAAGTGTATAGTTGATAGGTTTTGAGGTTGCATTAATTTTGTATAATGTTTTATGTGTGAATCATTTTTTGAAGGTTGAAATATTTGGTGCAAGTGTATAGTTGATAGGTTTTGAGGTTGCATTAATTTTGTATAATATTTTATATGTAAATCATTGTTTGAAGTTGAAATATTTGGAAAAGAAAGAGATGCATGAAAGATATTAAAAAAAAAGGATTTGTGAAAGATATCAATACTCACCTATAGCAAAATCCTAACACTAATCCTCTCCCTTCTTGTCACAAACTTACCTAAAAGAAATCTTAGGTAGGAGTTGAATACCTTTTTACATAGTTGCATAAATAAATTATCAATCTAGGCATTAATAAAACTAAGACAATTTTCACTCACTTAGAAACTAAAAGTGAAATTGCTTGTAAGCTTTGAGAATATTTAAATGGAAAATCATATATTATATTAATTATTATTCTGAAAATATTGATATATGTTCCATTTATGTTTTTGAGCCAAAATATTTCCAATTTGAAATATATTATAATTATGAACACATTCTATCGTAGGAAAAAGAATAAGATATGATGTAGTTTATGTTTCTAAAAAATTTAATTCAATATGGAATAATTTTTGTTTTCAACAAGACATGTAGTAATCATAAAATAAAAGTTAAATAATACAATCTTTTATTCTTCTCAATCATTATTTGAAAATAAAATGGAAATTAAAAATTTAGTATTCATAAATGTTATTTTAATTTATTAATTTTATTAGTAAACGGTCTAAGCCTTGATTAATTATTATTATTTGTTGGAATTAATTATTATTATATGTTAAGAGAAGGTAGATTCAAATCCAAGACCTCCCACGTCGCAAGTTACCGTTGCTTTTTCCTAATGTTATTTTAATTTTTAGTTATTTTAAAGTTTAAAAAATAATTATAAATCTTTTTTAAATTTTAAATTTAATATAATTTTTTTTCTATGATGATTATACTATAATGTAATAAAAGTTGGTTTGAGGGCTCGTGAAGGGAAGAACTTGGTTACAAAATATTGTAGGATTAGATGCCACAATTCAAATATATCATAGTTTAAAGAGAGCAAATTTCCACAATCCATTCTATTGTACTAATATGTTTCTGGATTCGATTGTGTTAAGATTTTTACCATCAACGTTTCGAATCACACTACGTGATCCATCATCAAGATGAATAGCAAGAGATGCAAAAAACAATATGTTGTAGATAATGGATGACCCAAAAAAGAAGAAGATAAAGGGAATAGGCAAGAAGGAAGGCACAAACTCCGAGGTTGAAGAATGAAAATAAAATAAATAAAATAAGAAACATTAAAAAGGGGGTAGACAGAAGGACAAGGGGCCAAAAAGGGGGAAACACTCCCAAGGACAGACTAGGAAATAAATAAAGGTGTCAAACGAGGAAATTAAGAGAATAGACAAGTGAAGAAGTAGAAATATAGAAGAACCAATGAATTAGATATAACTAAGAGCGCACCTAAAATTTTTACATAGACAAAATATAACAAGAATATAAAAGAAAACAATCAAATACACATAAGCAGGAGACATGCAATGGTCAGAGATGATAAATACGAACTAGCTAATATATATGCGACTAAATATATATATTAGAGAGACAAAACAAATGGTTGTGTATAATATTATGCACCAATGTGTGTGTTTTAATTTTTGAATAGGTTATATATATATATATATATATATATATATATATATATATATATATATATATATATATATATATATATATATATATATATATATATATATATATATATATATATATATATGTATATGTATATGTATATGTATAAAACATGTAAGTATATAAATGTTCAAATACATACATAATCATATATAAATTAAAATGTATACATATTTTTACATTAATATATATAAATACACAGATATTCATATATATATATATTAATGAATATATGTATTCATATGTATATATATTCATATGTATATATATAAAATATATATGAATATGTGAATATGTATACATATGTACATATATGTATATACCTATGTGTATATATCTATATATACATATGTGTGTGTGTGTGTGTGTATATATGTGTGTGTGTGTTTGTGTGTGTATGAATATCTATATATATATGTATATCTATATATATATATATGGTATCTAAATAAGCATAAGAATAAACCATATAAAAATCAAAATAAATAAGAAAAATAAATGTGTGAGAGTGGATGAATCTATAAATAAGAATGAATATATGCACATGCTCTCACAACAATATGCAGGAAACCCAAGCCGAACGAGAGGAACACCCCAAAGAGGTAGAGATGAGGCAAGGAGACAAGGAGGAAATGAAAGGAATGAAACAAACAAGAAAGGAAACACAAACCATAGAGACCAGGACACTAGAAGAACACCTACGCCCGAGCCAACCGAAAGGTGGTGTGGTGGTATATATATAACCTATTCAAAAATTAAAACACACACATTGGTGCATAATATTATACACAACCATTTGTTTTGTCTCTCTAATATATATATTTAGTCGCATATATATTAGCTAGTTCGTATTTATCATCTCTGACCATTGCATGTCTCCTGCTTATGTGTATTTGATTGTTTTCTTTTATATTCTTGTTATATTTCATCTATGTAAAAATTTTAGGTGTGCTCTTAGTTATATCTAATTCATTGGTTCTTCTATATTTCTACTTCTTCACTTGTCTATTCTCTTAATTTCCTCGTTTGACACCTTTATTTATTTCCTAGTCTGTCCTTGGGAGTGTTTCCCCCTTTTTGGCCCCTTGTCCTTCTGTCTACCCCCTTTTTAATGTTTCTTATTTTATTTATTTTATTTTCATTCTTCAACCTCAGAGTTTGTGCCTTCCTTCTTGCCTATTCCCTTTATCTTTTTTTTTTTTTTTTTGGGTCATCCATTATCTGCAACATATTGTTTTTTGCATCTCTTGCTATTCATCCTGATGATGGATCACGTAGTGTGATTCGAAACGTTGATGGTAAAAATCTTAACACAATCGAATCCAGAAACATATCAGTACAATATATCATAGTTGTTTATAAATAGTAAAAGTTATTAATTTAAAAATACTTTTTCATTTCGAAAGATTGATTTCCTCATAGAATCAAATAAATTTACATTCTAATATATGAAATATCCCTATAAAAGTTCAAATTCAAAATAAATTTAAAATTTTGTAGTCTACTCTTAGGACAGGCATAAACTATCAGGATAGGCACAAATTAACACCCAAGTCACCCAGATTAAAATGTACTTTTAATTTTTTATACTTTTTAAAGAATATGAGCAACAATTTTACCTCTTGGACTATTGAAATATTATTTGAATCTCTTGCCCAGAGATTGTTTAACATTCTCTATCATTGCAATTTGTTTTTCGAACTAATTTGTGCAATAAATTGAATGTTTTAATACAATATTGATTTGCAATTTTAAATATGAAGTGGCAACTCTATCAGATTTGGCTTTCGGCCCAATATGGCAGATTCCATTCATTGATTGCTTTAAAAAGGTAATAATTGTGTCATATATTATATTAGTGGGGTGTGGGCCATAGGTAGCTTCCACATTATAGATGCAACCACTCCCATAATGTTGGTGTCATGCTCATCCCACCAACAGTAAATATAAATGATCAACGACAAAGTTCCTAACACAACAGAGTGAGGAAATTCTGGTGGGCTTTCGCCCAAGTGAAATTCTATCAGCTAACGAATGTTGTAAAGTACTGGCAACGTCTATACAACCACGAAAATGCACTTCCATATGAAGGAGAGGACTTAGTTAATTTTTTTTAAAGTTAGAAAAAGTGATGTAAAGGAAGTGCATTTTTATGGCTGTATAGCCACGGGCTAAAGTACCTTGTAACATTAAATCGGAGTACACTTTTTTATTTTTAAAATACTGAGTTAATTTGTATCTAACCATTTCATAGTGTACCTTGTCAATATTTTTATGCATAGTCACAATCTAAAAATGTAATATAAATCTCCTTATAGAAAGATATTTTTTTATTACAATGAAAACACAATTTAAAACTCATTTTAATTCACATCATCTATTTATGATTAGTTTCCTAACATCCATGTTCAAGTTTCATTGAATTTTTTTTATTGAAACTAGTTATAAAAATGCAAAGTGCAAAGTCAACTAAGTCTATGAGGGAAACCATGTGTGTCAACAAGAAACACTACAATCTTTTTTTCTTTTTTTTTTTAATATTTAAATTCTTACTTAAATATTGTACACATCTACTTCCAATGATAAACTAGGTAAGAAAAAACATTTTAGAGAATTTCATAGTTTGCAGTGAGATTTTTAAAAAATTGTTAACTCTACTAACCCACAAAAACTTTTATTTCCAAAAGAAATTGTCAAAAGAAAAACTTGAAATAATGTCATTTATTCTAATTTATAAAAAATGGAGAAAATAAAAAGAATATACAAGATATTTAAAATATCTAAAGGGGACTATCCAAATAGAAATAATGTAACTCAAGATTTTTAAAGAAAAAATAATAATTCGTAAAGATCTAAACAACCAAAATATAAATTGAATTAGAGAGTATAATTTTTTTAAATTTAGATGTTATAATCAAATGAAATCTTACACTTACTCATTACACCGAGAGGTGTAACCTACAATGGCAGAATGGGGAGAATTGAAGTGGTGTGACTATGTTAATGTTAACTTTTTAATATTAAAAAATTAAAGCCGACTAATATTGTATTAAATGAATCATTGTAAATATTAAAAAAACTCAACTCATTTAAATGAATTCATCCACGTTTCCATATGGACAATTCAATTTGGTAGATCAATTCTTCTCAGCTTGAGTTTCATACAAAACAATAATCTCTATTATTGAAGATGAGTGAATATATTCTGCATATATAGAAATATCTGGTATGTGTAAATAGATCTGATGCAAGCGTATAAACTACATGTGTATTTAGAGTAAATTTAGTAAGTGGCAATCAAATATAATCTTATCAAATATACAAACAACAAACATTGCAACAATCTTATCTTCTCATTTTTCATTTCAAATCGATTTTTGCTTCTATTGGCGGCACATTGAGATATGATTTATCAAAGTGTCATTTTTTTCAAAATCTCATTATGCTTTGATGGACCATGTGTAAGACAATCTTTAAAATGGCTTCTCTTAGCTATGTATCTGAATGTATTTCTTTTTTTTTTTAAATGTGTTCTTTTTCACTATTTTCTGTGAACATTTAACTTTCTTTTAAAAGCATATCAAGATGGATGTACAGGATAAATTTAGTACCATTGCAAATTAGAGTTCTAGAATTTCTTTTAAAAAAATTAAAATTTTTATATATGATTTGTTTGAGCACATATGAATTTATAATGGAGAAAAACAATGGGAGAAATCACTTGTCTAGTCAATAAAATGTTTATTTTAAAAAAAAAAAAACTTTGATTGAATTAAATAATTTATAACCACTATTCACAAATCACAAACTTTATCGATCAATCAATTTGTTTTTAGGGTGAAATAAACGTCCTCATCATAACACTATTTTTGTGATTGTTTAAATATTTTATTCGGTATAAAAAATTATTTACTTTAAAACTAAGATTTCATACATTTTCTCTTTCTCTTGCATTTATTTCTATGATCAAAAATATAGAATAAATAGTATAATTTACAAAACAGAAAAGAATAGTTTCATATTATTTGTACTAATATTAATATTACACAATAAATCAAATATTTAAATTTAAATACATTTATTTTTACATAATTTTGATGCATTTCAATCACTTTGCATCAATTACTTCATTGAATGGTTGCAATATTTAATTTAATTTTCATTCTATGTATTTTTTTTTATTTGGTTGCACTTCCTTCTTTGTCCTTTGAACTTCTATATATGTTTTTTATGTTTGAATTTAATTTCTATTTTAAACAATATGTGTATTGTAGTTAGTTTACTTAATATTATTTGAAAGCTTCAAAACTATTAGAAGAACCAAATAAATGGCTTGGTTTCCTTTTATCAATTTAAATTTCCCTTCCAAAAAAGAGTGGGAAGGTAGGAGAGAGGGTAGGAGGGAAGGTGTGAGGGGAAAGGAAAAGGTGGGAGGGGATTGCAGGGAGAGTCAGAAGGATAGGACGGAGAGAGGGATGAAGAGGAGATTGAGGGATGGGAGGGAGATAGATAGTGGGAAGAGAGGGAGAGGGGGGGATAGTGGAAAGAGGGGAGAGTGGAAGGGAGAGATGGGAGTGGGAAGAGGTGGGGAGGAAGGGGGTAGACCAAAAGGGTATTAGAGTGGGAGGGTGGGGGAGTGGGAGTGGGAGATATGAGGAGATTAAGGGAAGGGGATAGAGGGGGAGATGGAGGGGGCAATCGAAGAGAGGAGAAAAGGGGAAGGAGGGGGAAATGGAGAAAGGGGAGTAGGGAGAGTGTGTATAGAGGGAGAGTGAGACCTGTAGGGGAAATGGGATGAGGGTGATAGGGGATATAGGGAACAAGGGGTGGGGGGTGTTCATGAGAAGGAGCTATGGAAAAGGTGAGAGGGGGAAGGAGGGGGAAATTTGATAGAGGGGAGTGAGGAGAAGGAGAGATGGGGGGAGAGAGAGAGAGTGCGAGAGAGGGAGAGGTAGTGAGGAAAGGGTAGATAGAGGTAGATTTGAGGGGTATTAGAGTAGGAGGGAGAGGGTGAGGGTGAGGGAATGGGAGTAGGAGTGGGAGTGGGAGCAGGAGTGGGAGATGGAGATGGAGGGAGGGAAGGTATAGAGGGGGCAGGAGGAGAGAAGGGGGGAGTGGTTGGAGGGCGAGATGGAGGGGAGAAGAGAAGAGGGGGAAGGGGAGGTGTATAGAAAGGGGAGAGGGGGAAGGGTAGGGGTACAAAAGGGGAGAGGAAGGAAAGGGGAGGGGTATGGAGAGAGGGATAGAGAAGGAGCTATGGAAAAGGAGCTATAGAGGAAGATCAATTATTTTAGTAGGAGATTTAGGAAAACTACCTCCTATTAGTGACAAACTACCTTATGATAGTAATTTTCATGCAAAGTTATTATGGGAAGAGTTCAAGACTATTCTTACTTTTGATAAAGTGTTCAAACAAGAAGGTGAAAGTGAAGACCAACAAAGGTTTCACCAATTACTCACTAATATATGAGATGCAAATCCAACTATAGATGATTGGAAATTATTAATGATAGGGACAGATGTTTCATTGCCCCAAAATGTTAAGGAGGAATTTGATAATAATATTCATCTATTTTCAACAAATGATAACATTCATAACCATATTATAAAGAAATTACATTCACTAAAAAATCTAGTTGCCCACAACTTTGCATCAAAAGAAGGAAGTACTAATCTAGGGGGAGGTCAAAATGATGAACTAAATATTGAATTATTACTTGCTAAGGATGAAAGGGTCATGTTAACTTCTAATTTATGGATTGAAGTGAGACTTGTCAATGGAGCTTTTTGATACATTCGAAATATCATATGCAAACATGGAAATGCCCCACCGAATCTGCCAACCTATGTTATAGTTGAATTTGACAATAACTCTAGAATTTCATTTGAAGACAGAGCTCCAAAATTAATTCTCATTTCCCCAATACAAAGAGGGATCACACATCAATTGCCCTTACATTTGACTTGGGAATTAACTATCCATAAGTCATAGGGATTAACACTTTCTAAGACAATAGTTGACATTGGACTAAGAGAAAGGACAAGACTAACATTTGTTTCTATATCACAAATTAAGTCTTCGGATGGACTTTGAATTTCACCACCATTTTCTTATGATTGTTATGAAAAGATGAAGACAAGGAAGCAACTTGTGAAAAGGAAAGCAGAGAAGGAACGACTCAAGTCTCTAGAAAGAGATTAATTGTATGCATTGTATATACTATATTTCAATATCTATAAAACATAATGGATATGATAAGCATCATGCTTTAAAAAGATTATTTTAGATTAAAAATTTAATAGATTTTAGTTTTACATGTGGCATTGTGGATGCTACTAGCTTAGATATCTTTATACATCTATCTAAAACATGCCGAGAGATATCAAGCTCGAGGCACCTATTTCAATAAATAGTTATTGAATATAGATAGGGGCCTCAAGCTTGATATCTCTTGGTGTGTTTTAGATAGATGTTTAAAGATATCTAAGCTAGTTTTAAAACAATAAATCTACACTTACTATTGTTAATCTTATATTTTTAATTAAAAATTATATTAAACTAATATCTAGATATATGTGGAACCTTTTTTTCGTATGCAAATTATTTTACATTCTAAAAAAATTATATTTATTTATTTTTATACTAAAGTATAATTAAAAATATTTTAAATATAATTTTATAAAAAAGTTATTTGTTCAATTATAAATTTTCATAATGTATAATGTTCATTTTATCTAATTCTAATTCAATCATAATCTAGAATCTAAGGCGAATCCTCATTATATTAAATTAAATCTTTTTAAATTTATAAATATTTGTTATGTGATGTTAAATAACTAATTTTCTAATAGAAATAAATTAGATTAAATTTATAAACTTATTTTAATCTTATAATTAATAATTATAATTTTAAAATAAATAAGAAACTAATATCTAGATAGATATATAGACAATGTAAACAATCTTTCTATTTTATTTATCTTTTTACTTTAAGATATTTCATATTAGAAAACTTTAATCTAAATTAAATGGTTTCTAAAATGTGAATATAAATCTCATCCAAATAATTTATATTCTAAAATTAAATTAATTTTTAATTTCAAGAAATACCAAAATAAAATTTAGATGCACAAATAATTTCTACATTTTTTCAATTTTGATCCAAATTACTCTTTTTAATTATTTTTTATGTTTATCATTTTATTTTTCTACTTTTCTCTCTTGTTAAGATGCACAAATGACTTTTTCTATTCAATGTTTTAATACTATTTTTTTTTCATTAAAGCTCTTATTTTTTAATTTTATTGGTGCATATATAAGTAACACACTCCAATTTTTAGTTATTGTTATATATGTAATCACAAATAATTATTAAAAGTAGATTCCACACAATTCAATAAAATGATATTATCCAAATAGAATGGAGTTTGGAAACACAACTATCTTGATTCAAACAATTGATATAAAAATAATTCTAGCCTAATTAAAAATGAATAATCTGTCACAAAAATAATATACAATCTCAAACTTTTTTTTACCTTCTTTTCATCATTGATTCACTAAGTATCTCAAATGTTTATAATCAAGAACAATTGAGGCATGCTTTCAAACCAATGTAGTTGTTTACATTGATGAATTCTATGATTATTAACTTCAAATAATATTAATGTGATTGAGAGGTAACATATCTAAACCTCAATTGTTCTTAAAAGCATCATCCAATATAGGTATATAACTATTAGCTCAACCCCTACACCCTCCAAAGGTGCAAGTTCTAGTAAACATTAATCAAAACATTATAGTACAAGCATTTAGTATTTTAAAATGTGTAAACATTGAAGTGTTTTTTTAATTTTACTTGACGATGTTTTATTTTTTCATTGAAAAGTTTTCAAAGATTATGAAATCAAAAGAATCAAGTTACATGTAAAGAAAAGTTCTGGTTTGAGAATTTCACCAAAATGCACTTGCCAACTTAAAACAATACCAAATAAGCTTTAATAACAAGCTATTTGAAAATCAATTGTAATGTGTTGTAATGCACACAGAACCTAGATTATTATTTATTTAGCTAGACTATAAATATTAAAAAAGAGATGGAGTAGATAAATGATGACGTTGCCCATACAAAAGTATTGGTCATTTGCAAAATGTATAATATGATATTCATTAACTATTTTAATTTCTCTAGTTCCTTGCAAATATCCCATTTTTTAGCACACTAGGCCACCTTCTAGACAACTAGAATAACAAATAAAAGATCGAATAATAAATGATAAAATTGTCTATAAATATGTTCTAAAAGTTTCTTAAAACTATACTATGGTGGTATTTGTTTTTTGGACTATAACCTAATTGTCCAGATATTTTCCACTAAAACAAAGAGACTAGATGTCCTGTAGACAAAGCTATGGCTTCTTTAAGAATCTATATATTACTCCTGATGCCCTTTCAACACAATTCATATTTGTCTAAATATGGCACCAAACAACTACTAGCTAGTCATGTTGATGTGGCTTCAATCTTGTCTGAAATCTTAAAAAAAAAAACAAGCTTTACTCATTAATGTGTTGTCATTCCACCTAGTAACCATATAGTAGTAAACACTAGTAGACATTAGAAGATAATTAAGCTTGCTTAATTCTTTGAAGTATATTGGCCTTATGGAAAAGATTAGTTTATGCAACATGTGCACCTAGTTACCATGCTACTAATTAATTGAGAATTAGAACACATTTAATATTTTTTTACAAAAAAAAGAGCCAAAACTAAACCAATAATAACAATCTGCTACACATTTGTCTCTCTAGAATATAATAGTTCACTTAGAAAAATATGACACGTAATGACAATTTCCAAATTGTAAAAAAAATGCTTAGCAATAAGTTACTTAATTTAAGCATACTCAACATCGATTTCATTTCCTGAAAGCATACTGAACATTGATCTCCACGAAGAAGACTAAACATCAGTTTTCAAACTAAAACAAAAGAGAGCATGGTTGCTGCTTAAAAAACCTCTCATTTTCTAAAAGCATAATAAACATTGATTTCCAAGGAGAAGACTTAACATTAGTTTCCAAACTTAAAAAAGAGAGAGCATGGTTTCTGCTTAACCATTGAAGTTCTTTGAATTATTAATTTTCTAAAAGAAAACTAAACATTAGTTAAAAATAAAATAGAGCATGTTTACTACTAAACAAATAAGCCCTTTCATTCATTCAATTCAATTGAAGCCTTTCTTCAAACAATAGCTTCTAGGATATTTCAAAGGGCAAAAGACATTTCTACTTGCTTAGAAGAAGGTATAAAAATCTAAAGGTGGATACATGTTCCATTATATGGAAGACTAGCTACATGTTCATCATCTGCAAATCCAGCTACATGTTCATTAGCACCTGCAAAAATATTCGGGGCCACACCCATATGCTCATTCAACTGGTAGAGGGGCTTAACACTATTGCCACTCTTGGCATTCCAAACCTAAACCTCCCCATCAATGCAAAGAAATACCTACCTAGTATTTAAAGCCCCTAGAATGGAGTCATCACCATCATCATCATCTGGTACTGTGGAAAAACAAATTGGCTAGCTATGTCCATCTTCAACATCAATAACATCTTGAATTACATTGCTGCCATCCTCTGATGTAGTCAAGAACCCATCCTTAGCACTTGCCTCTAGCCTTTTCTCTTGCCTAAACCAAACTCCATAATGCCACCATTTGATTACTACAAGAATTCATTTTCTATTAACATGCATGTGTTCAATGCATCTCACCTATTACATCAACAAATGCCACCCTCACATTCTTTCTCGATTGCTAATATTTGTAAAATTCAATATGTATTGCTCTGTCACAACATCCCAAATATTACAAGCATGATGAAAGTTGTACAAACCCAGCCAAAATTTGTTTGAGCCAATAAAGTTGATTAGGTTGTTGTTGATTAAATCATTAATCCTAGCCTTGTGTGTGTGTTAGACAAGCCCTTGTGAAACTCCAACAAATACATATCCCTTTTCTAATGTAAATTGAAGGCATAGATAAACAAATACACATAAGTAAAACTTATTTCATTGCCTTACTATCTTTTTAAAATACATTACATAAGGGCTCTATTTATAGAGGTTTCAAAACTTTCTTGAATATGAAATACATTTATTTTATATATATTAATACATTGCATTTACTATGGCCAACCATGGGTAGTTGGAGGTTGAATATCAAATGGTGTTGGGCAGCTTCTTGTTTGTTGTTTATCACTAAAATGTGGGTTATGGGTAGTTTTGGTTGAAAGAAACTAATATGGACAACACTCCCCCTTAATTTCTACCATTAACATATTTTGCATCAGTAATAACAATTTTTTCTTGTAGATATTCAAAGTTACTTTTTGGTATTGCCTTTATGAAAATATCTGCCTATTGATCTTCAAATTTACAAAACTCAAGATAGATTTCTCCATTGTTGACTAATTCTCTGATGAAGTGGTACCTTGTATCAATATGTTTTCTCCTCTTATGAAATACATGATTCTTAGATAATGCTATTGCTGATTTTTTATCACAAAGGATTGGTGTTGATTCCTCTTGATGATGGTGAAGATCAAGAAAAATACGATGCATCCATATTGCTTGACATGTTGTGGAAGTGGTAGCTATATATTTTGCTTCAGCTAATGAGATCATCACTATAGGTTGCTTCTTTGATTCCCATGACGTGACTCTTGATCCAAGGTGAAAGATATATCCAGAAGTGATCTACCTATCATCAATGCTACCTACAAAATCACTGGCAGTATAACCAATCAAACCAAAATTGTTAGCTTTGGATTATAGGATTCCATACCCCATTGTTCTTGCAATATATCTCAATATCCTTTTTCCAACTTTCTAGTGAGAATTTTGTGGTGACTCCATGAACTTTGAGATCAAACTGACACCATACATGATGTTTGTCCTTGTAGCTATCATATACATTAAACTTCCAACAAGTCTTTTAAACATATTTGGATCAACATTTGAGCCCTTCTCTTCCTTGCTAAGTTTTGTTCCTATTGCAAATGGAGTTGATGTTGGATTATAGTTCATCATTTTAAATCTCTTCAAAATATCCTTTATATACTTGGATTTACAAATGAAGATACCTTTGTCACATTGAATAAGTTCAATACCTAAGAAATATCTCATCAACCCATAATTTGTCATTTCAAATTCTTTTATCATTTTTGACTTGAACATGTCTATTGATAGATTTCTAGTGAATATCAAGTCATCAATATATAGACTTACAATCAAAATCTAACATTCCTTATTAGTCTTGACATAAAACATGGGCTCACTATTACTTCTATTTAATTGATTAATTATCATGTATGAATCAATCCTCTTATACCAAGCCCTAGGAGCTTGTTTCAAACCATAAAGTGCCTTTTTTAGTTTATATACCTTGTTATCATGCCCACAAACCTCATAACCAGGTGGTTGTTTTAAACATATACCTCTTCATAAAGAAAACCATTCAAAAAAGCTTATTTTATGTCCATTTGATACACTTTCCAATCATTTTGTGTAGCTCTTGCTAAAATAGTTTGAACTGTGTCAAGTCTAGCAACTAGAGAAAATGTTTCATTATAATCAACTCCATATTATTGTGAAAAAACTTTAGCAACTAGTCTTGCCTTATGCTTAACAATTTCACCTTTTCCATCAATTTTAGTTTTGTAGACCCATTTGACTCCTATACATTCTTTTCCTTTAGGTAAATCCATTAATTCCCATGTTTTATTTCTTTCAATAGAGTCAATTTCTTCATTCATTGACTTGATCGATTTATCTTCTTTAATTTCTTCATCAAAATACAATGGATCACAAGAAAATAAAGCAAAATTTGAGTATATTTCTACATTCTCTTTTTCTTGATCATATATCTCTTTTAATCTTCTTGTCTTCTTACCTTTATAACTTGGTCTTGAGAATTTAGAATATGATTTATCACTTACTTTTGAACTTGGAGGTGAGGCTCCTTGCACAAAGATCCTTGGTAGAGTATTCAGTGGTGATTGAGTCCCTTGTTCCTTCAATTCATCATCACTTTGTAATATTGGTGCTCCTCTTGTGACTTGTTTCTTATCATTTCAATGCCATGAATCTTCTTCTTCAAATTTGACATCCCTGCTAATGATCAATTTATTTGAAACAGGGTTATACAATCTATAAGTCTTTGATTCTTCACTATAACCAATAAAGATACATTTTTCATTTTTATCATCCAATTTCCTTCTTAATTCAGATGGAACCAATGAATAAGTAACACATCCAAAAACTCTAAAATGGGATACATTATGTTTCTTACCATTCGATCCTTCTTGTGGAGTTGTGTTCTTAACACTCTTTGTAGGACTCCTGTTTAAAATGTATACAACACATGCTACTGCTTCTACCCAAAACTCATTGGATAGATTTTTGGCCTTCAACATACTCCTTGCCATTTCCATTATGGTTCTATTCTTCCTCTCTACTACACCATTTTTCTATGGTGTGTACTTTGTGGTAAACTACTTCTTAATTCCATGAAATCTACAAAATTCTAGAAACTCATTAGAATTGAATTCACTACTTCTATCAAATCACAATACCTTGATATAGAGACCACTTTTTTTTTTAACCAAAGTTTTAAACTCCTTGAATTTTTTAAAAGTTTCACTCTTTTGTTTGAGAAAGTATATCTAAGCCTTCTTACTAAAATCATCAATAAATGTTAGGAAATATATACTTCCTCCTAAAGATGGAGTTTGCATAGGTCCGCATATATTAGTGTGAACTAATTCCAATGGTGTTGTTGCTCTATATGAACCTCCTACTGGGAAGCTTTCTCTATGTTGTTTTGCCAATATACAACTTTCACATGAACTTGTTGGTTGCACTATTTGAGGCAATCCTTTCAACATAGCTTTATTTTGTAACAAGCTCAAAGCATCAAAATGAAGATGATCATACATCAGATGCCATAGCCACGACTAATATGAGAATACTATTTTGAAAATGACTTCTTTTCCTCCTTGAATGTAATGAATCTAGGGGGGGAACATATGATTTTGTGTCATGTTGACCATTGCAATTAACCTACCACTAAGATTTTTATTCAAGATTGTGCAAACATCATTGGGTATGTGTAGGATCATGGTGTGCCAAAAAGTGGCGATGTGAAAAAAAAAGAGTTTGAAGATGCCTAAAAGCACTTCAAAATCTACTCTGAATTTTTTTTACCTATCCAGGAACCAAACTTGGAAGGTTAAGCCGAGCCTTATCGGATATCCGATTCTAAATCAAATATCTGACTAATAATTATAATCATATAATAGTATGATATATTATTTAATAATATTATTATTATTTAATATTAATATTTACGTAATGATATTATTATTATTTAATATAATATTATTATTAAATAATAATAAGATATAATAATAATATCATATTAAATAATAATAATAATAATAATATTATTATATTAAATAATATTATTATTATTAGTATATTAAATAATATATCATACTATTATATTATAATAATATTATTATTATAATTATTATTATACTACAATATAATAATAATAAAATTATTATATTATAATCATATAATATTTTACTATAATAATAATAATATAATGTATTATATTATAATAACATATTATATTATAATAATATAATATAATATTTCATATATTATAATATATAGTAATGTAATATAATATATATATATATATATAAGATATAATATAATAATAATAAGTAATATCTTATAATATAATATATAATAAAAAAGTATAATATATTATAAATTATAATAATATAATATAATAATAATATTATTATATAATATAATAATATTATTATTATATAATATAATATTTAATATTATAATATATAGTAAATTAATATAATAAATATAAAATATAATATAAAAATATATAAAATGTAATATATATTATATATTATATGTTATATTATATATATTGTACTCATTTTATGTTATTGTGCCATATCAGATATCCGATGTTATATTGGATATCCGATATAATATTGGATATCCGATATAGTATCGAATATCCAATACCTGTACATTGGATTAAATAAAATCACAGACCTGCGGGCCCTCATTTTACGTGAATTTGGGGCCGATATTGCCATAGCGGATCGAATATCAGATACGAGATCAAATATTAGATATCAGGTATGTTGCTCCCCCCCCCCTGCCGTGACTCATTTTTAACCTAAATTTAATAGATTTTAATATGATTTTGTTTGTTTTAGTTGAATCTAGGGTTTTTTTGACAAAAATGGTTAAATTTTAGATTTTTTTTTAATATATATTACGTTTTGCAATTCAATAGGAATGGCTGATCAAAATGATGACATTGACGTAGGGAATAATATTCCTTGTAACCCACCACCAAACGATCCAGTATCCCCACAAAAGCCTCCACCAAATGATCCTCTACCTCCTCAAAACCCTCCTTGAATCGAGGATTTGATAAATGAAAGTCTCACTGAGTTGAGGGGTTTTCATAGAACATACAATAATGTACCTGCACTGGCTCCTATGTTATCCACGTTAAACACCATAGTGGATAACATTGAAACCCTTACAAACCAACAAAATGTCACTCTTTGTTGGTGTGATGAAATGCACCAGATGTTTGATGATGGTTTGGATTATGATGAGGTCATGGCCCTCAACATAACCAAAGACGATTTGGCTAGCCTTTTTACTAACCCAAAAATAGGTATACCAGTTGACCCAAAAAAAACCAAACTATCGATTAAATGGTGCACAAATGACGCCATACATGCAAATTTTTGGGATCGTTGGTGGATAGTCTTTGATATCCTCCACATAGCATTTTAGACATAGCATTTTATTTCCTTAGAAAATTATATGCAGAATTTGTGTTGAAACTTAAAGTGAACTATTGGAGCATGAAGCCCAACATGGTCTTAGGACTAGGAGCCCCTCAGGATAGACCCTCTTCCCAGCGGAAGGAACTTGGCACTTTTGTCCCCCCCCTGATATCTCCCCCCCTCCTCGAGTGCAACATCCAAATATTATGGCAAAGGCTAGCTCTTAGACCATTAGAGCCATTCATAGGCTATGTAGCCTAATGATATCTCAGGCTAGGTCAGTCCTGCCTCCTTGTGTTGATGATGTTGGTGCTAGTTCATCATCGGCTAGCTCATCACATGTTTGTGTGCCTCACGCTTGCATTACATGTAAGAATATTTTCCTGGGTCCCACAGGTGATCTTCCTGAGTATCATTTTGTATTCGATGAGGATACACCAGACACATGTGCAAAGGCTACAAACCCTGATGCAAGAGAGGAGGGGAATGCAGAGGCATGGACTCCTTCGGTGTCGGTACGTGTATACATTTTTTTTTATAACATATGTGATTTAAAGTTAATTTTTATAATAGAGTAATTTTAATTTTTAAGCCATACTGACTTTTACATGTATGTGATCTTCATTCATGTTTACTTGATGACCGAGGAGGAGCTTAGATAGATAGATGATGCTACACTCTCGGCCATTTCATTTGGCCTTGAGACATCTACGGTACATTATGTTGTGTTCACATTTTTTTTTTCTATTTGATATTGTAGCATATATGGTTGCTAATCTTTCTTTTATCTTGCAGATACCACTTGCCCCGGGGGGACAAAGTGCGGGGGGGTGAGCCAGCATGCATTGACAAAGGAAAGGTAATTAGATGTTTTCTAATTGATTAAATATTGATGCATTCTTGTAAAATGTTTGTGGTAATCTCATTTAATTACATTCTTTATTGTATATAGGGTGTGGCTACTGGCAATGAGCTTGTATAGATTCGGCGTCCTAGATCATCAGGGATTTTCATTCGCACAGAGAGCCCCATTGTATGTATAAGTATCATTTTTTTAAAGAAAAATTATTGATGCAAATAAAAGTATGATTGTTGTTCTATACAATTTCTATGATTTCTTTCGTACCAATAATGATTCATGTCTTGGATATGTTCATTACAACTTAAATAGGCTTATATGCACCTGTCCAACCAACCAAGTTGGTTACAAAGGTTTATTTAATCAAACAAATACCAAATTACTACTTTCCCTCCAAAACTAATATGACCGTTTGAATTTGAAATTCAAATTTGAAACTATAGTTTTTATGCATTCCCTAACTTTCTAAACTATTCCATTGACTCAAAATTGGTCATATGGATTTATTAAATGCAACTAAGTATGAAACTATCCTAAGACTACCCCATATGGCTCTTTTGGCCATTTTACATCATGTTTCCCTTAGGTCCTTACTAGGACTTTTATGACCTTTGTCTTTCAAAGTACATTGTTTATTACATAATTCTATTATTGGTTTTAATATATCCCAATTAACAATCAATGATGTCTTTGATCCTCTATCTTCATCTAGCACCAAGGCTCTCTTAGATGATTTAATAGGTGCCCCTGCACCAAACACCCCACCTTCAGAGCAACTCTTGTACCAAGAGTTAAGGGGTACTATCTTCTTTCCTCCCATCCTTCTAGAGGGATGTTTGCAACTTTGCACCTGCAATGCATTACCCTACACACCTGCATACAAATCATTAGAAACAAAAAGCAATTTATCCTTGTTACCAGTCATGGTAACCTTATTGCCTGCTGATTGTGAACAGTCATGTTTTGTCCTTGAAAAAGGCTGAATAACTTGTTGTCTGAGGTCATGCTGACCCTGTCTCTTATCCTCCATGGATATGTTCAATTCTTTGTTCACTCTCGTCACCAAAGGACACCATACTATTCCTATCATCACTCCTTTTGCTGTCACTGTCTACTTGTAAGAAGAATTTTGAGTTTTGTCTCGAACAATCTCATCCTTCATAACCAAAAGAGATGGCTTCAGTGGCAGATTTGTCATATCATGTTTACTCTCCCTCTGCTCCTGCAAGTCCACAAACTATTTCTTGCCAAAACAAATAACTCTTTCCTCATCATGACCAGTCAAAGGATTTAGCTTAAACTTCACACCATCTTTGTGTACTATATAAACATTTGATGAGCCAAAATGAATAGTGTTCCTTGAGGCTTGCCAAGGCCTTCCAAGGATTACATGGAAGCATGTCATTAGAATGTGATCACATATAGCTTGATCTTTTATATTCTCCTATAGAGAAATCCACTATTGCTTGCTCACTTACAACAATATTATGTGCATCACTGACCCAAAATGCCCTATATGGTCTATCAATAGGATACTTCTTAAATCCTAGTTTATTTACCATTTCATAAGACACTAAATCATCAAAGGAACTAGAGTCTATTATCATCTTACAAATCCTACCATGGCTCATGAAATTTGTCCTAAAAATGGATGGTCTGGTCTCCTTTTGCTACTGCATTTGTGGTCCTCTTCTCACCATCAAAGATTCTCCTTCAAGTTTAGGGTCTGCATTATCGTACTTCTTTTCTTCCTCTTCTCCTTGGGTCAAGGTGACTCTCCTCGCCTCCTTCCTAAAATCTACACCTTTCTCAAGGAACTTGTAGGATTGATTGCCTACTCCTCCACATGTGAAGCATTTACCTGTGAGAACACTATTACCTCTTCCACTTCCAAATCTTCCTCCCTTGAAACTTCCTCTTGTCTCAGATGTAATCTCTTTTCCTTTATCTTTGTCTTGATTGTTTGAAGTGTCAAACTAACTTCTTACACCTCTTCCTCTCATTGTTCCACCTCCTCTCTGATTTGCTTGCCTCTCATTCTTTCTTTTCAACTTCTCCTCTGCCCGAATTGCCAACTAAAAACATTCTCCAAGTGTCCTTGGTACATTCAATCCTATTTCATCTTGAATATTATACTTGAGGCCATTAATGTATCTAGCCACCTTCTCATCTTCATCTTCCAGTCCTCCCTTAATACTCAGGGTATGGAATTTCTCAGTATAGGACATGACATCCATATCCCTCTGTTTCAAATTGTTCTTTCTTATCTTTAAATTTGGATTGCTAAATTAGATGGCAAGAATTGATTTCTCACCATGGTCTTCATTCTCTCCTAATTTGAAATCTTATTCAATCCCCTTTTGATGCAAAGTATGCAGCAACTACCTTCCACAAGCCAATAAATGGCTATCACAATCCAACTTAGGATTCTAGGACTTCTCACAAGTCCTCTTACCCACTCTAGGTATACTCAACCTCCAAGCCAAACAAGGCAATCCCAACTATACATATTCATTATCTAATTCTATGATTTCACCTTTAATTAATTCATTGTCAACTTGAATGATATTTAGCATACCTTGTCTTTTTCTTTGGCGTTCCATTTTGTCCCTTTCTCTATATGTCGCAATGTCTTCATTGGATATCTTCCTTTTGCATTTATCCTATCGACGACTGGTGCTCCCCATTCAGATGACAAATTCGAACACCTACGGTTATATTTTCAAATTTTTTTTGATTAGTTGGGCCCCAAAATGTGACTTTTTTCAAAACCCGTGAAAAAAAGTGTAAAAGTGATGTTATCAGGTCTGTAGGGATAGGGAATAATTGGGAATTGGTGCTAGTAAAATTGGATATCCGATCCTAAATTGGATATCTGATATTGCAAAGTGAATTTTTGGAGGGAAAACTTGCTATAATTTTTTTACTTTGGTTTATTACTAAGCTAATAGTATAGTAGTATTAATATATAGTAGTATTAATATAAAGTATCAATAGTATTAATATATAATAGTATTAATATTATTACTATAGATATAATAGTGTAAATATTTAGTGTTTATTTATATTATTATTATTATTATGCTACAATATAGTATATATATATATATATTATTATTATTATAGCTATAATAGTATTATTATTATTATCATAAAATAGTATAAATACTATATATATACCCTTTCATTTTTTAACCCATATACATACGGACGATTTGAATATGTCTATAGGGGTCCTAGGACCCCTAGGGACATATATCATTGTTTAATGCATCAAAGAGGGTCGTAGGTCACCCTATGATCCCCTTTGACCCATATGGCCCATTCGAATATGTCCCTAGGACCCTTAGGGACATATGTCGTCATTTAATGGGTCAAAGGGGGTCATAGGGCACCCTATGACCCCCTTTCACACATATGAATGATTCAAATATGTCCTTAGGGGTCCTAGGACACCTAAGGACATATGTCATCATTTAATGGGTCAAAGGGTGTCATAGGTCACCCTATGAACCCCTTTGACCCATATGAATGATTCGAATATGTCCCTAGGGGTTATAGGACCCCTAGAGATATATGTCGTCGTTTAATGGGTCAAAGGGGGTCATAGGTCACACTATGACCCCCTTTGACCCATATGAACAATTCGAATATGTCCCTAGAGGTCTTAGGACCCCTAGGGACATATGTCCTCGTTTAATGGGTCAAAAGGTGTCATAGGTCACCCTCTGACCCCCTTTGACCCATAAGAACAATTCGAATATGTCCCTAGGGGTTATAGAACCCCTAGAGACATATGTCGTCGTTTAATGGGTCAAAGAGGGTCATAGGTCACCCTATGATCCCCTTTGACCCATATGAACAATTTGAATATGTCCTTAGGGGTTCTAGGACCCCTAGAGACATATGTCGTCATTTAATGGGTCAAAGGGGGTTATAGGTCACCCTATGACCCCCTCTGACCCATATGAACCATTCGAATAAGTTCTTAGGGGTCTGAGGACCTCTAGGGACATATGTCATCGTTTAATGGGTCAAAGGAGGTCATAGAGTGACCTATGACCCCCTTTGACCTATATGAACGATTCAAATATATCCCTATGGGTCTTAGGATCCCTTGGGATATATGTCATTGTTTAATGGGTCAAAGGGTGTCATAGGTCATCCTATGACCCCCTTTGACCCATATGAACAATTTGAATATGTCCCTAGGGGTTATAGGACCCCTAGAGACATATGTCGTCGTTTAATGGGTCAAAAGGGGTCATAAGTCACCCTATGACCCCCTTTGACTCATCTGAATGATTTGAATATGTCGCTAGGGGTTCAAAGACCCATAGAGACATATGTCATCGTTTAATGGGTCAAAGGGGGTCATAAGTCACCCTATGAACCCCTTTAACCAATATGAACGATTTGAATATGTCCCTAGGGGTTCTAGGACCCCTAAAGAAATATGTCATCGTTTAATGGGTCAAAGGGGGTCATAGGTCACCCTATGACCCCCTTTGACCCATATGACCCATTCGAATATGTTCCTAAGGGTCCGAGAACCCCTAGTGACATATGTTGTCATTTAATGGGTCAAAGAGGGTCATAGGTCACCCTATGACCCCCTTTGACCCATATTACAAATTTGAATATGTCCCTAAGGGTTCTAGGACCCCTAGCGACATATGTTGTCATTTAATGGATCAAAGAGAGTCATAGGTCACCTTATGACCCCCTTTGACCCATATTACCCATTCGAATATGTCTCTAGGGGTCTTAGAACCCCTAGGGACACATGTCATCGTTTAATGGGCCAAAGGGGGTCATAGGTCACCCTATGACCCCCTTTGACCCATATGAATGATTCAAATATGTCCCTATGGGTCTTAGGACCCATAGGGACATATGTCATCGTTTAATGGGTCAAAGGGTGTCATAAGGCACCCTATGAACCCTTTTGACTCATATGAACGATTTGAATATGTCCCATAGGGGTCTTAGGACCCAGAGGGACATATGTCATCGTTTAATGGGTCAAAAGAGGTCATAGGTCACCCTATGACCCCCTTTGACCCATATGGCCCATTCGAATATGTCCCTAGGAACCTTAGGAGCATATGTCATCATTTAATGGGTCAAAGGGGGTCATAGGGCACCCTATGACCCCCTTTGACCCATATGAACAATTCAAATATGTCCTTAGGGGTCCCAGGACCCTTAAGGACATATGTCGTCATTTAATGGGTCAAAGGGTGTCATAGGTCACCCTATGACCCCCTTTGACCCATATGAACGATTCGAATATGTCCTTAGGGGTTATAGAACCCCTAGAGACATATGTCATCGTTTAATAGGTCAAAGGGGGTCATAGGTCACCCTATGACCCCCTTTGACCCATATGAATGATTTGAATATGTCCCTGGGGGTCCTAGGACCCCTAGGGACATATGTCATTGTTTAATGGGCCAAAAGGTGTCATAGGTCAGCTTATGACCCCCTTTGACCTATATGAATGATTTGAATATGTCCCTAGGGGTTATAGGACCCCTAAAGACATATGTCATTGTTTAATGGGTCAAAGGGGGTCATAGGTCACCCTATGACCCCATTTGACCCATATGAACAATTCGAATATGTCTTTAGGGGTTCTAGGACCCCTAGAGACATATGTCGTCCTTTAATGGGTCAAAAGGGGTCATAGGTCACCTTATGACCACCTCTGACCCATATGACCCATTCGAATATGTTCCTAGAGGTCCGAGGACTTCTAGCGACATATGTCATCGTTTAATGGGTCAAAGGAGGTCATAGGTCACCCTATGACCCCCTTTGACCCATATGAACGATTCAAATATATCCCTAGGGGTCCTAGGACCCCTAGGGCCATATGTCATTGTTTAATGGGTCAAAGGGGGTCATAGGTCACCCTATGACCCCCTTTAACCCATATGAACAATTTGAATATGTCCCTAGGCATTATAGGACCCCTAGAGACATATGTCATCGTTTAATGGGTCAAATAGGGTCATAGGTCACCCTATGACCCTTTTTGACCCATATGACTCATTCGAATATGTTTTTAGGGGTTCGAGGACCTTTAGCGACATATGTCATCATTTAATGGGTCAAAGGGGGTCATAGGTCACTCTATGACCCCCTTTGACCCATATGAATGATTCAAATATATCCTTAGGGGTCCTAGGACCCCTAGGGACATATGTCATCATTTAATGGGTTAAAGGGTGTCATAGGTCACCCTATGAACCCCTTTGATCCATATGAACAATTCGAATACGTCCCTAGGGGTTATAGGACCCCTAGAGACATATGTCGTAGTTTAATGGGTCAAAGGGGGTCATAAGTCACC
The DNA here is from genome assembly GCA_028749045.1 of Cupressus sempervirens. Lineage (NCBI taxonomy): Eukaryota > Viridiplantae > Streptophyta > Pinopsida > Cupressales > Cupressaceae > Cupressus > Cupressus sempervirens. Next base: position 608,269,470 of record CM053784.1, on the reverse strand, counting down.
CTATGACCCCCTTTGACCCATATGAACAATTCAAATATGTCCCTAAAGGTTTTAGGACCCCTAGAGACATATGTCATTGTTTAATGCGTCAAAGGGGGTCATAGGTCACCCTATGACCCCCTTTGACCCATATGACCCATTCGAATATGTTCTTAAGGGTTCGAGGACCTCTAGCGACATATGTCATCATTTAATATGTCAAAGAGGGTCATAAGTCACCCTATGACCCCCTTTGACCCATATTACCCATTGAATATGTCCCTAAGGGTTCTAGGACCTCTAGCGACATATGTCATCATTTAATATGTCAAAGAGGGTCATAAGTCACCCTATGACCCCCTTTGACCCATATTACTCATTGAATATGTCCCTAAGGGTTCTAGGACCCCTAGAGACATATGTTGTTGTTTAATGGGTCAAAGAGAGTCACAGGTCACCCTATGACCCCTTTTAACCCATATTATCCGTTCGAATATGTCCCTAGGGATCTTAGAACTCCTAGGGACATATGTCGTCATTTAATGGGTCAAAGCAAGTCATAGGTCACCTTATGACCCCTTTTGACGTATATGAATGATTCGAATATGTCCCTAGGGGTCCCAAGACCCCTAGGGACATATGTCATCATTTTATGGGTCAAAGGGGGTCATAGGGTGACCTATGACCCCCTTTGACCCAGACGAACAATTCTAATATGTCCCTAGGGGTTCTAGGACCCCTAGAGACATATGTCATCATTTAATGGGTCAAAGGGGGTCATAGGTCACCCTATGACCCCCTTTGACCCATATGACCCATTTGAATATGTTTCTAGGGGTCTAAGGACCCCTAGTGACATATGTTGTCGTTTAATGGGTCAAAGAGAGTCATAGGTCACCCTATGACCCCCTTTGACCCATATTACCAATTCAAGTATGTCCCTAGGGGTTCTAGGATCCCTAGATACATATGTTGTCGTTTAATGGGTCAAAGAGAGTCATAGCTCACCCTATAACCCACTTTGACTATATTACCCATTCGAATATGTCCCTAGGGGTCCTAGAACTCCTACGGACATATTTCATCATTTAATGGGTCAAAGAGGGTCATAAGTCACCCTATGACCCCCTTTGACCCATATGAATGATTCAAATATGTCATTATGGGTCCTAGGACCCTTAGGGACATATGTCATCATTTAATGGGTCAAAGCTTGTCATAAGGCACCCTATGACCCCCTTTGACCCATATGAATGAGTCGAATATGTTCCTAGGGGTCCTAAGACCCCTAGGGACATATGTCATCATTTAATGGGTCAAAAGGGGTCATAGGGTGACCTATGACCCCCTTTGACCCATATGGCCCTTTCAAATATGTCCCTAGGACCCTTAGAGACATATGTCGTCATTTAATGGGTCAAAGGGGGTCATAGGGCACCCTATGACCCCCTTTGACCTATATGAACAATTCGAATATGTCCTTAAGGGTCCCAGGACCCCTAAAGACATATGTCATCATTTAATGGGTCAAAGGGCATCATAGGTCACCTTATGACCCCCTTTGACCCATATGAACGATTTGAATATTTCGCTAGGGGTCTTAGGACCCCTAGGGACATATTCGAATCGTTCATATGGGTCAAAGGGGTATGTCATCGTTTAATGGGTCAAAGGAGGTCATAGGTCACCCTATGACCCCCTTTGACCCATATGAATGATTCGAATATGTCCCTAGTGGTCTTAGGACCCCTAGGGACATATGCCATCATTTAATGGGTCAAAGGGTGTCATAGGTCACCCTATGACCCCCTTTGACCCGTATGAATGATTCAAATATGTCCCTATGGCTTATAGGACCCCTAGAGACATATGTCATCATTTAATGAGTTAGAGGGGGTCATAGGTCACCCTATGACCCCCTTTGACCTATATGAACAATTCGAATATGTCCCTAGGGGTGCTAGGACACCTAGAGACATATGTCATCATTTAATGGGTCAAAGGGGGTCATAGGTCACCAATTACCCCCCTGACCCATATGAATGATTCGAATATGTCCATAGGTGTCCTAGGACCCCTAGTGACATATTTGAATCGTTCGTATGGGTCAAAACCCCCTTTGACCCATATGACCCATTCGAATATGTTCCTAGGGGTGCGAGGACCCCTACTGACATATGTTGTCATTTAATGGGTGAAAGAGAGTCATAGGTCACCCTATGACCCCCTTTGACCCATATTACCCATTCGAATATTTCCCTAGGGGTTCTAGGACCCCTAGAGACATATGTTATCGTTTAATTGGTCAAAGCGAGTCATAGGTCACCGTATGAATCCCTTTGACCCATATTACCCATTCGAATATGTCCCTAGGGGTCCTAGAACCCCTAGGGACATATGTCATCATTTAATGGGTCAAAGGGACCTATGACCCCCTTTGACCCATATTACCCGTTCGAATATGTCCCTAGGGGTCCTAGGACCCCTAGAGACATATGTCATCATTTAATGGGTCAAAGGGGGTCATAGGTCACCCTATGACCCCCTTTGACCCATATGAATGATTCAAATATGTCCCTCGGGGTCCTAGGGCCCGTAGGGACATATATCGTCATTTAATCGATCAAAATGGGTTATAGGTCACCTTATGATCTTCTTTGACCCATATTAACCATTGTAATATGTCCCTAGGGCTCTTAGGACCCGTAAGGACATATGTCGTCGTTTAATGCATCAAAGGGAGTTAATGGTTGACCTATGACCCCTTTTGACTTATATATTAATAATATACATATCTATTAATAACATACATATTAATATATATATATATATATTACATTATTATATTTAATAAAAATATTACGTTATTATATATAGATTAATAACATATATATATGTAGTACTTTATTATATTTAATGAAAATATTATGTTATTATATATATATATATATATATTAATAAATGCATATTAATATAATAATATTAATAATACATATTATATATTTATATTTAATATATTAGGTTATTATATATATATATATATATATTGGGGATTCCTAGGCATCTCAGAGCTGCTGCTCATAGGATGTACGAAGAGGTGAAAGTCAAAATCAGAACTTCAGATGGCATTTCAGAATGTTTTAAGAGCGATATCGGGGTCAAACAGGGCTGCCCTTTATTCCCTACTTTATTTGGTTTATATATTGACAAACTAGAAGAGTGGTTAAACACGCAAGAGCGTGAAGGCATTCAGCTAGGGGAATTTGTTATAAAGCTACTCCTATATGCGGACGACCTCATTTTAATTGCCAATTCTGGTTGTGGTTTGCAAGACCATCTATCTTCTCTTGAGCGCTTTTGTAGAATGGTGGGGATGCAGGTCAATATCAGCAAAACCAAGGTTATGATTTTCTTTAATAATAAAAAAAAGCATCAACATGAATTTTATTACAATGGAAGTGTTCTCGAAGAAGTTGCGGAATATAAATACCTTGGCATCGATTTCAACAAAAAACTAAGCTGGTCTAGCTGCAGGTATAAAAGGACATTAGGTGGATCGAAGGCTTTCTACGCTCTTCAGAATAGGTGCCGTGAAGCGGAGTTGTGGGATTGGAAAACTATTCAAACCTTGTTCAGTCTTCTTGTGCTGCCAGTTGTTCTTTATGGGTGTGAATTATGGGCCAACAACACTACTATAGCACAATGGAAACAAATCGAAGGAATCCAAAAGTGCTTGATTACAAGCAAGTTTAAAATTAAAAGCATTGTTCCATATGACATCATGCTAAGTGAAATGGGGGCTGCGCCTATCAAGGCACTTGCTATGGTTCGCCTTTTAAGCTATCTAAAAAGAATCGAAAAAATGGAAGAGGATAGATGGCCAAAAGTTGTCTTTAGGGACACACTATGTAAGCAAAAAAGGACATGGATGCAACAAAACATCAAGTGGATGAATAAATGGAATATTCATTTCAATATGTGCCCCACAAATAATAAAGAAATAAAGGTCTTTGTTATGGAGAAATTCTACAAGAGAAATTGGGGAAGCGAGATTGGGAGGAAGAAACTATATTATATAAATGAGTTCAACCCCACTTGTGATCAACTCGGAAAAGTGTACATAGGAGCCAACATTTCTTGGAGAGCTAAAATTCTTATTGCTCAGCTAAGAACCAACTCTCACCAAATTCATTGTGAGACCGGGCGTTGGAAGAGGCCAAAGGAGGCTTGGGAAGAGAGAATTTGCAGATTTTGCAATTCTGGGAAAGTGAAAACTGAACAACACTTTATTCTAGAATGTGAGGCCTACAAGGATAGCAGGGATAAGTTTGTGGATACTATATGTGACAGTTCTTGGCATAACCTGTTCAACAAAGAGTACATTGAGCAATTGGGGGGGCTCATCATTAGTCTACACAAGAGGCAAACAACACTACTTAAGTCTGCTTGAGTTGTCTTGCTGTCCCATAGGCTATTTTTAGCCTCATGGACATTAAAATTTTATCTATCTAACCATCTACATATTAATATAATAACATATAATACGTATTTTATATATATATAAATTACGTTATTATATTTAGTAAAAATAATAATAATATAAATTATATTTATAGATTGTAATAAGATTAACATAATATATTAGTATATATTGTTAGATTATATCTTATATCTTTACATTATGTTATTATATATATATATATTAAAATACATCTTTACATAGTAATATAAGTGAAATAATTTAGAAATAATAAGTTGTGACGTTTAAACCCAATTTTCCCTCCAAAATGGGTTGAGATTTTAATTTTTCCCACCTCAACATATCGGATATCTGATTAGGCTTGGTAAATACCAAGCCTACTCTGTCAACCCAAAAGACGTGTTTGAAGAGGGTTTTAGTGATACTCAGACTTCGAGTAGCCGTCTGACAATGTTATTTTTATCAAAATTGAATAAAATGAAAAGGGTTTTTTAATATCGATCTCTAGATTCCATAAATATAATTTCTGTCAAATTTTGAGTTCGATAAGTATTTATTAGTTAATTATCAATGAAGATAATTGTAAAGTGCTGATTGACATACTGATTGAAAAATAGCTATAACTTTCAAATGGTATAAAAAATTTTAAATCTAAAAGTTGTGTCACATTCTATACTGCAGCTAGTATAAGAAAAAAAAAATTAAATTTGGTAAAATTTTCTATTAGTTAGGGTGGTCAGACACGAGACTTTTTTTTTTTCCGAAAAAGTTTTGGTAGAAAATTCATAGTTAATTATTTATTTGGAATAAAAATACCAAAAAATATGCGTCACATCCGAGTATGAGTCTACTTTTCATATCTATGATTATATTAAAAAAATATTATGATTTGATTTTGATTAAGGCGGTCAGACATACACCTACTTTTTATTTTTGCCCTGAAATTTTCTTAGTACTACATTAAAATTCAAACTTTTGACCAATTAATTATTTTTTTCTCCTAATAAGGCCTAGTAGTTTAGAAACTACATTCAATTTCTTACAAATTATTTTCTTACAACTTTTTGATATAAAGTCCATAACCACTTCAAAATTATGTGTCAAGTTGACATAAACTTGATTTGTTGATTTTTCACTGCCACTTAAGGCCATAGTTTGGTACACCATGATCCTGCACATACCCCATTATCAAAAGAAACTTTGCAACTCTTTTATACTAGTTGACCAACACTCATGAGATTTTATTTTAATCTAGGCACAAGACACATCAGGAATATATCTTTTTCCTCCATTTTTTGTCAAGAAATTTATAACACCTTTTCCCATTATAGAGACTTTACTGACATTTCCTAGCTTTACTTCATATGTTATAGAATCATCTAAGCTAGCAAGAAAATCTCAATTTCTAGTCATATAGTTACTACATCCACTATCTAGGTACCATATATAACTAGAACTTTCTTGAGCAACATTACAAGTTATGAATAAACTTCTTGAATTGTTATTAGATACCTAAGTAATTACCATCATTCTTTTCAATCTCCTCTTGTTTCTTTCTACATTCACTTGCAATATGACCAAATCTCTTACAATAATGCCATTTAATTTGAGATTTATCAAACCTTGATGATTGGTATTGGAATGGACTTCTACCACATCCTCTATTTGAACTTTGAATAGATTGATTTGTTTTTTCTTCTTGATTTGGACTTCCATGTCCATCTATGTTTCCACCTCTTCCTCTTCCTCTTTAGTTTGATCTTCCTCTTCCTCTGCCAAAATATACCCATGATCTAAAAGCATTCTCTAAAGAAGAATTGTTATTTCTATTCATTCTTGATTCATGAGATAAAAGTGAACCAATTGACTCATCAATAGAGAGTATTACCAAATCCTTAGATTCTTCAATGGAAACAACAATGGCATCAAATTTTCTAGGCAAACTACAAAGTATCTTTTCAACAACTTTTTAATCTGTCAAATCATCACGATATGATCTAATCTGATTAACCACATTCATTACTTGATTTAAAAATTGATCAACTGACACATATTTTCAAAATCACTCCTTAAAGTTTACAATTTAACAATCTTGACTTTTGATGTCCCTTGATATGTTGTTTCTAAAATATCCCCTACAATTTTAGACTTTTTAGCTGCAGAAACCTTCGGGACAATTGATTCATCTAAAGATTTTTGAATTAAAAACAATGCTTTAACATTTTTTTTCCTGTTATCTTGTAATTTATCTTTTTCATCTCGTGATAATGCAGACTCATCTTGTGGTTCATAAAAACCCTTTTCAATAAGATCCCATATGCCTTGAGAACAAAATAATGTTTTCATTTTTATAGCCCAAAATTCATAATTTTTACTAGAAAATATTGGAGTTTTTGGTTGAACTATACTACTCCCTAAAGCCATATTAATACTCACAACTCATAGTTACAACCATAATTTGCAATGTTTGCTTTACAAAGAAAAAATACCAAGCAATTCTAAGCAAATGAAATATGCTTAAACAAACAACGATACAATACTTATTTTCCTCTTTTAACATTTTTTTTTTCTCATTAGACTTCACTCTATGAAATCAACCTTCACTCTATGAAATTAGCTCATACCTTTTGTCAAAAATTAAATTGGTATCTTTTCTTCTCTAGATCTTCACAACCACTAATCTTCAATTTTAGAAGCTTATGATTTGCAATAAAGAAAATATTAGAAGCTCCATTCACTACTACAACAGTTATGCATATCAACAAATATTTATTTTCTTCTTAGTCCCAACTCATCATGCTTTGATACCAAATTGAAGGTAAAGATAAACAAATACATAGAAATAAAACTTATTTCATTTTCTTACTACCTTACTAAAATACATTACATAAGGCCTCTATTTATAGAGGTTTCAGAACTTTCTTGAATACCAAATACATTTATTATATATTAAAATATTAATATATTGCATTTAGTATGGCCAACCATGGGCAGTTGGAGGTTGAGTATCAAGCGGCATTGGGCAACTATATTTTGCTGCTTGTCTACTATTTACAATTGAAATGTGGGCTATAGATGGTGGTGGTTGAAAGAAATTAATACTGCCAACAACTATCTATTACAATTCCTCTAATGTGATCATCTACAATTATTGAACCCTCTCCCCCAGGGGACCTCAATACATCAAGACATTATTTGTTGGTGAGCATACAACCTCATCTAAAAAACTAGCAACCAAATATTCTGGTGATAGGGTTAAACATAGACAAGATTTTTCAGCAGTGGCATGGTGATGATGAATCCAAGAATGTTCAACTCAATTGTTGATCAAATTGGATGCCATCAAGTGTCAAAAGATGTATTCATTGTGCCAAGTTTTTGATCTTCTTGGTGCTTCTTGTGGAATGTCCCACAAGGTCCTTCCACAGTAATTTAGAATGTGAAACTCTCCCCCAACTAGAGCACACCTGCAAAAGTAAACAATATCTGGAGTCAAAATCCTTGTTTTTGGTTTAGATGCAATATTATTTGAATGTGTTAATATTCAAGAAGAGTTACAACTTTTTATAATCCCTTTTAACAAAACCAAGGTTAGAGGGAAAATTTTCAAATATACCTCTAAAGAAGAGCATCATTTTTTTATAATTCATTTAACAAAACCATACAACTTTAATTTATGTAAAGCATCTATTAGACAAAGGTATGATACTATTGCTTTCATTCAATTCAAATTTTGAATTCAATTGACCAATCAACTGACAGGATTTAAAAGATTAAAGCAAACTTCAAATGTTTATATCTTTTTCAAACTTTTCATTATTTTATAACTCACATTTTTCATTCACTCTATTGGACCATTCTATTTTTGGTACAAAAATATAAATATTTTCTAACAACTCTATGATGCATTAATGAATGCATTAATTACAACTTTATCTTTTCCACATTTGTGACTCATTAGGTTTTTAAAAATAATATTTTTATCTTCCGTCTCACACCACTTTAAACAAAAATAATGTCTAATTAATATTAATTATCACAATTTATTTTTCTTCCCAAGTTCAAATATAGAGTTAAATGGCTTTTTTAAAAAAAAAATATTTATTAGTTTTACACTGATGTTTATTTTTGCCAATTGGAAAATGTTGTTTCTTTAAGTTTAAACTTGGTACTATTTTACAATCTTGTTCTAAATTTTTATACCATTTTACAAATTGTCAAACTAATACTACCCCTCAAACTTACTAGATATTTTGGTAGCTTGAATTAATTAATCAACAATTAATTTTTTAAATTAAATATTTCAACTTATAATTGAATTGGTAGAAATACGTAGTTCATTCATATAATATATTCTAATGTTATTTGTATATTTCTTAAAATAATATAATTATTAATATTTTAAAAATTCTCTTCAACTCTCTCTATCATTCTACCTTTACTTGTCCTTATAACATATCATTCTCTCTTTTAGCTCTCTCTTTCTATCCTTCCTTTCTATCTATAAATCTTTGTTTTCCTTCTTTTCCAATTATTGGCAAGAACTTCAACACATTAGGTCTCTTGTTCATTAACCTATTTTGTCCACTACAACCAAATATATTTTATTCCAACTTGTACACATTTAAAATCAAATTCCTATTATGGTCCTTACGAAATAAATGAGAATTCTAGCAATTACGAAATTAAATTGGTAATAAGTATTTACAACAATACTTGTGCTAATTGTGATATGTATTTACAACAAACACATCAATCTAATTTGCTTATGCAATGTCTATATTAGACTTATTTAAAACTACAATTTGGAAACTAGATTTGAATAATCCATTGCAAACATTATGTATTATGGAGCTCTTCCTTTTCTAGAAATATGCAAATTCCTTTAGGGCCTATTTGTTTGTTGGAATAGGAATAGGAAATGTTTTCTTCATTTGGTACCCCAAATCAGAATAAAGAATAGGAAAACATATTCCAATTTAGCCCCTAAAATGAGGATATGTCCATTCCAAAAAATAGCTATTGGAATGGGCCATTCCTATTCCCAATTTAAATTTAAAAAAAAAAAAAATTGGTTAAATTTTTTTTTATAGTATATCTATTTTTAAAAATAAAAAACTTACACCTTATTCCTATTTGATTTTTGTACAACTAAATAAGGGAGTAACATATTCCCAATCAAATACCAAGCTAACCAAACAAGAATGGGATTTCTCTTTTCCATTCCCATTCCACATTTCCATTACTATTCTAATTTTCCATTCTAATTTTCTATTCCTATACCAACAAACAAATGGGCCTTTAAGATATATGTATCCATTATGCATGCAAAGAGTACTTAACTGCTACTTTAGATGTATTACAGTATTCAAAGAAAAGCATTGGCATAATGATGGAAAGCAGGCTTTGAAACTTGGAAGGTAACTCTCTTTCACACATCCATACATCTTGGTTCCACAAAACTCAAGTATTATTAACAAGTTGCCATCTTTCTAAGCTATGAATTCTCTCTTGGGACCTGGAAGCCTTGATTTCTGGACTAACCAATATAAGAAATATATAAGAAGCTAAAGATATATAAGAAATATTTCATCATATGGTGGTCTAGAATTTAAGATCAAAGAGAAAATTAAACTATTAAACAAAGAAAATTAGAGAGAAAAGAGAAAAAGAGGAATACCTGAAACATGGCCACAACAATAGGTTCAACAGCCACTGCTTTGCTGCTTTTGGTAGCATCTAGAGCCAGTTTGCACACCATCATCTCTAGAACTGAACATCAGAGAATCCTATGATGAGTGCAAAAGAATACAAAGAATCATCATTAGTAGAAAAAAATGCCATTTACAATAAGATGATAAATTAAGAGTAAGATATTTGAATGAGACCTCCTCTTTTGACAATGGTCATATTAAGGGGATACCTATGAGTGAAAAGTGTGTGTGGGAAGTTTCAAGAAAAATATCCCACTTCAATGAGTGCTTTTAACAAACAACAATTAAATGAGGTGATATTCATTTAGATTGAATCAACAGTTAATGGAAAAATATAACTAGCACTTGCACCCAAGAAGGTGCAAGGGATACCTTATAGGTATTTGATTTGAAAGCATTCTACTTACAACACCAAATGAGAGGTAATTAAATCTTTACATAATAAAACAAAGTTTTACTAATATCTATTTCCCATGGAATATACATCCTACTTACATCACCAAAATGAGAGGAGACTTAGCTTTTGTTTTTGTGGCTATTAGGTATACTTTTATCTCTAAAAGGAACATACTTTTCTCCCTTTTGAACTTAAATTCAAAATTTTAGTTGCTAAGTTTGAAGAGTGATTGGAATCTTTTTCTATTTACATTTTTTTTCCAAATTTTCAAATTTGTTTCATAGTAAACTCTTGAAGTCTCTAAATTTAATGATTGTTGATTTATGTATGTACGTATATTTATTGTCCTTCAATCAATTTTTTATAAGTTAGAAATATTATTCAAACTTTTGTAATCAATTTCAAAGACTAAATTTTTTATGAGAGATATTTTAGAAAAGTATCAAGTTATAGTTTTAGTGAATTTAAATTAATAGTTTTTGATTTCAACTAATGTGATCATAACGTAAATCCAATGTGTACTCAAAACATCAATCATACACACAAGAAAAAAAATCTTATTTTAAGGTTCTTTATATTAATTTAACAACAAAAATTCAAAAATCTTTTACAAATACATTCTAAATTAAGAATTTAGTGTTATTTACTCTAAGCTAAATAAGAAAACCATATAAAGTTTCATAGTGCCTACTGAATCATTCTTAACATGAACACATTCTGATTCTTTGAAAGTTAGTTTCTTATTGGTCCAAAAAGAACATTATGTTCTTTCTTTTGAACTTAAATTCAAAGTTTTAGTTGGCAAATTTGGAAAGTGATTGGAATCTTTTCTCTATTTATAACAGTTTTTGTAAATGTTTTAAATTTTTTTCATAGTGAAATGTTGAACTCTTTCAATTTAATCATTTTTACTTTATGTACATAAATATTTATTTATTTAGCTTCAATCAAATGCTTATATGGTAAAAAATTTATCAAAATTTTGCAATCATTTTTTGAGAGTAAAGTTTCTGTATTAGAGGCATTTTATAAATGTATCAAGTTGTAATGCATTTGTCAATTCAAATGAATAATTTTTGAGTTAAATTAATGTGAACATTAATTAAATCTAATTTGTACTAAAAGGATTAGTCATACTCACAAGATTTAAAAAAAAAAAAAAAAAAACTATATATAAGTAAAAATAAATAAAAAATAAGTTTAAGTGGTAAACAATGTTAAAAAATAAATAAAACATAACATATAGATAATTTTAATTTTTTAAATTATTCTAAAACAAAATAAATATCTTATTATTCAAGGAGTCTTAATATTCAAGGCACGAATACCCATTTAAAGTAAGAACATAATTTTAAAAAGATAAACAATATACATTCTTAAATAATTTGAAAATAAAAATTAAAGCATGTTTTTTTTATTATCATATATGCAGAGTTTTGAAAGAATCTAATTCATATATTAGTATAAAATTACACTTATGTCTATAGTAGTGTTGTATGATCAACAACCATAACTGGATGATCAATTTTTGATTATGCTTATGAATCATCACAGTCTAGTTTAGCTAAAATTAGATAATAGGTTTTGAATTACACATTGTTTGGGGAAATTCTAATTACTTATATAGTCTATTTTGGTATGAACATGAGATATAAAACTAAATCTCTTGAAGTTCTGACATTTGTGGTTTACTGTTTTGTAGGTGGCTTTAAAACACTATGTTGACACCCCAACACCGCCCTTACTACCACTTGCTTGACCAGATGCTACATAGAAGTGTTGAAACTTTGTATGATAACCTAAACTTTCCTCCAAAGTTAAGGGTGAGTTACAGGAGCATCAATCTTCTTATGGCTTATTGGCTTCAATCTGTTCGCTTACAACATCAACATACATGAAAAGAGTAGAATCATGATCTACCATCAAATGGTGGAAACCAGAATCATGAAAATGAAAATTTGTTTCTATTTTGAGTTCACATAAGGTGTGATTTTAACCACTTCAATCTTTTAATTCCACATCGTTTAGAAAAATATTTTTGGCTTAACTTTGATTTAAGCTTAGTGTACCAGTGTGTGTGTGCTTGGTATAGTCATTTAGAGTTTATATCATAGTTAGACTTGGATAGTATTATTTTATAACTTTTATAGCTAAGAAGATTTTTGGGCCTTACTTATAGTCAATGGCATCAAATTTTAGGTAGGAGCTAACTTTGCTACTATAGTTGCCATTTCCTATGACACATCTTTGATTGGTCCCATTTCTCTCATTGTTTAGATCAACCAGTTTAAGTTTTTAAAGCAACAATTTCTAGAAAGCATTCCCACACATGACAATCATAAATTATGATAGGTTTTTTTTCTATACAAGTGGGATTTGCACTAACCAATATTAGATTAAATATGGAATTGTACTATGATTATAATGCTCTACCAGATTTTATCAAATTTTGACTATGATTGAGATTGTCGTATCCATATTGCAAACTTTTTAATTTAAGAAATTGTGGATGTAGTTGGGAACTCTAATCCCTTTCTGTTAGTTCATTTCATTGGTAAACTTACTAAAGAATCAAAAAAATAAGTCAAATATATGCATATGCAAGAAATTTCTTAGTTTTGTTGGGGGGTTCTTATTGGTTTTGAGGTAATCTGAGCTATCTCTCCAATGCATAAAGCTTTGAGACTAGAATAAATAGAATATAAATAGGGGGAAATGACTTTAGCTACAATAAGAATATTCTAAAGCTCAATGTAAGTGAGTTAAAGAATTTGATTCTCCTAGAGTTGCAAGGACCATAGCTGGAGCTTCCCATGTCTATAATCCATAAGTTTTGATCTTTCCCTCACTTAAGAATCTTACCCATGAAGGGATTGTCAAAAATTATCTAAAATAATCAGACTTTTTAATTTTTGGGGCTTATATTTAGATGGTGGCAACACCATTTTGAGCTAAATCATTACTTATAAATAATAGCATACTTAATATATTGCTTTAAAATTATCAAAAACTTATTTCACTTTAATTGAGGCTTGATCCAGGGATTGACAAGCATACAGACAATCTGAAGGTCATAGAAATTTGGGAGAGATTTTTGCTATCTATATTTAGAGTAGACATGAGATTTCTCTTGGGTTTTACTAAGAAGATCATTCTACAGGTGGTTAACAAAGTGGCAAGATTTGAAAGAAGCCAACAAATAGCTAGGAGTGTTGTAATGCCCTACCCGGAGATCCTTGGAAACAAGGATGAAATACAAGCCAAGATTTTTTTTTTTACAAGTATGAATGCATAAGACAACATCATATAGGGATCACAAAGATCACAACAGAAGACTTCACCACAATCCCAGCAACCAACAAATCTTTGAATGCCACTACCAAGTGATACACGCGAACAAAAGCCAACAACCACCACAACAAGATGAGGGCTCAAGAAATGACCACTCATCAACAAAACACCAAGCTGGGGTAAAATGTAGAATCTTTAAATTTGGCTAAGCTTGAAATCTTGAAGCCCTAAAAATTGGCTAAGTCTGGATTTCTGAAGCCCTAAAATTTCCTAGAATCTTTAACTTATCTCTGAGAGTTCCGAAACCTATCTCAAAAGATTCATCACATATATTAAAATATATCTTAAGTATAAGAAATTAAATAGATCAATCAAAAGCATAATCAAAGCACTTGATACAGAAACATAAATCCAAACACCTTGACAATGTAGACCACTCAAGGTCACAATCATAATCCCATTACAACAAAAAATCAACAAGGTTGCATCCATCAGGATGATTTACAGAAGTCAAATGGGAGAGGCACTACATCATCCCCCCCCCCAAAGACTAGGCTTACTCGTGGAAGCATGCAATCCAAGAATAGAAACCAAACACACCAAGAACAAAATCCAAAGCGAGCAATATGAATGACTCAAGAAACTCTCCACAAGTCAAACCAAATCACTCCCACATTCTCAAACCATCACATTAACCCCCAAATAGGTTAACCACAACAGAAATGGGTGTTACATAGACAAAAGGTCTTCCAACAAGGAACCTTCTATGCACTAGGAAAAAGTCATCTAGCCATACAGTCAACAATACAAGGTAAGGAACAAGCCCCTCTACCTCATCTACATGTGCCCAAAAAAACATGCACCTACCAAGTGACTGCAAAACTAGGTCAAAACATTAAGCACTTCCAAAAAAAGTTGGAATCATGAGGAATAACCATCCCAAAATTCCCAAGAATACTATCATGTCACACATGATCATTCTAGAATCCATGTAAACTCACCCTTAGAAAAAAGAGTATGACAATTTATGAATAGAATTTATGCACTCCAAAAGACTACTCACCACCAAGTGTAGGAGCACAATGCCTCTCTAAGGTACAAAAGCTCAAGTAACACTGGGAACTAGGGTAACACAACCCAACCAGACAAGATATCACCTTCTCATAAGGTTCGAAGACTTTCGTTAGTGGACATAATCATGAATGTCTGCATACCAACTCATAAGATGGTAACCTGTGTCCAACAATACCATGTCCCTCCAGCACCAAGCTAGGAAAACTACACCCAACCTATCACTAAACTCAATCTCTAGCCTCAAGTCAACGATTAATGAGAAAACTTGACTGAGATAATCCACATGAAGATATAAGCTTAGGGAGAAGGATACTATAGAGTATTAGGACTGAGAGGGAGTAACTCTCAACCTCTGCACAAAATCAGCCCAAGATGCATTAGGGAACTCACAATTCCACCAACCATCAACATACTCAACAAAAAATACTAACTGAGCTAGTGGCATAACCACACTAGCCTACTCTCTCAAGAGAGAAAGAATACAGAGATGCACCAAAGACAACATCCAAAAAGGAGAATCTAGACTCATCAAAGAACTAAGTCACTCCCAAATGACCAGGCAACATCAAACCTGAGCAAGGAACACTCACAAAGCACACTCCACCTCACAAGGGTAGTTCAATGCAATAGGAAACACAAAAACCCAAGCACAAACTCCAAAAAGTACCTAGTAGATTATGAAGACAAGATAACTCTTCCATTATGAATAACATGAAGAGTTAAATTCCTCCAATGGCCATAAATATGATATGTCATGATTAAATTGGCCTCTACTCAAAAAGGTACTTAGAACATTGATCAGCAACTCCAGAAGCCATAGCTTCACATCTGGACTCGGATTGGCTCCATTTGAAAAGTGTCGAAAAGATATCAACAAAGACTACAACAAGATGGAGCTAAGAGAGACCTAAGACCTACGATCTGAGTCACCACTCAAGACAAAACCACAAAGGCAACAACAACAATCTTGGCCACCAAGACAAGCGACAGAAAAACATCCAAATCCACACAAGAGCACACATGCCCAAAAAACATAAGACATGGAAAGAAAGGTAGATCACACATTGAAACCATCATTACTTCTCTTTCATAATTTCATTAATGAAACATAACACAAGCACCAAAGCACAATGAAAATGAAAGGTTTTTCAAGGAAGGGTTCAATAGCACTTTCCATAAAATAAGTACATATCTTTCAATTTCTTTCAAAAATAACATTAAGTTTAATCACCATTTAAACCATTCAATTACAATAACAACTTTAAATCTAACAAAGACACACTAGCATGTTCTCCATGATATTATCCCTTGAACGTACTACCAGAGGTTAGAGATGAACATGATAGAGTCACAACACACAATAGGGCAATAGTAAAACACATTAAAAATAGTCATCATGAAACAAAATAAAAAGGCCCAAATGGGGGAATTATCAATTCCAGCAGTAAGTACCAAAAAAGAGCTCATTTCAACAATAAGTCAAATGTGACAACTATCACAAAGAGACCAATAGATAAAATTTGATGACTACTCCAAGAGAGGAAAATACTAAAAACTAATGCTAGCCCAAAAACATGAGGAAAGTACCTCCAGCAAAATAAAATAAGGAATCAAACAATTCACATTACAGTTGATGACTGAATACAGTCACACAAGAGGGATAAGTCACTGTATAATGCTAAGGAATACATCATCCTAGAAATGTTAGAGAACACACTCACACACATCAAGTAGTATGCCATCAGTAATCTCATGCATATGTAGAAAACAATAATTTCCATGCAATGCAACATTTAGATATCCATCAAATTAATATAGTTTTACATAAGCTTAAGAAACAATTAGATTGGGGACTTAAGTCATTAACCCAAGGATATAATGCAAAACTACTACTTTGCAATGATTCACAATAAACACTCATTTCTCCATGAAAAGAACCATTTCATTATTATAATAACAAAATAAAGAATCACAATAAGATTCATCTATTAACTTATAATTAGGAGAAAAATAGGAAATCAATGCACCTAACTCCACAAGGAGAAACAAGAAGAGGCACACAAGCCAACACATGGAAACTAATCAGTGATTCCATCCAAAAAGGGTCACACAAGAAAGAAACCAACCAAGGCACAATGATTCTGCTTACAAAACCAAGAAGACTCACTTCCTTCTCCACACACTGATCTAGTTGCATCTACTAGACAAGCAAGTCCATCCCAAGTAGATATTGAAGCAACAAAGATCAGGAGTTCTCACCAAGACACTCGCACTCAACCAATGTGGCAACAACTACATGGGTAACATAAACACAAAGATCCCAATGTTTGAACATGGGCTCTGATACTAGATGTAATGCCCCGCCCGAAGATCCTTGGAAACAAGGATGAAATGCAAGCCAAGATTTTTTTTTTTTTTTAGAAGTATGAATGCACAAGACAACATCGTATAGGGATCATAAAGATCGCAATGGAAGACTTCACCACAATCCTGACAACCAATAGATCTCTAAATGCCACTACCAAGTGACACACACGAACAAAAGCCAACAACCACCACAACAAGATGAGGGCTCAAGAAATGACCACTCATCAACAAAACACCAAGCTGGGGTAAAATGTAGAATCCTAAAATTTGGCTAAGCCAGAAATCTTGAAGCCCTAAAAATTGGCTAAGTCTGGATTTCTGAAGCCCTGAAATTTCCTAGAATCTTTAACTTATCTGTGAGAGATCTGAAACCTATCTCAAAAGATTCATCGTAGATATTAAAATATATCTTAAGTGTCAACTTATACTTAAACGATATATTTTAAACCCTAAGAGACTAACTACAGAAACACACACAATGGAAATAAAAAAGCAACACCAAGGGATTGAAGAACACCTAAGAGGGTACCCCAAACCATCATTGAAAAGTTCAGATTGGACCGAAAAGTGCCTGTTGCCCACCCATGCAGGTTTCATAAAAATTGTGCAACACTTTATCAGCACTGTGTGATACTTTACCAATGTCGTCTGACATTTCTCTAGAAGGAGGGCAACATAATTAGGGGTTGGGTGATACTTCTCCAAAAGGCATGTGATACTGGAAGTGTATCATATGACATTTCTTCTGAGGGTGTACTATACTTTAAAGTATCGTACGACAAAACTCCAAGAGGCATGTGACACAAACAGGGTGTGCATGATAGAGTTCAAATGGGCATGCGATAGTTTATTGTATCACACCATGTTGACACATGGTCACCTAGGAAAAGAAAAGACGACAATAAAGGAAGAACGTTAAGCCAAATAGAGTTAGAACCTCCACACTGGGGAGTATCGGAACCACAATTCGAGGAGTGAACACTCAAGTGAAAAAACAATAAGATGCCAAGAAGGAGATACATCTATCCATCTAAAAACTACAATAGAAAAGAATGTACTGAAAGCAACATTACAGAGAACTGAACAAACAAACTAAGTACACAGTTCTTCCCAACCGTCAATAGCATCATAAGACCATCGCAGGTCCTAGCCATCCCTTGCATGTAACATCCCAAGCCACTGACCAAATCATTAGTACTGTCGTAATAGGGATGTCACTACTAAAACATGAAACAATATAAACATAATGGAATCTAACATGCTAGTAGAAAAGCATAAGATAATCCTACAGTAGATAACATCACCTATCACATGCTAAACATCAATAAGCAATAGATATGCTAGTACAACAATTCACATCATCTAATCATATGCTAAACATCAATATGGGAATTTTTCAAGTAAACTAACATCATCTAAACATGATATCCAAGCATTCTAATGAAAGCATAAATCACAAGAAAGCACTCTGAAACTTGAAGTACCAAGTGAAAACATCCAACAATGGTCACACTAGGACAAAAGACCATCTCTGTACACTAGTCCCTAGCAGTGGTGAAGGTAGCTACACCTCCAAACCATGTGGAATTGGTAGGTCTACACCCACCATGCTGATGGAGATAAAGATCCAACCAAAAACACACAAAACATCATCCATGGCTAACACTCACGCCAGACAGTATGATGGTTGCAACCAAGAACCTAAGACAATGCAAGGAGTACAAGTCCTAGTTAGACACTCAAAAGGCTACTAAGTAGGAGCTGAGATCATGGAGTTTCACTTGGCATCGACAAGCCCAAGCTCAGATCATGCATTTCAACTCCTTAATGGAGGGCCCTACACACACATTTTATTATCTTAAGTTTTATTACCAGTCACACTTTTTATTTAGTTATCACTTATTTAAAACTTCCTATCCTCTACCAACCTTATGGGACTAAGGTCACTAGGCTACGAGATAGAAGCCCCCTCCATATGCTACCCTACCCTACCCATGCTTATCCTACGACAAGTGTCCCTAGGCATGCATACTCCCATCCCAACCCCAATGATCATAACTTTTAGAAGTACCACAGAAGATCAGGCCTTGCAAGTCACCCGACAAATATATGTGCACGTACTCATGTGTGGCACACCACCATCATGAAGATCACAACACAAGGATAGGATGAGAACAAAATGCAAAGAAAACACCCAACTGAAAGCAACATGGGAAGGATGGATTCTACACGAATCCCAAAGACAATAAAATCATATGTCATGAAATCACTCAACCGGCCTCAATCTGAGAGTATGGATTCTACACAAATCCCAATGATGTAACAAGTCTAGACATCATGAACTCACTCAACTGGCCTCAATCCGAGAGTATGGATTCTACATGAATCCTAGCACTCATGAAATGAAAGAAAAGATCTAAAAGAAATAATAACACCATGTATAAAATCACTCAACCAAACACAATGTTGGGAGTACGGATGCAAAATGGATCCTAGTGCAACATAAAAGTGCAGAAGTGGTCTGATTGATATCCAAACGGATCATCCAAATCCACAACCCACATTGTGCCAAGAAAATTTGAGAAAATGGGCGACACACAAAATGAGGTGAAAACCCCAAATTTTGGAAAACTGCAAAATTAAAACCCATTTGGCCTTTGGGTTCAAAAACCCAAAAAATCCAAAAATAAAAGGAATCAAACACCGTATGCAAAAATGGCTAGCATAACGGTGTAAAATCCCAAACCCTCATCCCAAAAAATAGGGAAATATTCATACCTGGCCAACCGGGTAGAACTAACATATAGAAATAGAGGGGAACACTAGTTCTCAGCCTCCAAACAAATGGCTACCAAAAATAGAAGCAAAAATAGAGTAGAAAAAATAAAACAGGAAAGCCCTACCTCACAGCCAAAAGGGCAAAATGGGAATATGAACCATAAAATAAATATCTCATAGAAGTAGCTAAAAATCGCAGCAATCCAAGGTTTTCCCGAGCTGGATCCAATGAGCCCAACCTTGCAACAATCCCATGCCCGTAGCGTCCACAATGAATAAAATAATAAATCCTCATGAAGAGGATTTTGGGTTTTACTCTTCAACTTTCTTATTCAAAAGTGATAAGTGAGGAATTTAATTCCTCTTTGGATACTTATTCACTTTTTGAGTGAATAATCGATTAGGGCAAATAACCAGCCAACCTAGTTAAACCATGAATCAACCCAAATGAAAATAGGCTATTCCTATAAATAGGAATTCATCTACGGCAAAGCTACCAAAAATTAAAATAAATCAATTAAAAATCCCGAAAACCCAAAAACACATAAATCTCCTTAACAACTTTCGCAAAAATGCAAAACTCTAAATGCACAGACATGCTTACTGGTCTAATCACATAATGAAAATGAGTTCAAATTTAATAATCACTGAAAGGTTTAATTTAAACATTTACCAAAGGATACATTGACCATATAAGGATGACATTGGTAAAATATGAATGGTTGGTTCACTAACTCCATATGACACTGCCAGGGATATAAATCCTGCACACTAAGCAACACGATCAAGTGCAATTGCATTTAATAACATAGCCAAAGCAATAAATGCATTAAATCACCTAATTTAACCATTTATTTAATTATATTTAAATAATCTATTTACATCACTCACGTTCACATAAAGCATAACAATGCAAGAATGAAGTAAATAACCATAGCATTAAATCCATCACATAACATAATCAAAGGTATGTCCAAATACCAAATAACCAGATATCATCATAAAACACACTGTCATCACAAAATGGCATCGTCATGCAATATGATCAACTGAACATCATAGTAGTCTAATATATATGATACTAAAATCAAGGTATAACATCAGACCCTTAGATCGTCTCAAATGTAAAGCATCACATGAGTAACAAATATCTCTCTAATAAGAAATATAACAAGGTAAATGTCTGCAACACATAACCAAAGAATCCAACAAGAACAACCCATTTTAATTAATTAAGCATTTGATAATGATTGTTTAAACAACATTAAAAAGGCACTTAAAATGCATAAGAAAACACAGTCATAAACATGACTAACCACTACTACAGGAACCTAGTCCAATGTAGCATGGTAATAGAACATAGTGCAATCTCTGCATACATCTCAGGGTAATCATGGAACAACCTCATGATACCACATAGATCCTGGTAAACTGGCACAAACCTCAGTGAACCAAAAATCACCATAATCTCATAGATCAGTCAAAAGCATAATCAAAGCAACTGATATAGAAACATAAATCCAAACACCTCGATGATGTAGACCACTCAGGGTCACAATCATGATCCCATTACAACAGAAGATCAGCAAGGTTGCATCCATCAGGATGACTTACATAAGTCAAATGGGAGAGGCACTACAAGTGTTCACAAAATTCTAGTAACCCCCAACACATGTAGTTTGATATTAGAGAATAAACCAATGTCCACCAAGCCCAAATTTAAGGTTTTACCTAACACTCCTAAAATTGAAAATGACTACCAAAATAGCAAGAAAAATGCCTTGCAATAGGAAACTAAAGAAGAAGAGTTTGGTAAAGAGAATCTTGATGGGCTCATTTTCATATGCAACTCCAAAACCAAGCTAGATTACTTTCGACATTGAGTCTTTGACTTTCTTGCAACTGAGAAGGAACTAATGGAAAATTTTAAGTCATGGATTAAATTGTTTATGTTTGGTAGTGAGGAGAGAATGATGTATGGAATATATAAGGCTTCATCTATTGAAGGTGTGAAATTGGACTTTCTCATTGCTCTTAGTCTCTTCTTGATTGGATTTAGTCAATAGATCCTTGACCAAGTCCATTATGGCACTTGTTCTCATTTCCTTAGGTGGAATACTATCATCTTCTGACTTCCTTCCTCATCTGACATAAATCAAATTGAAAGTTAGCTCTAATACCACTTTGATGCAAAGGGCTTAGGGCCCTATCCAAAACTACCTTTAGTTATGGATCTAATCTTGAATAATCCAATTATTCTTGGTTCTTGTCTTGCCACCATTCTAAGCCTCCAAGACTTATCCACCAATTTGCCTCCTAGGTATAGTGGGTTTGGTGTAGACTTAACCTTCCTTCCAATGGAACTAGTCCAACTAGTCCTTCTCACTCCTAGAACCATAATGCTCACTTAGGATCTTGTACTTCCACCACTTTGGAGTCTATAGATAATGTAGATACTATCTATAGCCTCTTTGACCTTATTCAACACTTTTGGTCATAATGAAACACAAAGAGAATCCAAATTCTTTACATAGGCTAATTAGGCCTATTGTCTTCTAGGTCTAACAACCCTGTTTTGCTCCCATTCTCCAAATCCTTCCAAATAACCTTTAGAATGAAATGAAGAATTTGGTAGCTATCTCCTAGCACACCAAGAATACAAATTTTAATAGCTCTAAGACACCCCAACCCTATTTAGTATGAAGCCCTAGTTTCTAGCCCTTATTTTAGGCCTCATGTCCAATCAGCAATCAAAAATATCTCAAGCTCTTCAAAATTCACTTCAAATCCCCATTCCACTTGCACATTCAAATTGGCATCCTAGGGCTCTAGGAATTTCATTGGTTTGACCCAACAAGATCAAGGGTATGCTCTACAACTTCATTTGTAAAACATGATCTTCCATGGTCATATAGCTGAGCATGGGTAGTTATTGCCTTCACAACCACTCATTGGCAATTTCTTGCAAGAATTGCAAAAGTTGCTTGAGTAACTTTGCAACATTTTAGTAACATTTTCTCTTTGACCCTTTTTTTCAAATGGGTTCACCAAGAACCTTTCTAGGACCCTAGGTAGAATACCTAGGATCTATTTAGATCATCCAAGACCCCAATTACTCATTCCTTCTCATGTGTGACCCATTGAGCAACTTTTGACTCAATGAGAAACTTTTGAGCAACTAAGGCCTGATGAGAAACTTATCTCTTACAATTGGAGTAGTTACATTCCAAGGACACTTGGAACTTATTAAATACACTCACACATCTAACTAATCTCTAATCATAACAATAAATTCAAATTAGGGAGGTGTCCTACACCATACTCCCCTGGGACAAAGAACTCAAGTCCCTTGAGTTAGGAGGTCTTCAATGGTTACCCCATGCTTCAAAATGTTTTCTTTAGACATCCAAGTGGCCTCATCATCTAGTAGTCCTTACCAGTTCACCAGGTAGTTCTAGTAGGTACCCTTCCTAGTCTTCTTGATCACCTTAGAATCCACAATGCAACCTAGTTGTAAAGGTTGGAGTTTTAACAAGCCTTGTGCCCAATCAACCCCTTCCAAATCTGCAAGAGTATGGTAATCAACATCAACATTAGTCCCTCTGTAGGGAAACAAGTTACACACATTGAAAAATAGGGGATATTCTCAAGCCCAGAGGAAGTTCAACTTCATAGGCCTATTTTTGCATATTTGTATAAGATTTTAGAGGTCCTATTTTCTCCATTAGCAACTTAGTAGGTTGTCCCTTTTGTAGCCTTTCCTTCCTGAGATAGGAAAGTACTAGATCTCCCACTTTGAATTACAAGTCTCTCGTTGAATTATCTACCTTGGCCTTACATGTTTTCACTTGGCTCTATAATGTCTTCCTTACCTACTCATGTAATTCTTTCATCTACTATCCAAATGACTCTCCTTATGCACTCCTTTTTTCATGTAGGCTAAGATCCCTTAACTCCAAGATCCCCCTAAGATGATTCCCATACATAACTTCAAATGGTCTCTTTCTAGCGCTCCTATTGATGGAGTCATTATAAGAAAAATTTTCATTCCCTATAATATGATCCAACAATTGACCATGTTTTTTGGTCAAACACCTCAATAGGTTTCCTAAAGATCTATTCACTACCTCTATTTGTCCATCAGACTAAGGATGGTAGGCTGAACAAAATGACAAATTGGTTCCCAACATCTTCCAAAGGGTCCTCCAAAAGTGTAGAATGAATTTAGTATCTCTATCACTCACAATGTTGAGTGGCAAACCATGAATCCTCACTATATCCCTAAAGAACATACCTACTATATGTGAAGCATCATTTATTTTTTTACATGGAATGAAGTGTGCCATCTTGTTGAAATGATCTACAACCAAAAACACATTGTCATGCCCTCTAGGTTTTTTAGGGAGTCACTATAAAATGTCCATACATAAGAAATTCCACAACCTTTGTGGGATGGTGAGTGGTTTCTATAATCCCACATTAATACTATGTCCTTTAGCCCTCTAACATACATGACATTTCTCTAAAAACTTCCTTACATCAATTTGCACCCTAGGTCAATGATAGTACCTAGAAACCCTCTCAAGTATTTTGCCTATCCCAAAATGTCCTCCCAAGATACCTTGATGCTTTTCTTTGATAATGTTCCCCCTCATAGAAAATTGAGGAATGCACAATTGGTGTCCTTTAAAAAAAAAACCATCCTGTGACATATACTTCGTAAAATCAAAATTAAAACCCTGTTGAAATTTCACACATACCTCATAGGCTTCTTTGAAATCTTTTTCTTCCTTGTAGAGGTCTCTTAGATCCTCCATCCCTAGACTTTTTAATTGAATGTCTTGTATGGCTAGGACTCTTCTACTGAGAGCATCAACAACCTTGTTTCTCACACCTTTATTGTATTTAATCATAAAGGTGAATGTTTGCAAATATTTCACCAATTGGAGGTGCCTTTGGTTTAACTTCTTTAGTCCATTCAAAAAACTAAGGGCATGGTTGTCTGTATAGACAAAAAATTATTTTGGAAGGAGGTAATGCCTCCACTTCTTCAAGGCCCAAACCATTTCATATAACTCTAAATCATAGTTTGAATACTTCTATTTGGCCCCATTTAGGTTTTCTAAAAAGAATGCCATACGATGTCCTTCTTGGATAAGAACTGCTCCAATGGTCATCTTACTAGCATCACATTCAACCACAAACAATTAATTGAAATTAGGAAACCTCAAGGTAGGGAATTTTTCTATCCTTTTCTTCAACATTTCAAAACCCTTATCTGCTGCATTTGTCCACTTAAACTAACATTTCATTCCTCCTTTGATGGTGTTTAGTATAGGGAAACATATATGACTAAAACCCCTAACAAATTTCCTATAATAGAATGCTAATGTTGTAATGTGGAGCATAATCAAACTTAGAGGTTTATTTGGTGTGATTTCCCTCTAGATCATTTCTATAGGGGTTTGGGGACAACACCCCCAAGATAGGGTCAAAGGGTAGCCCCCTTGCGGGGTCCTAGTGCAGAATCCTAGGTGCTCCCTATTGCAGTACAAGGTGGGGTTGAGAATGCCCCCGTGGGGGTTTTTGAAGGTAGCGCCCCCAAAGCCAAACATGACCTTATATTGTAAAAGGTGTGGGCTACTATTTTTCTATTATTCTAGCCCTAATTTTGTAAGCATAAAAAAGCTTTTATAAAAAGGCTTAGGGTTACGAATTTTCATAAGGTGTGATGCAAACATTGGTTCTTGTGATGGCATTGAGTTGTAAGGGATTATAGATTGTAATCAAGTTGTAATCATTGGATCATAAAATATTGGACTTGCTATTGGTGTACATAGCCAAGGGATTTGGTGAAACAAGTTAAATAGTTTATCCTGTTGAGGCTCCAATAACAAGTTGACATGGAACAAAAGTACTAGGATGCCATTCCATGAAGTCACCATGTTCTCGAGACCTTGTAACCAAGTCAACTTGAATTTTTCTAAAAGTTTTGAAGGAGTTATTTCTTGATCTATAGCCACAATTTTGCTAGCCTATTTCTACACATAGTAGACTTGGTTTTTTATTTTTCATTTGTTGAGGTTTTGCCTTGGCCAAACCCTAGATTGATGAATCAACCTTGAAGTTGAAATGTAATGGTTAACAAAATACTAATATGTACTAAGGTTGAATATATCAAATTAGAGATACAATTACCTTTGTAGATGCAATTGTATTTGATATGTGATCAAGTATGCAAATGCAATAACCTTGACCCAACGAAACCAAAAAATAAATCAAAGAAGTGAGAACCTAATGTATAGGAATGTATGTGACAAGCCATGATAAAGGATAGAATAACTTGAAGGACTTGGAATGTAAATCTCAGATTGGTTTTGAAAAGGCAATGACAAAACACTTAAGTCATTATCTAGTAGAAACAGAGTGCATGCCAAGTGATCAAAGCAAGCCAAGCAATCACTATGAGCCAAGTGACTAAAGAATGTCGAGTATCAGTCTCCAGAAAATACATGCTAAGCA